>CM030359.1:146190598-146790598 GCA_017893485.1 Hemerocallis citrina
GCATGTTGTTTCTCTAGGGTAATGGTTATCACCCTAAGACTATCAATCCTTTTGACCCTTGAGATTGGTAAGCTTATCACCTCGAGCTGCTATGGATGAAAACAGTCTTCAAGTACTGGCAGATCGCTAACTAAGGAGGGTTGATCACGGGACGGAGATAGGGTCGAGATCCAAGTGAGAGGCGGACGACGAACGATGAGGTTGAATCGCTGGTGTCACTAGGTCAAGTTAAGGTCTTGTTGGCCAACCCTTGGCCTAAGTTGGAGGTCGGGGTTGGATTTAACTTAAGACAATTAAATGTGAATAAAAGACTAAGTAATCATATCCTGTACATTAGAAATGGTCTTATGTATTATTAGGGCAAGCACTAGTCAGGTGATTGTACTTAGCTGTCGAGGGGACACGTGCGGCGCCGTCTCGCCTGTTAAGGGAGACGGGTGGCGTAGTCCTGTCTATTGATTCCTGAGATCTAGTGATAAGAACGGGGTGGTAACGGGCCGTAGAGACTGACATTCATCCGAGGGCAGAAAAGGACCACAGGGACCGGGCAAAGCAACTATTCTAGGATCGGGGGTGGTAACGGCCTGCAGGGACCAGCATTTGTCAGGGGGCGGAAAAATACCACAGGGACTGCGCGGAGTAACTATTTTAGGATCGGGGGTGGTAACGACCTGCAGGGACCGGCATTCATCTGGGGGCGAAAAAGGACCACAGAGATCGATCAGAGCAACCATTTTTGGACCGAGGGGTGGGAAACGGCCAGCAAGGACCGCTATTTTGTCGGGGGGCGAAAAAATGGCCCACAGGGTTCCAGCATCATAGCATAAAAGTAATTTGACCGTTTTTCGACTGCAGAGGTGGAATTGGTCCAAACAACTCAACCTCACCGGTCACTAGAAGAATGTCAAAAATGGGAAGGAGTACAAGAGTAGGATGCATGGCGAGGGATCGAACCCTGTAATCTGGAGACTACAAACTCTTTGAGAAGTATGTAGTATGGGATGCATACATTTCCATTGAAGTTGCATTTGGGAAAGTATGTAATTTGTGATACATATGTTTCCAAATGAATTGTATTAGAGTAAGTGCATTGGGTGCATTAGACTCTAGGGCATGGCATTCACTGATAATTGTGAATTGACTGCACATTTTCTTTTGCATAAATATTGATTGTTGAGTTTGGAGTGTCACTGGTTTCATCAACATTGCCTCAGTTACATTTAACTAACGTGCCCACATATTATTATTTGCAGGATTGTTGATCGCAGAGCAGGGGACTCGAGCTGCAGGAAGCCACTGGTGGGAGATGTTGTCCTAGTTGTTGTAGAGATTTCTGATTATCGTACAATTTGAAATTGTAAATTTTGTACAAATAAAAAATATTGATGTAATTTATGATTTAAAAGAATTATGTAAGATTATTTGTACAATGTAACATTCTTAGATGAAATGGACGTTTTTAGTTTCCTATATTTTCTGTGTTGTGAGACTATTTGAAGTAAAGATTCTGGCTTTTGTCTCGAGTTCCCGGTATTGGAAATTCGGGGCGTTACAGAAGGAATCATCACACTCAATGTAACCGCAAGAAAAGCCCCATCTACTCGAAAAGAAGCACTAGATTTTTTGGTAGTCGACGTCAAAATCGCATAAAATACAATATTTGGCTGTCCAGGCCTTGCAGCATTTCATTTCGTTGCTTCTTCCTTCCACATGAAAATAAAGTTCCCCACAATAGCAGGTATAGGCCAAGTTGTAGAGAGAGCCAACAGGCAGCACGAGCATGCTACACCACCAAAATGGGAGGCTCAGTTCTCCCCCTCGATGCCATAGAACTTCGTCACCAAGCCCGTAAACGAGCTTGAGGCTACTGCCCTAGACAATCCTGCCAAAAGCTTCCATACATGCTAAGTCATTTGCCGCTAGGTCCAAATTCATCATCGTAAGAATACAGTAATATACTTGAACCCCCACCCACAGCCACTCCGCTCATTCAACGAAAAGAAATATTCCTGCCTAAACACATTGACAAACTTGAAGACTTCCATTCTCTCTACAAACAAGGGGTGGCTCACTACAAAACAGCCAGGTCCAGACAAGGTCTACCAAGTTGTTCGCCTAGTGGGTCATCAACTTGAAGACCTGGGGGGCAAGGAGATATCAGCAGGGACTTGAAATGTGGAATGCCTCATGAACTTCAACACGGGCACTTGACGCCCCCCTCCTTTATATATTTACAATATTCTCCAATAAAAACAGCTTTCCCTACCGGTTCACTGCATGTAATAAAAACCATCTACTAAAGCAGCCGCTTAGTTTTTATTTTTCAATAAAATTTAATATTAATTTCTGCAAATATCTTGTACAATTCTTTGGATACAATAAATGAGTTTAATGTCAAGCTTACTCCTAAAAATGGCACAAAATACTCATTATAAGCTCCTTATAGGACGAGTTTGGAGTCCATATCCCTGGCTCAGAGTTGCTCTAGCAATTTTCAACGAAGCAAGTTCAGAACTCAACTAGCCATTCGATCTGCTCCTGCAACTCGTTAAACACCTCAGTCCATACCCATGGCTCAGAGTTGCTATAGCAACCTGCAATCAAGCACGTTCCGAGCTCAACTCACCATTCGATCTGCTTCTGCAAATTGTTAAATCCCTTCAACAACAAGTTGGTAACCATACCCATGGCTCGGAGTTCCTTTAGCAACCTGCAAACAAGCAAGTTCAGAGCCCAACTAGCCATTCGATTTGTGCCTGAAACTTGTTAAAAACCTTTAAAATAGATTACAGGATCGTAATCGTGGATTGCAGTTGCCCCGGTAAACCTGCAAATAAGGAAGATTGGAGTTCAACTCGCCACTCGTGGTGAATCTCACAATTCGTTGGAGGACCCTTACAACATGTTCGGAGTCCAACTCCCTCCCAGTTTTGCTCCTACAACTAGCTAAGCACAACGGCAAGTCCAGAGTCCAACTCCTCCCCAGAGCCGCTCCTACGACTAGCTGATCCCCAAGACGACAAATCACAGGATGAGGCACAGGCATGTAAAAGATTTCCTATTTCACAAACAAGTCTCGTTACAACTACAGATTACAACAAATCTATGTCTCATGTCTAATCATCGCTAGAAATGTCTTGCAAACACTATACAACAAGCGACCTTACAAGTCATCGTTCCTACTACACGGCAGAGGGATATTCTGCCTAGGAGACTCAAACCTCTTCACAGGCCCCATGCCAGCTAATAGCCCCCCAAGGCCACCCAAACTCTTGACGATGAAATTCAAGATAAGCCCTCCTTAGGTGAGCAAGCTCCAAGCCTTTCCTGAGTAACACCACCGTGACCTGAGCAAATTCCAACTCTGTCCCACGTAACTTGCTATGCAAATGAACAAGCCTCAACTTCGTTAAGCATACCAGTCACGCCCCGCTTCCCAAAAGAGAATACGGAATACGGATACGTGACTAACTCCAGCGAATGATTTTCATCATCCATAAGCTGTTAGGAATCTTTACAACATTTCACAAGAATAATCAAAGTCGGAAGCAAGAAAAGTCAACAAAGCATGCATATATGAATCATAATACCAACAAGATTTACTTGAAACAAAATATATTAAACTTAAATAATCCAGATCTGAACAAGTCAATATTCTGGGTCACATTGCCAAAATACAAATAAATCCAAGTACAAGAAACAATTGTTCAAATAGTAACAGGAAATAATAATAATAGCAGAAAAATCATGATAGCAAAACTCCAGCATCTGGTATCTCATCTCGCCTATTCCATCTGGCAGCTGATCTCCAAAATCTACAATTTAATAAATTGCAGGAAGAGGAAAAAGAAAACAAACTCCCGTCAATGCAAGTTACGGGCCACTTGTAGTGCAGGATACAACTACGTGGGAAAAACTAACTAATAACATGGAATATACATAATAACAACATAGAATACTAGCATGGCAAGATGAACAAGTGTAGGTAGCATGTATCATGTAAACAAGTAAATAGGTAACAGGTGTACACGTAACATGAAATCAGGTATACAGGTAAATAGGTGTCAAGTATCATGTACAGGTACCAAGTATCAAGTACCAAGTGAAAAATTATCAGGTATCATGTACCAAGTACAAGTAATCAAGTATCAAGTGTCAAGTGATCATGTTCAAGTTGATGGAACTGAGATGAATCCCAGGACTACGGATTGGTGTGCGTACCGATCGTTAAAGATAAACAGATTGCTTGATTGTGATCTAACCCTATACAGCGGAAACTAGGGTTCACAAATTATACCTGCGGTGAGAAGAAGACGACAGTGACCCCAAGATCTTCTGCACGTATTCCTTCCTCGGGTTGGACGTCGTGTGGGCGACGATCTCCCAACCTTTCTCCCTTGGCTGACCTCTCTTTCTCTCCTTGCGTGAATCACGAGATTTGAGAAAAAAATCTTATATTTCAGATTGTCAATGACGGCCAGAGAAATAGAGGATATATATAAGGCTACGGCAGGGACCATGAGGAGAAATTAGGGTTAGATCTCCTAACGGATCTGGGTATCCCGTGTTCAGCCCGAACACACAACCCAGGCCCATTAACAATAGCTCGGTCCACTAAGGAGCTATTGTTGCACTACCTTCCTAATCCCAAATTATATTTATGGGCTCCTTTTATTATATGCTCGTTCAACTCCCCATGTTAAGATATCGAATGTTCGTCGATCAAATTAAGTTACTGACAACTATATTGATCAACATCTTTTATCCTTAAGTAGTACCACTCAACTTTATTTGTCATATCGGATGTAATCCACCTGCAGGGTTTACATGACAATCCTTATGAGCTCCTTAAGGGGACATCATCAACCCGACGTATCGGGACATGGATTCCTTTTACAATCAACAGCCCATCATACATACAATGCTATTACCCAATTCATAGAGGTTGTTGATCCATAATGAATCTCACTCTTTTATGAGTCAAAGTAATGCACACTGCATATACATGTCTGTTATTATATCTGGATTAAGAGCATAAGCATCCATAATAACAGAGGTGTTTGTTCTCTTTTGTAGTCAGTACAAAGAGAACAACCTCAAGTGGTCCTGTTCAATACACACAAAGTGTACTAGTGTAAACCTATAGTCAAGACAGACTAATACCAGATTACACTACAACCTTTCCAATGGATTGTCCAAGTCCGTCTAGGTTGTGAACTATTTATATATTCCATAGGGAACTGATAATATGATCTTCTGTGTGTCACCTCACACCATATTATCAACCTTATAGAATATCAGACACTTGCATTAACAGTATAATAAACACAATATGCAAACATATGCCCATATGATTCTCATTAAAAAAAATAAGGAAATAAAGTTAATACAAAAGTGATGCTTTCAGTATATAACCCTAACACAAGTCTTGTATTTATTACTATCTATGTCGCACTTCATGCGCCCCAGTTTTTATCATATGGTGAAAGGATAAGAATGTATCAAGAGCACATATGATGCAAGGAAAAGGTTCTAAATCACAAAATGAAAGAAACAACATGCAAATATTTAAACATGGTAAAATGCCAATTCTGGACAGCAAGACTTTGCTGTACCAAAACTGAGATTTCCGTTGCCAAAAACATGCAAATCTGGATCCGTCAGAAGATATAGAAAATATAATCCCAACCAAATCCAGCAAACATATATAAGTTATATAGTATTTCACAAAAATATGAGTCAAAACTGAATTGAATCCAGAAAACATGTGCAAGCAGAAATCAGTAGTTTGTATTCGAAGTTAGGAAAACAACATGAAAACTCATTAATTAAATCTACGAAAAATCTGGAGTATTCCCCTACATGTATAGTAACAGAAAAACAAGTTTCATAATTTTCCAAAAAAAAGAGTGTAGTCAAGTAAAATCAGAAAATAACAAGACACGACAGTTTTGTAAATCTGAAATCACAAACACTGCAGTACGAAAACAGCAATAGCTCACAAACCATAAATTAAAATCCAAATCCATCAAAAGGGTGATAAAATAGATACAGTAGGCTAACTTTCATATTCAGAAATATTTCTCAAAAAGCAAGTATAATTAGGTCGAAAATCAGGTTCTTTACTGAACAACAAAAAAAATCTGCTAGTATAGTAGTTGTTTGGAAACATAGAACGGTTTATAAAACTTATCAAATAAATCCATAAAAATTTAGGGTTAATCCCAATCAGGTATAGTTATACTGTACAAAATATTAGATCAAAATAATACATTTAACATCACGATAAAAATAGATTACTCTTCAGAATTCATAGAAAATAAAATCTGAAAATCTTTCGACACCACTGTAGTAAAATCGACATAAATCACAACTCGTAAATCAAAAATGAGATCCATCAAAAGGGTTAGAAAATAGACAGAATTCTCTACAAATCATGTTCACCAAATATTCTCAAATACCGACCTTAATAGGGTCTAAAATACTGATCAAAACGATAAAGCCAGCATAACTGAAATTATCGCATATGCACAAAATCCACTAGTTCATATGAAACTCATCCAAAACACAACCAAACACGAAATAGAGTATACTAGATGTCCAAGAAACACGGTATAGGATATTTCACAAGTTTAAAACAAGTGTACTACGAACAACACAAACGAGCACATGATAACATATGAACAACACACATATACACAACAAGAAGTGATCAATCCTAGGTTATATCATGTCATGTATGTCGTGAGGCATCTATGGTCAAATCATCACTATAGAGACAATATCAACAAGGGGTTTCACACACAAATTGTCTCTAGAACCCAACTACACTATAGGCGATATTTAGTACTTATATTACATAAAGAAAAGAATACAAGTTACTTGCCTGAGAGACAACGATAAAAACGATGCAAGGAACAAGAATAACGGGAATGGATACCGGGGCAAGAACACAAACACAACGAACGGATCATGAACGAATCACGAACACACGATCACGAACAAAATGAAGACGATCAAAATCACGAACACAATCGGACGGCTGAGATCGAAGATCAAGATATGATCAAGATGATTGGATCAGATCGGACGGCCAGATCTCCCTGATGATGAAGATAATAATGAAGATCAAGATCGATCGATCGAATGGTTGCGATCAAAGGAAATTGATGATCATCATGATCATGATGATCATGAAGAAATCGGACGACTAGGATCTAATCGGATGATCAAGAGGAGATCGACGGCCTACAATCAAAGATGAGATCATGATGATCAGGATGATGATGAAGCGATCCAAGGGTCGAGATCCAACATGATCAAAACACAAATAAACAGCCAAAAAGCTTGGTTGTGGCGTGGCGACCTAGGCGGGTGGCAGGGCAACAGGCGGAGCACTGCGGTGACGGCAATGGACGGCGCTGGCGGCAGGGTCGGCACGACGTCGGGGTGCCTGAGGGTGGCAACAGGCGACTGGTGCTGTTGCGCTGCCTTCGTGCGGCGCGACAGCGAGGGCGGCTGGGGATGGGACAACACAGGGACGACGACGGACTGGCAGTGTTGTGTAGTCACCACGTCAGAAGAGGGGGTAAGGAGACAGGGCCTCGCTAGCTGGCTGGCTGATGGGAGGAGAGGCGCTACGCAAGAGGGTGCGTCAGGGGAGATGACAAGCGTTGCAGGACGATGGGGGAAGCCAGAGGGGCTGTGCTGGGTCGAAGGTGCAGGTGGGTGCTCGGAGTTCGAGACCGAGAGAGAACACCAGGAAGGAGAGAGGGCGGTGCAGTTGTCGAAGAGAGAGGGAAGGAGATGCAGCAGATGAAGGGGAGCACAGCAGGGAGGAAGGGTGTTGGGCTGCCGCTTCAGTCGACGAGGCACATCGACGAAGGGACACAAAGGGGCAGTGCCGGGGTGTTGGAGCGTCGCAAGGAGGAGGAAGAGAGGGAGATGAAGCAGCTGGTGTGGACAGGAAGAAGATGAGGAGGCTCAAGGGTATATATAAGGGTGTATAGATTAGGGTTTCGCACATGGGAAATAATGGGTTGGTTATATGGGTGCTATCGGGTTTGGGTTGGTTGGGGTTAATGGATTTTAGGGTTATGGTTATTAATAGGATTTGGATATACAATGGGTTAGATTATTTGGGTTTTTTAAAAAAAACCTGGTGAGTTAACAAATGGTTAAATGGGTAATAGGTTATTGGTTTGGGTATTAATGGGCTTGGGTAGTTTAACAGTAGGTTTAATGGGTTTAGGGGTTTATATATGGGTAATGAATCCATGAGAATAAAAATGGGTTTTAGTTAAATAGAAAATAGGGCTTAAGGGTAAACGGGTTTTGGTGTATGTGATGGGTTATAGGGTTTAAAATCCATTTGAAAATAATTATAAAAATCTTAGATAATTTAGAGTATGTTCAGGCTAATAATAATAATAATAATAATAATAATAATAATAATAATAATAATAATAATAATAATAATAATAATAATAATAATAATAATAGCAACAAAAGTAACAATAATAATAATAGGAATCAAGATCATAGTAAATAGTTACAAATAAAGTTATTTATCGAAAATAGATTTTAATAGAAGATCCAATAACACATTTTAACAAAAATAGTTCGAAAGAGGAAAACTAATTTACGAAAATTTGAAATACTAGAAATACACAGAAAATACATTTTTGGGGAAACAGGGGTTACAAATCCTACCCACCTTACAACAAAAATTCTTCCTCGAAATTTGCTTCGGCGGTACATAGGACAAGGCAAAAGCAAATTGGGGGAAGAGTAACAAAACAGAGAGTTAAAGGGAAAGGAACAAAGCAGTGGCAATACCAGAAAAAGAAGGAAGATGGATAAGAATGATGTCAAATGGAATGCATGAAAGAGAACAAATAGTATCAAAAGGAAAGAACAATACAAGATAACAAAACAAGATAGGGAGTAGGCAGAACTGGAATCAAAGAAATGATGAACAGGGAAGAATCAAATCAACTAATGAATGGGTGCATGATGGCAAAATAGGATGCAAGAAAGAAGTAACCGGTATCAAAAATGAAGAAGAAACAACACAAGACTTGCAAGATAACAAAGCAAAAAAGATAAAGAAATAGATAAAGCTGGAATCGAAGAAAGGATGGACAAGGGAGAGTTAGACCAGCCAATGAGTCAATAGATGAAGACGAGTACAAGGGATGGAAGGAAGCAAACAATGCAGGGAAGGAGAAACAACAAAAGGATCTTGGGACATGTGGGTTATGGGCCCACAACGCTTTTCTGCTGTGCCACTCTAATCAGGGAAGACTCTGCCCATAGCATCCAGCGATGCCGACTGACAGACCAAACAAAAAATAGAAAAAGAATGAAAGGCACCAAAATCAAAAGGATATAGGTATGAAATGAATGAATTCATACCCAAGAAGAAATCAATTAAAGAGGACGACTGAAAAAAAAGACAAAAGAATCAAGGAATCAAGGGATTGAATAAGAAGAGATCAAAATGAATGGAATAAGACTAGTGTTCAGTATAATTCATTCATGCATGCATGGTTGGTGAAATGTTGAGTCGATCCCAGTTCGAGCCATGCTTGTTTAATATATTAGGAAACTAATACATTAGCCAAACCTGGGCTCTGATACCATTAAAAACCTTGTCACGCCCTGCTTTCCAAAAGAGAATACGGAATACAGATATGTGACTAAGCCCAGCAAATAATTTTCATCATCCATAAGCTGTCAGGAATCTTTACAACATTTCACAAGAATAATCAGAGTTGGAAGCAAGAAAAGTCAACCAAGCATGCATATATGAATCAAAATACCAACAAGATTTACTTGAAACAAAATATATTAATCCCAAATAATCCAGATCTGAACAAGTCAATATTCTAGGTCACATTGCCCAAATACAAATAAATCCAAGTACAAGATACAATTGTTCAAATAGCAACAGAAAATAATAATAATAGCAGAAAAATCATCATAGCAAAACTCCAGCATCTTGTATCTCATCTCGCATATTCCATCTGGCAACTGATCTCCAAAATCTGCAATTTAATAAATTGCAGGAAGAGGAAAAAGAAACCAAACTCCCGTCAATGCAAGTTACGGGCCGCTTGTAGTGCAGGATACAACTACATGAAAAAAAACTAACTAATAACATGGAATATGCATAATAACAATATAGAATACTGGCATGACAAGATGAACAAGTGTAAGTAGCATGTATCAAGTGATAAGTAAAACAAGTATCATGTAAATAAGTAAACGGGTAACAGGTGAACAGGTAAAAATGCAATCAGGTATACAGGTAAACAGGTGTCAAGTATCATGTACAGGTAGCAAGTATCAAGTATCTAGTGAACAAGTATAAGGTATCATGTATCATGTACAAGTAATCAAGTATCAAGTGTCAAGTGATCATGTTCAAGTCTTCTATTTATTACTATCTAAGTAGCACTTCATGCGCCCTGATTTTTATCACATGATTGCTACATATAATCAAGTTACGTTTAGGCCTAGTGGTGGGTTTCTATTCGGCGTGTACTCAGGCATCAAGTCAAGTAACAAGTATCAGGCACGAGTCACGTAATCATGAACACGTGGCAACAAGTAGTATCAAGCATGAATCATGTAGTCATGAGACATTGCAATAAGTAGTATCAAGCATGAATCATGTAGTCATGAAACATGGCAACAAGTAGCATCAAGCATGAATTATGTTGTAATGAAACATGGAAAAAAGTAGTATAACAAGCACGAATCAAGTAATCATGAAACATGGCGGCAAGTAATGGGAAACACGGGTCTCCTTCTGAGTACACATACCTATATTGTCCACTACTAAGGTCTTTCCATTAACCCCGGCTTGTTACTTTTTATTAAAAAATATACATGATCACGAGATAAAGAGAACAAAATCGGGACAGGACAAGGATGTATCAAGAGCTCATATGATGCAGGTTCTAAATCACAAAATGAAAGAAACAACATACAAATATTTAAACATGGTAAAATGCCAATTCTGGACAGCAAGACGTTGTTCCACCAAAACTGAGATTCCCATTGCCAAAAACATGCAAATCTGGATCCGTCAGAAGATCTAGAAAATAGACTCCCAACCGAATCCAGCAAACATATATAAGTCATATAGTTTTTCACAAAAACATGAGTCAAAACTGAATTGAAACCAGAAAACATGTGCAGCCAGAAATTAGTAGTTTGTATTCGAAGTCAGGAAAACAGCATGAAAACTCATTAATTAAATCCACGAAAAATCTGGAGTACTCGACTATATGTATAGTAACAGAAAAAAAACGTTAATAATTTTATAACAAAAATAGAGTAGTCAAGTAAAATCAGAAAACAACAAGACACGACAGTTTTGTAAATATGAAATCACAAACACCGTAATACGAAAACAGCAATATCTCACAAACCGTAAACCAAAATCCAAATCCGATGAAAGGGTGATAAAATAGATACAGTAGGCTAACTTTCATATTCAGAAATATTTTTCAAAAAGCAAGTATAATTAGGTCGAAAATCAGGTTCTTTACTGAACAGCAAAAAAAATCTGCTAGTATGGTAGTTGTTTGGAAACATAGAACGGTTTATAAAACTCATCAAATAAATCCATAAAAATTCAAGGTTAATCCCAATCAGGTATAGTTATACTGTGAAAAATATTATATCAAAATAATACATTTAACATCTCGATAAAAATAGAGACAATATCAACAAGGGGTTTCACAAATGAATTGTCTCTAGAACCCAACTACACTACAGGTGGTATTTAGTACTTATATTACACAAAGAAAAGAATACAAGTTACTTACCTGAGAGATGATGATGAAAACGATGCAAGGAACAAGAACAACCGGAACATATACAAACACAACGAACAGATCACGAACACACGATCGCGAACAAGATGAAGACGATCGAGATCACGAACACAATCGGACGGCTGAGATCGAAGATCAAGATATGATCAAGATGATTGGATCAGATCGGAGCCAGATCTCCTTGATGATGAAGATAATGATGGAGATCAAGATCGATCGATCGAACGGTTGCGATCAAAGAAAATTGATGATCATCATGATCGTGACGATCAAGAAGAAATCTGACGGCTAAGATCTAATCGGATGATCAAGAGGAGATCGACAGCCCACCATCAAAAATGAGATCATGATGATCAGGATGATGATGAAGCGATCCAACGGTCGAGATCCAACATGATCAAAACACAAACAAACGGCCAAAAAGCTTGGCTGTGGCTTGGCGATCCAGGTGGGCGGCACAGCAACAGGTAGAGCACTGCGGTGATGACAACGGAGGGCAGTGCCGGCGGGGTCGGCACGACGTCGGGGTGCCGAAGGGTGGCAACAGGCGACTGGTGCTGCTGTTCTGCCTTCGTGCGACGCAACATGGAGAATGACTGAGGATGGGACAACACGAGGACAATGGTGGACTGGCATCGCTGTGCAGTCGCCACATCAGAAGAGGGGGGCAAGGAGACAGGGCCTCGCTGGCTGGCTGGCTGACTAGAGGAGAGGCGCAATGCAGGAGGGTGCGTCGGGGGGATGACAAGTGCTGTAAGCGGACGGGGGAAGCCGGAGGGGGTGTGCTGGGTCAAAGGTGCAAGTGGGTGCTCGGAGGTCAAGAGCAGGAGAGAACACCAAGAGGGAGAGACGGTGGTGCAGTTGTGGAAAGAGAGGGAGAGAGACACAGCGGATGAGGGGGAGCACGGCAGGGAGGAAGGGTGTTGGGTTTCCACTGCAGTCGACGAGGCACATCGACGAAGGGACACAGGGAGGCGGCGCCGGGGTGTTGGAGCGTCGCATGGAGGAGGAAGAGAGGGAGACGAAGCGGCTGGTGTGGACAGGAAGAAGATTAGGAGGCTCGGGGGTATATATAGGGGTATATAAATTAGGGTTTGGCATATGGGAAATAACGGGTGGGTTATATGGGTGCTATCAGGTTTGGGTTGGTTGGGCTTAATGGATTTTAGGGTTATGGGTATTAATAGGATTTGGGTATACAATGGGTTTGATTATTTTTTTTTTTTAAAAAAAACTGATGAGTTAACAATGGTTAAATGGGTAATAGGTTATTGGATTGGGTATTAATGGGTTTGGGTAGTTTAACAGTAGGTTTAATGGGTTTAGGGGTTTATAAATGGGTAATGAATCCATGAGAATAAAAATGGGTTTTAGTTAAATAGAAAATATGGCTTAAGGTAAACGGGTTTTGGTGTATGTGATGGGTTATAGGGTTTAAAATCCATTTGAAAATAATTATAAAAATCTTAGATAATTTAGAGTATGTTCAGGCTAATAATAATAATAATAGGAATTAAGATCATAGTAAATAGTTACAAATAAAGTTATTGGTCGATAATAGATTTTAATAGAAGATCCAATAATACATTTTAACAAAAATGGCTCGAAAGTGGAAAACTAATTTACGATAATTTGAAATACCGAAAATACACAGAAAATACATTTTTGGGGAAACAGGGTTATAATACCGCATTGTGAACGAGAGAAAGGTTGGTGTCCATAGGACCTCATTTGGTGTACACGACTGCTTGTCAGCAAAGAGAAGAATTGAATTACATCAACGCTGAATAAACACAAAGGACTTCGCATCAATATTAAGAAGATTCAGAACACCCACAACTCATTCGCCAAACAAAATGAGTTCGTCACACCGCGCACCACTCGAGTTGCTTCGTCAAATAATTTGTTAGCTCCATACAACAAGTTCAACGCCTTACTCTTCGCCTGAGCTCCATCAATAATTCGTTGACTTCATACAACGAGTTCGGTTCCCCACTCTCTGATCAAGATCTGTCAATAACTCGCTAGCTCCATACAACGAGTTTAATGTCTTGCTCTTCACATGACCTCCATCAAAACCCCGTTGACTTCATACAACGAGTTTGGTTCCCCGCACTATGCTCGAGCTCCGTCAACAACTCGTTAGAACTATAAAACAAGTTCATCCCTTGCTCTTCAAATGAGATCCATCAACAACTATTTGACTTCATACATCGAGTTCATTTCCCTGCTCTCCTCTCGAGCTCTAGCAGCAACTAGTTAGCTCCATACAATGTGTTATACGCCTTGCTCTTCCCACAACCTCCATCAACAACTCGTTGACTTCATATAATGTGTTCGGTTCCCCGATCTCCGCTCGAGCTCCGTCAACAACTCGTTAGCTTCATACGACGAGTTCCACACCTTGCTCTTCACACGAGCTCCATCAACAACTCGTTGACTTCATACAACGTGTTCGGATCCCCACTCTCCGGTCAAGCTCCGTCAACAACTCGTTAGCTCCATACGATGAGTTCAACGCCTTGCTCTTCACACGAGCTCAATCCACAACTTGTTGACTCCGTACAACGAGTTCAGTTCCTCGCTCTCTGCAAGAGCTCCGTCACCAACTCATTAACTCCATATAACAAGTTTGGTTCCTTGCTATTCGCTTGAGCACCATCAACAACTCGTTCACTATTTACAATGAGTTCAATGCACTGCCCTTCGCACGAGCTCCATCAATAACTCGTTGATTCGATATGTAACTGCCATTTTTGTTCTTTTCATCGTCCCTTCTTTTTGTAATATTTTATTTGCATTGAATAAAATACTTTATTTTCTTAATCATCTTAATTAAATTTTGTTCATGAACTACTCTTGTTCTTCTTGTTAAACTATTTTTCTTATTGATCCCATTTTTATTTGATTATGAGGATATTATTTGAACACTATTGTTTTTAATTGCATCTCTTATTGAACCCAAAACCTAATTGCAATTATTTTTAGACCCAAACACATTATTATTGGATCCTAACCCATTAACCCAACAACCTAACTGCACTCTATAAAGACATCCTATTGCAAACCCTAAAAACACAAAATACAAACCCTAAACCTAGCCGTCTCTTCTCTCTCCTCTCTCCCCGTCTACCGACTGTTCATCTTCCCGCCCAAAACCTTCTCTTTCTTCCCCGACTTTTCTTCGGCGACCTCCCATCGTCAGCAACCTCCCGGGCGCCGCCCAGACCCAACACCCCTCACCCCGACCACCCTTCAGTCGCGCCACTACCATGGGCCCAGTACCATCGACCCCTTACCACTGCTTCCCTTTCCATCGAAAACAGCAGACCATCGACCCCCCTCCCCTCGGCTGCTCCCTGTCTCGTCGACACCAGCAGCCAGCGACCACCACTCGACGCCGCCCCTTGCCCTCCGACCTCGCCGTCGTCAGCCAGCAGCAACCACAACCGTAAGCTTGTTGTTGCCGCTCTCTTTGCTGTTGATTGATTTGTGCTGGATTCTTATGCACATAGTGTGCATCTGATTGTTTGTGTTTTTGTTGCTCTGGAATTCTCATCCCGTTATTCTTTGATATTCAAATTAATCGTCTATAAGGCAAGTCACTTTTCCTCTTGAATTGAATCTTGTATCAAATTCACGTTTTATTGAAATTCTTGCAAGTAGATCAAATTGTTCATCGTATCGTATGTTGTTCTTCTCTTTTCGTTGAGTATATTGAGGGTTTACACGTGCCAACTCAAATATCCTCGACTTCATGCTACTTTTGACTCTAAAGATTGAATCTTTCATGTACTCATATAGTATTGTTAATAGGGTTATGCACATAATCATCGCATAAATAATCTACCGTAGTTTTTATTGCTAGGTTGTATGTTTGAATGACCGATTGATGTTTGGTTGTTGTTAAAATAGTGTATATGTGTGTTTTTAATTATACTTATCATGCTATTACACCCTTCATGCTGATTACATGATTTATTAATTATAGAATTGATACTCATCATTCTAAATCACTTTATTTCAAGAAAAATATCGAAAAATCTGTATGTTGCTTGATGTCTGGAAATTGCATGACGTTTTCGACCCAGTATTTAATCTAAAAAAATAACTTTCTGAATACGAGTTGTAGCCCCATGTCTCTAGTTCGAGAACATCTTGAATCGCTGAATTTCAAGTTGTATTGCAAAAGTTATGATTATTTCACTACTGCTATGTTTTAATTCCAGATTTCAGATTTCATGTATGTTTTTATGTTCAATTTATTAAAAGGATGATTTAATATTAAAATAATGCTCTGATAATTTTCAGAATGTTAGTTAACATGTTTAGGAGTTTAAAGAATATTTTGATGATTTCATAATTGAATTTTTGCTGATTCTTAAAAATATAACAACTTGATGTCAATTTTCTGTTTAAACATATAACCTATAAAAAATGGCGTATTTGACCTAGCTACTGTCGTCGGATTTTGGATTTTAAATATGCATTGGAATCGTGTGGAAGTTTAGTTTTCAGAATTTCTGATGGTTTCAGTTTTCGGTTTCTGTAGCAGCGGGAAAACTGATTTTTGTACAATGAACTCTTGCTGTAGAGAAATTCGTTTTCCAGATTTTCTTAAAATAATTATATATACATCATTGTATTGTATTAATTGAAGTGTATGTAATGTATTGCATGATCTTAATGTGCTATTTTCATCATTCTATTTGTTCAATCCAAAGATACCATCCTATTGTTCTCCTATTGTTACTATCGTTAATCTAGTGTTTTAAATTTGCATATTGCATTGTTGCATTGATAAAACAATTAACAAGACGAGATTAAGGGATTTACTAGAGTAGTTGATGATATAGGGACTGCACTCGGATGATGGCCCATGTTATTATCGTTATCGTCATTGTGTAAGAAATTGTGCCATGGCCCGTGTTATTATCGTTATCGTCGTTGTGCAAGAAATTGTCACAATTGCCCATGTTATTATTGATATCGTTATCATGCCAAGTTCATGATCTCTTGTACCAACAAAAAATTGATTAGCTTGTAAATTTCTACGGTTGGGCCTAACCTTGTAAAGTCAATTGGGTTGGGCCAATTGATTAGCAATTAGAATTCATTAAACATACACCATTGTATTATAGATTGGCAATTACAATTTATAATAATATATAAAATCATAGCACAAAAAATCTATGTGAAGATGTAATGCAAAATGTAATAAAATTGTAGATTGGAAAAATGTGCTTAAAAAGAAAGTAGGGTGATTTTCCCTAGAAACCACAGTGAAAAATCATAGCAGATATAGTTTCTTTTAGAATTTATTACTAAAAAGGATGCCAATCGCATCCTTCTCCTTCTCCTTCTTCTTCTCATCGTTACTCCTCATATCTTATTTTGCTTCATGATTTCACTACTGACAGTGAGCATGATTTAACAGAGAGCACCAAATATAATCAAGAACCACATAACCATAATAGAAGAGAGCATAAAAAACAAGCACATTACAACCATAATTGCATTCATAAATTGAAACATTGACCGCTATATTTTTTACGTAACCTATGTAGCTACTGGCACAGCCAAATACTTTAGCAAGATCACTCTAACATATTGGTGGCCTTATCATAAATACCATTTGAAAATTTTACCCCAAAAGATTTTGAAATGAAAATCACTCTTAGCTCACAGACACATCGGGTTTCAATCAAAGAGGAAGATGAAGATGAAGAAAAAAAATTATACCTGAGATCGTCGAAAATGGGCCATCTGGAGGTAGATTTTCGAACGAGAAAAATGGAAGCGAAGGGATTCGGATATAGGGTTTCGTCATTTTCTAAGCCAATTTGGAGGATTTCGACTTTTGAAGCGCGAACGGTGAGGGGATGAGAGGTAGAGGGTTTCGAATTGGGGCAATGAGATTTGGGGAATTCGATTATGATTTCGATATCAATATTAGGGTCTCGATTTGGGGAAGAAGGTTTCTTCGATTTCGATTTAGGGAGTTAGAGTTTCGCCAGCGGGTGCTAGGGTATCGATTTGAGCTGGAGAAGGAGAAGGAGGAGACTGAGAGCGTAAGAATGAGGAAGTGACTGAGTAAGGGTATGGAAATGACAAAAATAACCTCGCAATCAAAGTGAGATGAGCTAAGGATCTAGGCATCGTTAGATCGCGATCAAGATCACTCCTCCAAATCGGACGGCAAGTGGAGTGTGCACACCTGAAGACTTTTTTAATAAAAATGGAGGGGGGTGCAGAACCAAGGAGAAGGAGGTGGGCGTGAGGTGACAGGGATTCTAGGAGGGAGAGAGAGACGACACATGGTTTAGTTAGTGGGTGGTTTTGTGTAGGGTTTTAATTAGAGTAATCATTATACAAAATACACATATGCATTTATATATATATATATATACACACAAACATGTGCACAAGAATCAAGGCCATTGTATTCATATACAATCTAATTACAAGTGTTTTTTTTATTTTAAAGTTTGGTTTTGTTGATTTTAGTTTATTTGTTTTATAAGATTTGTCTTTTATAGAAACAAAGTTTTATTATTGAAGATTGGAATATGGCGAATCTAGCTTTTCTTTTTCTATCCGTGTTTGCACTTTATAGTTTTTGAATACCGTAACGCTTGGTTTTTGTCTGTCATTTAGTACTATACTAATTACTTTATATTTAACCTTTTTTACTGAAATTTTATTTACTTTTGTGTATTGTTTTGAATATATTGTGTTTATTTTTAGCTATTTAGGTCAGGTACTAATAACTTTTCAAAGTTGTGCTTAATGATGTAATAATTTATTTTCTTTAATTTTATTTTTTCATAATGTACAAGCTAGCGAGGTGTGTACTTATACAACTATATAGTATCATAATTAAATGGTTAAATTGAATGCTTATGTAAATTTCATAATGGTTTTTTTTCATAATGATTTTTATAATGGTTTTTATTATACTGAACAGTCTTATCTTTAAGATTTAAAGGTTAATGACTGTTTACTTAAATATTATGTGTTCACTAATTATTTTAAATTTCGAAAGGTCTATTTTAGTTAAAAGGTTAGATTCACATATAATTTCTTTTCTTTATGTCATTTTTTATTGTACTATTATGTTTTACATTTTAAGCTAACTCGAACTAGTTTATTTGATTTTACTCTACTTTTGTTTTATGTAATTTTACATTTATGTACGTTTGAATTTGAGTACATATACTATAGTTTAAGTTTACAGCTACTATTTGTTTCTACAACTTTTTAATTATCTAACGTTTCATTTTATCTCACTTATGTTTGTTTTCGCGTTCTATTCGATCATTTAACTCGTACTTTTAAAACATTTAATGATTTTCATTCAGTATTCTTACATATGTTGAATATTTCTTTTATTGTTGTCTATTCTACCTATTTTTGTACTTCTAAAGTACCGTTTATAATGTTAATATTGTTTAATGCACTCATTGTTCTTTATTATTATTATTACTATTATTTTTAACGTTTACTTAGTTAAATTTGCTTGTGTTTCTAGATATTTTTGACTTGCTATCTTTCTAGACCTATTTTTATGATCACTTTTAAGTCCGTATTATTTTTGTTACTTTTTATTTACTTTATGGTTTTTTTTTTCCCTTTTTTGTTGCCTTTCCTTTTTAGTCTCTTATTTTGTAGGTTTATTCTTGTTATTATTTTTTTTTCTTACTATAATAATCTTTTATTTTAGTTTTACATTGTTTATTTAATCAATAAAGTTTTTTTATGATAATTGTTTATATATTTATTTTGCATTTCATGGTTTTATACAAATATTTTAGCAACCTTTGGAGTACGTAACATTTTGTTTTACTCACTAAACCTATTTTTACTTTGGACAGTTTCTTTTACTTCTGTTTTTGTCTAAGTTTGTGTTATGTACGTTTGTCTATTTTCATTAGTTCTTAAATTCAGGGATATTATGTCTATAATGTATTTAAATTTTAAGGAAGTTTTTGTTCCTTTTTGAACTTTAAAGTGTTATTAATTAATTTAAATTAGTTATGCTATTTATGCTGTTGAAATTTATAAGCATGAGTTAGTTATCTAGTTACTTTTAATAAATTATTATTAAGTTTTTATTTCTTATATTTTTTGATTAATTATGTACTTTATTGGTTTTGTTCATACTTGGTTGCTCTGTCAGTTTCCATTTTTATCTTTTGTGTTAGCAACCAAATATAAAGATAGAGTGATTTTCCGGAACTATTTGTATAAGTTCTGAATTTTGTACTTTTTTCTTACTAGGAGTAGTTCTGATGACAGAACTATACTAAGGGGGAGTAATGTAACACCCCGCAAAATTAAAGATATTATTTTGAATTATTAATTCTTATCAATTTAATGGAATGGTTATTTTTATTATTTTTCCTTGACTCGTATTGTTGCACGTGCATAACACATGTAGTATTCTAAGATTACAATTTTAAATTTTTGTTGTACATATTTATATTTCTCATCATTTTCTATTATTATTTATTTTTATTATTTGTGTCGATGAAGAGTGATGTATTTTTGGGCTAATAATATAAATTAGGGATTAATAAAAGTAAAGAAAAAATATCTAATTTTATGTGTGGCCCAGGTGGGCCGGTCCAAACCAAGTTCTTCTTGGAGTTTTGGTCGGCCACTTGTCTGGCTAATTAGGTTGTGATTTGATTATTTAGGAAGTTGATAATTTGGAATGGTATAAATTGATTTAAATTATAAATCCTTTGGACTTAAGTGAATAAATCCCCAAAATACTAACCCTAGATGTGGCCGACCGGGGTGCAAATCTTGGACCATATTACATGCATCTTGTGTGCGCCCGCACGTCCTCCGGACCGACATGAACCTCACCCCGTGCAGAGCCTCTTTTTGCAACAGTTTAGATTTTTCTGATCTGTGACGACTGAAATAAATGTAGATATAATTTTATCTGCCATTTATTCATGTTTTAAACTGTGGAAGCGGTTTTATCTGATTGGTTTCGAGGGTAATCTCAGATTAAATACACAGCTGATAAACTACAAAAAAATATCGAAACCTAGCCATGGATCCATGCGAAAACCATAAATCATGTTTAGGAGTTATACCTTGAAGATGGATCTATTGTCTTCACAGTATGTAACACCCTTCAAAATTGAGTTATGACAATTTGCCCATGGGTGTTACGCACAAGTATTGTACTATTGCGAATAATATTCGTAACGTATTTTTACGTATATTTTAGGCCAAGTGGGCATGATAGTTTGACATATGTTTAGTTATTAAATTTTGATTGATATGATGAATGTAGATTGCACATTACTAGTATAACTATGTCATGACTTGTAGAAATGTTGTTGTACTTCAATTTCATAGCTAAAGTACTTGTTAAATGGAAAGGAAGAAGAAAGTAGCATCTACTGGGATGTGGGATTGAGAATCTTCTAATTTGTGCATATTAGATTGTTCGTGTAGAGGTCAAAATAATGCATTGTGTATAAAAAGTTTTAAAGATTCTATCGTAATGAAGAAATATAAAAATAACCACACTAGTATTTATTTTGGGCATTATAATGGTATAAAATTTTATAAACATGTTTTGAAGAGGGACAATATTTTATATAAAATTAAAGTTTGGTAGTAGGAGTACATTAATACAAATTTTCAAAAATAAGAGTTTCATAAGTTTAAATACGTGCTAATATACAGTATTTTGGAAAGAATGTATTCTGGAAGAAATTAGATTTTAATGATACAAGCAAATGAGAAATCAAAATTTTTAAAAGAGAGTTATAAACAGACATGTAAAATAAAAAGATTTAACCCATATATATATATCAGAGATCGACCTTGGGCACACTGGTGCGCGGCGCAACTTTCGAGCTCTGAGCACAGTGCACCCAGTCGTGGGTTTGAGCCTTGAGAGGCTCTGTTTTTATTTCAACTTTTTGATTTTCCCAATACATAGTACAGCCTGTATATAAGGCATTCGAGTGTCTTTTCCTTCAGTTGCCGCTATTGGGCATACTGGTCTTTGTATGCGACATAGGGCGCTGACTGTAGCAGCCCCTGGTTGTTGGTTCAAACCCTGGCCCCTTTTAATATTTTTTTTGATATGTTTTTGAGTTTTCATGAGCATACAAATTTGGGAAAAAATTTATTATTCCTCTAAAATATTATCTAGACTTTATAAAATACTTCGACAATATTTTGATATATTTTTGTGAGAATTGGATGTGGAATTCACACTAGATAAAGTGTTGGAGAACTTAAAAATTTTAATTAAAAATGTGATTCTTGTATGAATAAAGAAAAAATAAAAAATTGGGATACAATTAGATTCATCTTGATGAGATTTTATCGTTATTAATCTTTGATAAAGGGAATATTTGGTTTGCCTACAAGGCTATAATTGATCAAATCGACAATTAGAGTGGTAATTGATTACTTCATGGTTTATGGATATAAAGAAATGAATAAGAAAGAGATTGTGAATAAAGAAATGAATTATCTTGATGAGGTTAGATGTAACCTTGGTGGTCTCAGTTGAGACAGTTGTTATTCTAGAGTGCGTGAGGCCCACATTACCGGCAGTTGAAAGTTATAAAATTGTGAGAAGTAACCAGAATGGGTTGACTATTTCAGTATTTTGTTTAAGACCGGTGGGTAAGCTAAACTCTAATTCTTAATAACTATAACTTAAACTTAAGGATAGGCACTAGTTGGTGATATGACAAAATGAGTGCAAATGTGAGTCATGGACTCCAGAATGATCCTTGGAGAGAGAAGATCCCCAGTATTCCGGGACGATGGACGTATGGACCTCAAAATGATCCACAGAGTGGGAACGATCTCCAGTATTCCTGGATGAGAGCGACGCTTATGGGATACTTTTGTAATGAGGGCTCCAGAATGATCTGCGGAGTGAGACGATACCTAGTATTCCGGGAGGATGGACGTAAGGGCCACAGAATGATCCAGGGAGAGGGATTGTCTCCAGTATTCCAATGGCGAGAGCCACTACTTGCAAAGTGTCTAAATCTTGTAGTAGTCATCGTAGTAGGTTGCATGGTGAGGGATCTAACCCTGTAATGTGGAGTACGCAGGTGCTTGCCCTCGGACCTATGTAGTATGGGATGCGTAGAATCTGAATAATATGCATTAGCGTCATCATAGCGTAAACATCTGCATTAGGCATTAAATCATTACATACACTGATATGTTTAGGATAGTCACTCTTTCATACTTTTTGATGCATTCAAGTTTGTGTTTGCTAAAGTATAAATAATCGTTATATTACGGCATAGTGAGGATCGCCGTTTATAATATTGCATCGATTTTAAGAAACTGACGTGCCCACAGTTTCACATGCAGGACTGAGATTTGCAGAAGAAGATATAAAGATGATTTGATGCTGATGATTATTTAGATGCTAAAGTTGTTACACTTGTATATTTATCATGTCGTAATTATTTATTTTCCACTGCGTAGATGTAAAATAACACTGTTATAATAAAAGTTTTAAAAATTCTTTGTAAAATTGTACAAAATGAAGTAAAGATCCTATCGTGCTACGAATTACTGTATTTTGGAATTTGGGGCGTTACAGAGTGGTATTAGAGACCAACTTTAATGAGTAGTACAAATTACAAGGACGACACATTAGGGTGGACATTAGAGTTCGATTTCAGCTTATAGAGATTTAAATGTAAGTAGTTTACATTTGTGTTGGTCTATACACTGATGTCTTCTCCTCCCTTTCCCTATTGGATAGCTGGAGTCATGAATGATGAAGTTATGGAACCCACACATGATACTCTCCTCGTATACATTGATGTGATATTGTATGCAAGCATGTTTTTCCATGGTATCAGAGTGGCGCGCGGAAGCGTGGTGGGTTTGAACCTACATTCATGATACCTTTCACGTAGACACACTTCCCTCTCAAATTTTTCTTTGTGGATTTTCATCATAGTACTTTTTCAACATTTAATATTTTTCAAATAAATATTTTTCTTGTACTATTAAATCACTTGAATATCTATTATTTTGTATATCTTCCATAGCCTTGATCATTTTTAATTTGTTTTATCTGTCTTTCAGTCTTAAAATTTTGTCCTTCGTGTTTTTTTATGTCACTTTATGTTTACCCATTTAGATTGCTATTACTTTATGTATTTTATTAAGTTTTAAACTACCGCTTGCTAAATTAATATTGCAACTATTATTTTCTTCATTTATTATTTCTATTATATTTTAAAATTTTTAAATTTTGCTTATGTGCATTCATTTTATATGATTTGATTTTGTGGTACTATATTTTTCCATTATCTTATATTTCCTTATATATTTTAGTATATTTTTAACAAGATTGTAATATTTTTACTTGTATAGATTTGACATATTTCTACACATTATGAAATTCTCTTCCTACTAATTTTGTGATATAGCTTATATTCAATATTTAAAATCCATCTTTTTTTTATCATGGCAATTTTCTACTCTTACTATCTCAAATTTTACTTCTATTTTCATTTCCCAAAATTTCAAAACGTAATATCATCAAACATCCAACATCCAAGTAGATATGGAAGATTACACCTTTTCATCTCCCGATTTGGTGTAACCTGATGTCGAGAAGGCAAATCCGCAACTAGATATCAATGGAGGCAAACTGCAATTGGATGTTATAGAGGCAATTCTGCAACTTGAGGTCGGGGAGGCAAACCTGCAGTTGGACACTAACGAGGCGATCCTACACCAGCAAAAAAATTTCTATTTTGATAACCCCTACTTTGTTTTCTATAATATTTACTTACCACTATTCCATTACTAGCTTATACTATTTTATAATATTTTACAACCTAGCACTAAATTAATTACCTAATTATACATACTGGTTTCTATCCTACTTGCGTATTACTACTTAATATGAACCATCTTGCCGTTTTCCTCTTATTATTTTGAATCTTTTCATAAGTTGGCATTTCATACCACTTCATCATTTTTTGCTACTAACTTTATCTTAGATTTGGTGGCTACTCACTTAAAAATAAAAAATAAAAATAATAATAAAAATAATAATTTTTTTTAAAAAAAATTCTTATCATTTATACTTTTGTCTATGACTCATAATTTATTTCTATATAATTAGTTTTTGTGTTGTTCAATAATATGTTATTACTTTTCTGTTATGTTGTCTTGCCTTACTCCTACAAACCATTTATACTTTTCATATCATAACATTGTTTGTTTCATCCTATATTTTTTACTCCTATATACATATATAATTTTTTATGTTGGTTTTTCTTGCTCTACTTGACAATTCGAAATTATTTGGATTTATATAAACCAGTATTCCATATCTTTAATTTTTAAATCGTTACTGTATTTATTTTACAAATTATTTTATGACATTAACTTGTTATACAGAATTTTGCCTATACTGTCAACTAAATTTCATGCTCATATATTTTTCAAATTTTTTTTTCTAAAATTGCTATTTCATTTCTATCTCGTAGTGTATACTTCTAGTTAGTTTATGATTTTTAGCCTTCCCGTTTTCGTTAATAAATTTCTCTTTCTAAAGTTTTTTAAATTCTCTAGCAATTGATGACTTAATTTAGCTTTTCCTTTTCTCCAGTAACTACTACTTTATTATTTTGTATGAAAAATTTCCATCAATCAACATTATCTTTCAATGTCACATTTCTCGCCTTGCTATTTTTATAGTTTTTCTAATACTTTGTTTTTCGTTCGCTTGATACTCAAAGATTCCTTATATAAGTTTGATGTGTTTTCCCACATTGCGCATTTTATGCTACATTTCTTTTCTTAGTATTGACAACTTTCTATATACAATAGTAATATTTTTTCGGTGCGTACAAAATACGAATTTTTACACTAGTAAGTTTTGAGGAAAGAATTGTTCTAAGGGGGGAGAGTGTAACACTCCGCAAAATTGAGTTATGACAATTTTGCCACGGGTGTTATGCACAAGTATTTTGTACCGTTACGAGTAATATTCATAACGTATTTTTATATAAATACCATACGTAATTTATATTCCGATTATTTATGTATTTTTCATTCTCTCAAAATTCATTCTTATCCGATTATAGGCCAACTCAAATATTAATTTTTATCCATGTGTTTTACGTATATTGCACGTGCTTTCAATACACGTGTCGATTACGTATATTTTCTGTTACGAGAAATATCTATAACAATATTAAATATACATATTTTGTATTTTGATTGTTTTTCTTTCTCTCAAAATATTTTTAATATTTCTGCACGTGCATCACACGTAAAATTCATGTGCACTTCATTTCTAAAATTTTCTAAGAAGTAGTACTCATTTTTCTTCTCATACTAATTATTGCACTTTGTATTATTTCATTTGTAATAAAACCCACGGGCCTAAAAAATATTTTTGTAAAACCCAGAAAGAAATTCATTTAAGAATGAGCCCATCAGCATTTTCAAAAGAGAGATAAATAATAAATAAAATTGTGGTGTACACAAGCACGTACATATGCACGTGCAATATGCACACTCAGAGAGCAATCCCGGCTGCACATGGGTGATGGGAGAGAGTGAGTGGAGTTAGTGGGTGATTAGTGGACAATTAGTTAATATAACTATCTCCTAATTCCCCATATAATTACCCCACACCTCTAACCATTAAAAAACACCAGAATTAATTAAAAAAAAAAAAATAACTAGAAGAGCTTGCTGTTTCATTTCGGGTTTCCAAGGAGGGAGAGAATTTTGTGGCCTTTGGAGGATTTTTGGATTTTTTGAAGATGATTTGCTATTAGGGAATTCTACACTATAGGTGGGTGTTTCTAGATGCTTTTTAATTTAGTGGTATTATGCGTGCTAGTTTGACATATGTTTAGTTATTAAATTTTGATTGATATGATGAATGTAGATTGCACATTACTAGTATAACTATGTCATGACTTGTAGAAATGTTGTACTTCAATTTGATGGCTAAAATATTTGTTAAATAGAAGGGAAGAAGAAAGTAGCATCTAGTGGGATGTGGGAATGAGAATCTTCTAATTTGTGCATATTAGATTGTTCGTGTAGAGGTCAAAATAATGCATTGTATATAAAAAGTTTTAAAGATTCTATTGTAATGAAGAAATATAAAAATAACCACACTAGTATTTATTTTGCGCCTTATAATGGTATAAAATTTTATAAACATGCTTTGAAGAGGGACAATATTTTATATAAAATTAAAGTTTGGTAGTAAGAGTACATTAATACAAATTTTCAAAAATAAGAGTTTTATAAGTTTAAATACGTGCTAATATACAGTATTTTGGAAAGAATGTATTCTGGAAGAAACTAGATTTTAATGATACAAGCAAATGAGAAATCGAAATTTTTAGAAGAGAGTTATAAACAAACATGTAAAATAAAAAGATTTAACCCATATATATATCAAGAGTACACCCAGTCGTGGGTTCGAGCCTTCAGAGGCTCTGTTTTTATTTCAACTTTTTGATTTTCCCAATACATAGTACAGCCTGTATATAAGGCATTCGAGTGTCTTTTCCTTCAGTAGCTGCTATTGGGCATAGTGGTCTTCGGGTGCGACTTAGGGAGCTGATTGTAGTAGTCCCTGGTTGTGGGTTCGAACCCTGGCCCCTTTTAATATTTTTTGATATATTTTTGAGTTTTCATGAGCATAAAAATTTGGGAAAATTTTATTATTCCTCTAAAATATTATCTAGACTTTATAAAATACTTCCACAATATTTGGATATAATTTTGTAAGAATTGGATGTGGAATTCACACTAGACAAAGTGTTGGAGAACTTGAAATTTTAATTAAAATGTGATCCTTGTATGATTAAAAAAAAGTAAAAGTTGGGATACAATTAGATTCATCTTGATAAGATTTTATAGTTATTAATCTTTGATAAAGGGAATATTTGGTTTGCCTACAAGGCAATAATTGATGAAATCGACAATTAGAGTGGTAATTGATTACTTCATGGTTTATCGATATAAAGAAATGAATAAGAAAGAGATAGTGAATAAAGAGATGAATTATCTTAATGAGGTTAGATGTAACCTTTATGGTCTCAGTTGAGACGGTTGTTATTCTAGAGTGAGAGAGGCCCAGATTACCGGCAGTTAAAAGTTATGAAATTGTGAGAAGTAACCAGAATGGGTTGACTGTCTCAGTGTTTTATTTTAGACCGGTGGGTAAGCTAAACTCTAGTTCTTAATAATTATAACTTAAACTTAAGGATAGACACTAGTTGGTGATATGACGAAATGAGTGCAAACGTGAGTCATGGACTCCAGAATGATCCTTGGAGAGAGATGGTCCCTAGTATTCCGGGACGATGGATGTATGGGCCTTAGAATGATCCACGGAGTGAGAACGATTAGGGATGGCATTCGGGCTACTCGGGCCGGGCCGGGCCGGGTTTGACCGGGTTTTGACCGGTCCCGGGCCACCCGGGCCGGGCTCCTCCATTACGCGGGCCGGGCTCAAGGTAAGAAACCTTGGCCCGAACCTGGCCCCCGGCCCCTAGTGTGGGGGCCGGGCCGGTTCGCGGGCCGGGCCCGTGTATGAGGAATATTTTTTTTGTTTTAAAGTATTATTAAAGATCAAGTATATGGATTTGTAATTTTATAACAATTGCAAAGAATAAAATTTCATAAATAATTGAAGTACATGAATAAATAAAGTACATGATTTAATAAATTTGAACTTCTTGAATAAAATTAAGTACATGAATAAAATTCATACAAATTTTTCTATTTAGATCAAATTACAAATCAAGGGAATTACTTGAATTTAAAGATCGAGATGGCCTCTACTTAGATTCAAGAGAAGGCATTGGACTATTGTCGTGGACATATTTTAAGTCCTACACTCTTATCATTTTGTGAAGGGACAAAATTGAAAAATTTGTGTACTTCCGAAGTAGTCCCTCTTGTTTTCCTTGAGTTTAGAGAAGGACCTTGTTCTGATGGTTGTGGTTCTACATGATCTTCTATTTCTATAGGATTTGAGTGTGTTTCATTCAAATCGGGAAAACTATCATAATTAATAAATGTTTCTTCACTATCTATATATAGGTTAGGAATGGAAGGAATGTGATGACTAGTAGATTCTTGACTACTATGTCTACCACCACCGTGTGATCGATTAGTGGCCATTTAACTATGAAAAATTAGTGTATGTAAAAACTATATAGAAAACAACAACTAAATGTATGACAACTAATAATTAAAAACAAACAACAACTTAATGAGTGAGTAGTGTATGTTTCTTTTACCACTTTACCAAAATTAAAAATAAAATCTAAAAAAATGAGAGGAAGAAGATCAAGAAAACACAAATTATATGAGAATAATGAATAATAAACTATGTTAATTCTACAAATTAAAATTATACTAAAATACCGTAAGAAAGTTGAGACTTGAGAGCTAGGAGTAGAAGTAGTATTGATTGTTGTTGTTGAATGTTGATGAGTTGATCACTTGATTATTATTGATTTTCCTTCCTTCAAAATGTAGAAAATTTGATCTTGATCACTTGAGAGAGTGTTGATCACCAAATTGTTGTTGTTGATTGGAGAAATAGAAGAGAGAATGAGATGTTTGAGTGAATTGATGAAGAGAAATGGTATGGTATTTATAGAAAATGACATTTTTTTGATTTCCTAAAGTACCCCCCAAAACTAGCCGTTATAAATCCGTTGGGGGTAGTTTTATAATTTTAAATTTTTTTTTAATTTTCTGGGAAAAAAAAAATATCAGCCAACGGTCGGCCCGGCCCGGCCAGAGCCCGGGCGGGCCGGTTCAACCGGTTCCGGGCCTCGAGCGGGCCGGGCCTAACCGGGCTTTTGCTGCAAAAATGGAGACCGGACCTGAACCGGGTGGTGGGGGGCCGGTTCAAGGGCCAGCCCGGGTTGGAGGGGGGCCGGGCCGGTCCCGGGCCAGCCCGACCCTGATGCCATCCCTAGGAACGATCTCCAGTATTCCGGGATGAGAGCGATGCTCATGGGATACTTTTGCAATGAGGGCTCCAGAATGACCTGCGGAGTAAGACGATACCTAGTATTTCGGGACGATGGACGTAAGGGCCACAGAATGATCCACGGAGAGGGATTGGTCTCCAGTATTCCAATGACGAGAGCCACTACTTGCAAAGTGTCTAAATCTTGTAGTAGTCATCGTAGTAGGTTGCGTAGCGAGGGATATAACCCAATAATGTGGAGTACGCAGGTGCTTGCACTCGGACCTATGTATTTGGGATGCATAGAATCCGAACAAGTATGCATTAGTGTTATCACAGTGTAAACATCTCCATTAGGCATTAAGTCATTACATACACTAACATGTGTGTGACCCTTGTATATTTATCATGTTGTAATTATTTATTTTCCACTGCGTAGATGTAAAATAACAGTGTTGTAATAAAAGTTTTCAAAATTCCTTGTAAAATTGTACGAAATGATGTAAAGATCCTGTCGTGCTACGAATTACCGTATTTTGGAATTCGGGGCGTCTCACAGTATGCCGATCACAGCATTACAATATTGCGGAGACTCTACGGTATTCACACAAATGGATTAAATCAAGCTTTCCCTCACACCGTGGTACTAGCTGTGGGAAGGGGATGCTCCTCACGATCTCTCTCTCACAATTTCTGTGACGGCTAGGGTTTTCTCCTGTGCAGCTTTTCAATAGATACGTATCATATATATAGGTGCAGAAAATCAACCCTAAGAGAGTAATGAGGCTGTTATACTCACAATTTGACCTGGTTCAGATTCGTGTGTGGGCCTTTGAACTTTAGTCAGCCCATTTAATCTAATTAAATGTCCAACCAATGTCTGGAGTCCAAGTCTTACTTGGATCCCTAATTAAATTCATCATATGAATTTTAAATCCCAATTTCTATCCATTCTAAGTGTGTGACCCTGTAGGTTCCCATTACGTCGACTGTAATACTAAAGTGATATTCTAGTATTACAAATAGTGAGTGGTATTTAGCAATACATCACTGCTACTCAAGTAACGGGAATGTCAGTGATTAGACATAACCTATCCGTGACTAATGTTACCATGTAGTCTAGTCCCTTTGTCCAGATATGTTAATTAACCACAAGGCATAGATCGTCACCCTTGTATAGTTCAATCTTTGGTTTCTTGATGTCCAAGTAGACTTACTAAAACAAATGAGCTCAATATCTCATATTGACTCATTTGAGCAAGACCATGCATTTTGTAGTCTCACACAATCAAGGGACACATAGATATCACTCCTGTTATGTAAGAGGAACAAATCCTATCTAAGTCACTCACATCCCTCCGCATGCTTTGTAGTATATCCAATAGTCGACTTTATAATCACCTTATTACAGGCAATGTTTGACGACATTAAAACATATAACTTTGCATGTAGGGAACCGAAGTGACTTCAATTCAAAGGACTCCATACACCATGGTCACTGTGAGAACCATTTATGACACTCACGTAACGATCCATGCAGCGTTCTCATAGTGGGTCAGTCCAGTACATTATTACTCTAATATGTACCCATGTGAAGATTTGATATATCTTATCCATGATCCGTGAATATGGTCATCAGTCTATACGCATACTAGTCTCTATGTATTATTATTTTCCTAATTCACAATAATACTTGACTAAGGATATTTAAGAATAATGTTCAGATTACAACCAATCGGATCTCACAATCAAGTCATGCACTTGATATCCCACGGTATTGAACCTACTATTCTAAGGACTTTATTATGTTCATTTAATCACAATAAACAACACAATAAATAAAATGTCTCATATATGAAATAATCATCATAATACAATGTAAACTTGTTATGTCAATACACAACTGGCCTCTAGGACATACATAAATATTATCCGCCGTTACAGTGGTGCATTCAAGTTTCTGTCTGCCGTTTCATTGGATGCAGTCAATAAGTTGTCTGCCGTTACGATTTTCACCCTGGCCCTATAAATTGAGGCCCCCCTCTCTCCTGAATACACAGACCAGAAACTCTTCTCTTTCTTTCCCCAATCTGTTTTGTGCTTCAAGTCCAGTTCCATTCTTTGGTAGTTCGGTGATAGATTTCAAACGATGTCCAGTTTGATAGCATGACGTGGTGCCTACATCAACTCTTCTGTCGTTGCATCCTGTGAAACAGACGCCTAGGCAAATTTCAGCACCTGGATGAGGTGAAATCTGATTTAAGGAGATTGTGTGGTACACAAGCCTCGACACAAATTGTTTGGTTTGTAATTATTTATTTCTTTTCTTTTCTTTATATTTGTTATTTTTTCTCCCTTTTCTTCTTCTTCTTCTCCCATTTATTGCCTCTCAATCATATTTGGTTATATTGCAAATGATATTTATATTAAAAAAAAGATTTTATAACAAACTTATAATAGATTTGATTTTCTTCCTTTCTGATTTTTAGACACTTCCTTCAATTTTCTTTTTCATATGGAAAATTTTTAACTCGTGTTGTGATTATCAAATTAAAAATGAAAAATTCATTGGAGAACGTTGTTGTTTCTGACGCATCACAAGTGTCGACTATTGCTGTGGCACGAGTACCGATGTCAATCGTTGTACTTGTCTCAGTCTTCCTTGGGGAGAAACCTGAGAAGTTCAACGTGTAGAATTTCAAGAGGTGACAACAAAAATTGATGTTCTACTTGACCACCTTGAATCTCGCAAGATTCTTGAATGATGAAGCTCCAAATCTTAAAGAAGCTGAGCAAGATAACCAAGTCATCGCCGCAATGGATGCTTGGAAAAATGTTGATTATTTAGCCACATAATAAACAGATTAGCTGATTCTTTGTACAATGTCTATATTGATAAAAGATCAACTAAAGAAATATGGGAATCCCTAGATCATAAATATAAAACTGAGGATGTCGGCGCCAAGAAATTCATTGTAGACCGCTTCCTAGACTATAAAATTGTGGATTTCCAAACGGTGATCAATCAGGATCAAGAAATTCACCTAATCTTGCATGAGATACATGTTGAAGGTATGAACCTAAGTGAAAGCTTTCAACTTGCTTGTATTATTGAAAAATTGCTAGCAGGTTGGAAACACTTCAAAAATTACTTAAAGCATAAGCGAAAGGAAATGGGCATTGAGGCTCTCATTGTCAGGCTTCGTATTGAAGAAGACAGTAGAGGTTCTGAAAAAATCGGAGTCATCAGTCATGCGGTCAAGACTAATGTGGTGAAACATAATCGACGTTCTAAAAAGCACAACATCAAAGAAAATGAGATCAAGTTGGGACCTAAGGGAGGAATCTCCAAAAAGCCGAAATTTCAAGGCAAGTGCTTCAATTGTGACAAGCTAGGTGACAGGTGTACTAATTGCAGACTATCCAAGAAGCACAAGAATAGAGAAGCAAATATAGTTGAAGGCATTGCTCAAGACGTTTCTGATATCAACCTCTCGGCTGTAGTATTGGAGGTGAACTTGATGAGTTCAAACCCCAACAAATGGTGGATTGACACTGGAGTTACTCGACACGTGTGCTCCAATAGAAGTATGTTGTCCACTTTCGAACCATTAAAGAATGAGGAGAGGATGTTTATGGGGAACTCGACTACTTCAGAAATCAAGGGCCAAGGCAAAGTGATCTTGAAGATGACTTTTGAGAAAGAACTGACTCTGAACAATGTTGCATATGATTCTGAAATCCGTAAGAACTTGGTATCTGGTTCGTTGCTTAATAATTTCATATTTCATTCAGTGTTTGAATCAAACAAATATGTTTTGTCGAAGAGTAGAATGTATGTTGGTAGATGATATATGAGTGGTGGAATGTTTATACTCAATGTAATGACCAGGGTCAAGAATATCAATAAAGCTAGCTCTTCTACTTATATGCTTGAGTCTTTCAATTTATGGCATGGTAGACTAGGACATGTTGTCACGCCCCGCTTCCCAAAAAGAGTACGGAATACCGATACGTGACTAAGCCCAGCGAATGATTTTCATCATCCATAAGCTGTTCAGGAATCTTTACAATATCTTACAAAATAATCAGAGTCGGAAGCAAAAGAGTCAACCACACATGCATAAATGAATTAATAAACCAACAGAATTTACTTGAAACAAAATATAATATTCTCAAATAAATCAGAATCTGGACAAGTCAAATATCCTGGGTCACATTGCCCAAATACAAAATAATTATTCAAGTACTCAAAATACATTGTTCCAAAGCAACAGTAATAATAATACTTATAAAAAAGAAATTCAGCACTAATATCTCATTTCGCCAATACCGTCGGGCAGCTGACCATCCTGATCTGCAATTAATAATTGCAGGAGAAGGAAAGCGAAAATAAGTATCCGTCAATTGCAAGTTATGGGCCACTTATAATGTAGGATACAAGCACATGGGAAGACTAACAAATATCATGGAATAATGCATCAACAGTAATGATTAGCATGAATCATTTAAACAAAGTTGATTAGCATTGTATACTAACAGTACAGATGTTTATGTCAAATTCAGTGTCATATGGAAACTAACAGTGTCCAGTAACAGTAATCTCAGTATATCAGTGTAACAGTATAACAGTATCAGTCCAACAGTATCAGTCTTACAGTATCAGTCTAACAATATCAGTCTTATGTTCTTACAATCTTGTGTGAATTACTAGCTAGGTAGCACTTCATGCGCCCCACAAACATAACACATGGTTGTTACAATAAACAGTTTCGCTTTTAGATTTCTTAGTGGACCATAATGGGGCAGTGTACTCAGGTATCAGTAACAGTAGCAGTAGCAGTAAAGTAACGGTAATAGTAGCAGAAAAGTAACAGTAACAGTAGCAGAAAAGTAACAGTAACTGTAGCAGTATGGAACACTAGTTCCCTTCCAAGTACACATTTCCATATTTTCCACTACTAGATCTTCCCTTAAGAAACCCCGGCTTGGTTACTTTTATTATGATCATCAAACAGGCATAAATGTATACGAAATAGTGTCAAACTAACATGGTATAATCATTATTAGGTTCAGGGAAACAATCAAACATGCATAGATGATATACGGTCACATAAACGAGCAAAATAGTGTATGTTCATATTCAGGACAGCAACACAGTACAGTGCTAAAACAGTGATTCCCATTACTACATAAATCCAAATCTGAATCTGTCAAAGAATCTAGAAAAAAGACTTCCACACGAATCCTGCGATTATAAATAAGCCATATAGTATTTCACAAAATCATAACTCAAAACTGATTTCAATCCAGAAAACACATAAAGCCAGAAATCAGTAAACCGAATTCTTAGTCAAAAAAATAGAATTAAAACTCCTCAAATAAATCCAGGAAAAATCTGGGGTAATCCTCTGTATGTCTAGTATCTGAATATAGAGTTTCATAATATTCCAGTAAGATTAGCTCAGTCAACAAAAATCAGAGAACATCAAGAAACGATACTTTGGCAAATCTGGAATTCCCAACACTACTGTATGAAAACTGAAATATCTCCCAAACCGTGAAACAAAATCCAGATCCGTCAAAGGGAGATGAAAATAGACAAAATATTCTAACTTTAATATTTCATAAATATTTTTCATATAGTAAAAGGAAATAAGGTGAAAATACGGTTCTTTACAGAACAGCGAGCAAAATACAGCAAGCGTAACTTTCATAAACAAGCATGAAACGGCGTATAAAACTCATCAGTAAAATGCACCAAAATTCTGGGTGATCCTTAAATAGGTTTAGAAATACTGTGCAAAGTTTTAGATTAAAATAATATATTCAACTCAAGAATCAAAATAGTTTATCCTTCGAAATCAACAAGAAACGAAATCTAGAAACATAAGTACACCTCTGTAGTAAAGCAGTCATAACTCACTCATACGAAAGCGAAATCAATCAAGGTCAGAGGGGTTGGAAAGAAGACAGATTCCTCTACAAAATGTCAAATACAAAAATTAAGAATTCTGACCTTAATAGGGTTTAAAATAGAAATCAAAACCGACCATCGATAAAATACAGATTTTCTCTTGAAAACAAAACCAACACAAATCATACGAAACTTGTTCCAATCAAAATCAAACATGGTATAGAGTCTACTAAGTGTCCAAACAATATGAAATAGGGTATACTAAATATCCACAACAAGTATATCACATGGATCTCACAAATTACACAAGTTCTCATAATTGTTTCACATATACATCACATCAAGAAACGGTCATTCCTAGGTTAATTCAAGCCATATATTTCGTGAGGCAACTATGGTCAAGTTTTCACTATAGAGACAATATCAACAAGGGGATTCACACACAATTTGTCTCTAGAACCCAACTACACTATAAGCGATATTTTTGACTTGTATCAAACAAAGGAATTGGAGTACAAGTTACTTGCCTTGACCAGAGACAAAACCGACGAAAATCAAGAATAAGAATAATGGGAACGGATCCCAGCAACGAAAAAAACCCACGAACAAAAAATCAACGAACCCACGAACGAAAACCCGTGCACAAAAACCACAAACAAATGAGTACCAACTCGCGAACAAAGAGGGACGAGGAGCGGGATGGAGCCGGGGGGATTAAACAGCCACAATGGGTTTCCTATTTATTTTTATTTTTTTTCCGGTGGTTTTGATAGCCAGGTGAATAGGAAAAGGGAAATATATATAGTGGTTTAAGTAATTAGGGTTCGGGGGAAGTCCAAAGACAGCTACAGGGGGTCAAAAGGGTCGGGACTGTATGGGTGCAACAGGGGGTTTTGGTTGCACGGGTTAAACACCTAGGGAAGGGAAGAAAATGCTAACATGGGGAAATTAATTGAATGGGCTTTAATAGGGATGGCGAACGAGTCGAGTGGGCCGGGCCGGGCCCAACCCGTATGTGTTGGCACGAATGCTTAGCCGAGCCGGGTCGGGTTGCATTCTTATACGGGCCGGTCCGGGCCGGGCTAAGTATTCGTTTGGGTGGCCCGCCCAACCCGTGAACCCTTTAGGGTTCAACCCGGGTTGGGCCGGGTCGACCCGCAGGTTGGCCCGTTTAATATTTTTTTTTTGGTAGCTTAAATTAAAATAATAATAATAATAATTTTACAAATGATGTATACAAACAACCATATCTTTGTTTGATGAATACTACAATTCTTCAAAAATTATAATACTAAGTAAGTAATAATACTAATAAGTAATAATACTACAATTCTTCAAATATCCCCAAATGATGTTTAATTATAATACTAAGTAAGTAATAGTACTAATAAAAAATAAAAATCGTAATAATAATAATAAGATTGAAAGAGTGAAATTGATAACAAATTTTGAAATATTATTCATATGAATTTAAGTTATACAATTTTAACAATTTACAACGAAATGAAGAATTCAATTCACAAATAAGTTTTATACAATAACATATTTCTTATATACAATTTTAATTGAGTACAAGTTTTCTAATTTAACATAACAAGCAAAGCTATTGTTGTTGTTGTTGTTGTTGTTGTTGTTGTTATTCTTCGAGCGAGTTGCTCCCACTTGTGGAACTTGATAGTGCTTTCCCTTGCGTCCTATCTTCAGCCTTCAGCCAGTCTTCTGTGCAAACGAGCATCTCCAATGCCTCGGGCTTCAACCGATTCCTGTAATCAGATAGAACCCTGCCACTTGTAGAAAATGTACTCTCAGAAGCAACTGTAGAGACAGGAGGAGTTAGCAAATCTTTAGCCATAATTGACAGAATACTAAAAGTGTGTTCATGTTCTTTCCACCATTGTAAAATATCTAGTGCAGAAAGAGTAGGCTCAGTATCCTGTTGGTTATACCAATTTAATTCATTTGGTTGATTAGTCCTAGGTTTTTTAGATTGAATTTGTTCAAGTAAACTAAATGTTCTATCACCAATTCTACTTTTATCCTTACCTTTAGAACTACCAGAAGAATAACTAACTACAGAAGTTATACTATCAGAAGCAAAACGTCTATTATAATAATCATACAAGTTATTTAACGTAGATTCAAACTGAACTAAAAAAGTAGCGCAATCAATTGTTAATTCTACATTGTCCTCTAAATATCCAAAAAACATTTGTATCAAATTCTTCGTACCTTCTAATTTGATACGGGGATCCATAACAATAGCAACACAAATCAACATAGGAGGAGGAAAATAATACTTCAAAAATTTTTGAAATGCAGGTATTACAATTTCACTAATATAGGCATCATTTAACATTTCGTTAAATATTTGCATCATGCTAACTAATTCAATAAAAATGCTACTAGAAGTAGATTCATATGTTTTTGGAAATTTTAAAGTTGCGGTTTTAAAAGGTTCTAAAAATTTCAACAAAGATTCGGCAAAAAACTAATCGGGGGGAGTCATTTCAAAATTGTGCATATTTTTTGCGATACAAAAATTATTTACGACTGCTTTATATTCGGTGACAACATTTAGTAAATCAAAAGTAGAATTCCATCGGTGTCTAACATCCTTCGGAAATTTTCTAAAAGGAACATTTCTAACTCTACACCAAGCTTTCCATTCTTGTAAAATACTTGGACTTAATGCAATGAAATGTACACAATTTCTAATTTTATGTATATATGGATCAGCTATTTTTAATGCATCTTGAACACATAAATTTATAATATGACATGCACATCTAACATGAAAAATATTGTCAGATGGAGGGTTTAATACAGATTTTAAAATAGTAATTGCTACATTGTTGTTAGATGCATTATCGAAACTAATAGCCATAATTTTATCGCGAATATGAAAAACATCACAAATTTCTATAATACGGTTTGCTATTTCAGCACCACTATGGGGGTACGGCAATGCCGCAAGTGATATGATTCTTTTTTGAAGAATCCAATCATTGTCGATCCAATGACAGGTTATTCCCATCGTTGGAATATTGTTGACACCCGTCCAACAATCCAAAGTTAAACTAACCCTACAAGTTAAACTCCATAAAATTGCAATCAACGCGTCCTTCATTTCAACATACATTTTAAAACAATCCGATTTGCAAGTATTTCTCGAAATTCTTTTAAAATGAGGGTTTAAGGCCGTTTGATTAAAATTTTCCAAGTTCCTACTCTCGGGATAGGAAAATGGCAACTCTTCCTTAATGACTAATCGGGCCATTTCCCGACGAACAAGTTCGGGAACATAAGGGTGGCTATCTACTTTACCGGTCCTAGGGTTGATTTTTTGTTGGCCTTGTATTTGATCAAGAAGTTCTTTATGATTATGTTGTATGTGCCTACTAATTGTACCGGTGCCGTCACCCCTCTTGAATTTGTATGTTTTACTAAATGTTTTACACACTTTCAAACCTATACCAGGAGTATGTTCGTCCGGGATATAATCATAAAACTTATGCCAATCGCTAGTTTCTCCTCTACTTTTCCTACTACTACGGGGTTGTGTGGTTTCGGGTTGTTGTTGTTGTTCTTCTTCTTCTAATTGAATGTCACCTACAACATCCATGTCGTGTGTACCCCATTGTTCCATAGTAGGATCAATGTAATCTTGGGCGGGCTCACTAGTTGGGATAATTGGTGGCTTACGTGAAGAGGAGGAGGAATCTTGTCCGCTACAACTGCTACCGCATGATCTAGACATAATGTAGTAATGTGCTAAAGTAAAGTAAGTAAAAAAAAATATACAATGTAGGAGCGGTGAATTATACAAAAAAAAATCTAAAAAATAAGAGGGTTGAGATAGAGAAGTTCAAAAAAACGAACAATAATTTTAACTACAACGCAAAAAAAAAAAATTAACGAAAGAGATAGAGATATTTTGATATCGTTCACCGTGGAATACGCGTATGTAAAAAAAACCGCTAAAATAAGAATAGAATAGAAAAGATGGAGGAGCGCTTTGCCGATTCCGAATTGAAGAGTTGAGAAGAGGTTGAAGTAGATTTGACGAGGGTTGAAGAGAGTTGAAGACGTTGAAGACGTTGAATTTTGTTTCCGATACGACCGAAATTTGATCGTGTATATGCCTCCTTGTACACTTGTTTGATGAATACTACAATTGTTCAAAAATTCTTTAAAAATGATGTATAATAGTAGAGAGAGTAAGAGAGTGAGATGTGATTTTTTTTGAGATTTTTGGGGGATATTTATAGGCTAAATAAGTGGGGGAAAAAAAATAGCCCAACGGCTCAAAGAGCCGTTGTAAACGGCTCTGTCCCCAAACGGTGAAACGGCCAGATTTTCAACGGTCGACCCGTCACGGGTCGAACGGTCGACCCGTACGGGTCGAAACCCGCGGGTCGACCCGCGGGTTGGCGGGTCAAATTCATGGGTTGGGCCGGGTTTCGCGAATTCACCAGTGTTCGACCCGAACCCGCGAAGCATTTTAACGGGCCGGGTTGGTGGGCCGGGTCGCGGGTGGGTTGCCGGTTGACCCGGCCCAGTTGCCATCCCTAGGCTTTAAGGGTAATTAATTGTATGGGTCGTTAGGGATATAGGAAATGGGTATAGGTGAATGATTAAATGCTATGTCAACATGGGTGAGTATGCAGATCGGGTTGATAGGGACAGTGGGTACGGGTGCATAATTAATAGGGTGGGGATATGGGAAACAGGGTAGAATAATGGTATAGGAATATATATATAGGTGGAGTATCCAGTATAGGTTAATAGGATTAAGAAATTGGTAGTGGGTTTGGGTATTAAAGAATATTGATAAAAGAATGGTTTTGGGTGATTAGTGAATAGAATTAATAATAGGCATTGGTTCACAACGGGTTTTAGGAATCAAAGAAAAGAACATGACAATAATAAAAAGAGATATAAAATAAATATATGAAATCAGAATAATCGCCCGAACAAATGGAACGAAACAAAAGACGGACAACAAATCAAGAACTCCAATACAAAGAAGGCAAAATAATAAAATAAAAAATATATATATTGAAACAAAAATCCAATATATGGTTCAAAAGAAGTACAAGGAAAATACAAAGGGAGAAAATACACCAAAACAAAAAATACACCCAAAACACACAAAACAAAAAACAGGGGTTACACATGTTAATTATGATACTTTGCATAGACTAATTAACTTGAATCATATATCAACATTCCAAATTGATTCCAAACATAAGTGTGACACTTGTGTTGAGGCAAAAATAACAAGATCATTGTTTAAAAGTGTTGACAGAAATACTAAACCTCTTGATTTAATTCACACTAATATTTGTGATTTGAAAATGATACAAACAAAAGAAGGTAATAAATATTTTATTACATTTATTGATGACAGCATAAAATTTTGTGATGTGTATTTTCTTAAAACTAAGGAGAAGCGATAGAGAAATTAGTTCTCTATAAAAACGAAGTTGAGAATCAACTCAACAAGAAAATTAAGGCACTAAAAGGTGAATGAGGTGGAGAGTATGAATCGCCGTTTGTTGAAACTTGTGCTAAACATGGGATGATACATGAAACCAAAGCGTCTTACTCTCCTCAGTCCAACGGTGTTGCTGAGCGAAAGAATCGTACCTTAAAGAAAATGATGAATGCAATGTTAATAAGTTATGTTTTGCCACCAAACTTGTGGGGAAAAGTTATTCTTTTAGCTAACTACCTTTTGAATAAGGTGCCCAAAAAGAAAGAAGAGAAAAATCCATATGAATTATGAAAATGAAGAAATTCATCCTACAATTATTTGCTAATGTGAGAATGTATTGCCAATGTGGCAATACCTCTACCTAAGATGTAACACCTCCACCTCGAGCTCGGAAAATTTATACAATTTAGAAGACAAATTATTTATAGTACTCGATTTGCCCATGGCCACGTGCCTACGGCACGTCTTCAGAACGATACAGCATAGGAAGTCTTGTAAACAGTAAATCAACAATTATATAGCTAAAGTTTGAATAGTATGACAATAATTAGTTGTAAATAAAAGTCCAGGTTTACATTAGTATATGGTAAAAAATAATTATAAATTGGGATATAAAAGTCCATGTTTCCATATATATATATATATATATATATATATATATATATATAGAGGGAGAGAGAGAGAGAAAGAAATAATTAAATAAATAAATGAGTTGTTTTGGGGGAAAATTTGAATTTGAATTTTGGTGGGAAAATATGTTTGTGATGTTAAATCTGGGCCTTTGATTTTGGGGGGATTGAAGGAGAGCCACTTGATAGCTTTCTTTGTGTTTTATTATATAGATAGTACAACTGCCCACCAAGGCTGCTTCTTAAAAGGAGGTTAACCGAATTGGTGACTCTTGATCATAGACATTATTATTTATAGTTAATTAATTTTTTGCAACTACCAATGTGGGACAATTCTCCTCTATTCTTCTCTCGTTCTCTCTCCTCGTGAAAGAACACAACAGAGAACAAGGTGCCCCCCCCCCCCCACTGAAGTCCTCGCTGATGTCATCGCAAGTAGCAGCAGCGAACTGTGCTGTTTTCTTTTTCTCTGGCGGTCCCACGTGACATCAACCGCCATGTGGCAGCATCTGCAGCATTGCTGCCATAACTGGTGGGCCCCCCTTCCTCATAATTTCCTATACAAAGCCCCTATCGGAACTTCTATAAGCCACACAGCCATATTCCTTCATATTATATACATATATTATATATTTATATGTTTAGAAATTACGGGATGTTACACACACCCACCCTTTAGAAATCAGTGTCCTCGCTGAGCACGGGGCATGCACAACCAAGTGCAGGATCTACTTTCTAGCTGATGTGGAATGGCGTACCCCGATTTTGCTAGCTATACAGTACCCTGATTCTGCTAGTTGTACAGTCCCCTACCTGGGCGACCTATCCCAACCTTGCTCCCTCTCAGGCATACCTACCCGTACATCTGCTAGCTCCATCTCAGGCATAACCACCAGTCTGTACCAACACTCGGTCTCGAAAGTCGGATCTGATAACATTTGTAACACCCCTACCCCGAGCACGGACAATTTATACAATTTAGAAGAAAAATTATTTATAGTATAGTACAACTGCTCACTACAGGCTGCCTCTCAAAAGGTGGTTAACTGAATAGGTGACTCTTGATCATAGGCATTATTATTTATAGTTAATTAAATTTTTACAACTACCGATGTGGGACAATTCTCCTCTATTCTTCTCTCGTTCTCTCTCCTCGCGAAAGAACACAACAGAGAACAAGGTGCCCCCCCCCCCCCACTGAAGTCCTCGCTGATGTCATCGCAAGTAGCAGTAGCGAACTGTGCTGTTTTCTTTTTCTCTGGCGGTCCCACGTGACATCAACCGCCATGTGGCAGCATCTGCAGCATTGCTGCCATAACTGGTGGGCCCCCCTTCCTCATAATTTCCTATACAAAACCCCTATCGGAACTTCTATAGGCCACACAGCTATATTCCTTCATATTATATACATATATTATATATTTATATGTTTAGAAATTACGAAAAGTTACACACACCCCCCTTTCAGAAATTAGCGTCCTCGCTGAGCACGGGGCATGCACAACCTAGTGCAGGATCTACTTTCTAGCCGTTGTGGAATGGCTTACCCCGATTCTGCTTGCTGTACAGTACCCTGATTCTGCTAGTTGTATAGTACCCTACCTGGGAGACCGGTCCCAACCTCGCTCCCTCTCAGGCATACCTTCCAGTACATCTGCTAGCTCCATCTCAGGCATAACCACCAGTCTATACCCACACTTGGTGTCGAAAGTCTGCTCTGATACCATTTGTAACACCCCTGCCCCGAACTCAGGCAATTTATACAATTTAGAAGAAAAATTATTTATAGTATAGTACAACTGTCCACCACACGCTGCCTCTCAAGATGTGGTTAACCGAATTGGTGAGTATTGATCATAGGCATTATTAATTATAGTTAATTAATTTTTTGCAACTACCAATGTGGGACAATTCTCCTCTATTCTTCTACCGTTCTCTCTCCTCGCGAAAGAACACAATAGAGAACAAGGTGCCCCCCCACTGATGTCCTTGCTGATGTTATCGCCAAGCCGTAGCAACGAACTGTGCTATTTTCTTTTTCTCTGGCGGGTCCTACGTGACATCAGCCACCACGTGGCAGTGTCTGCAGCATTGCTGCCTTAACTGGTGGGCCCCCCTTCCTCATAATTTCCTATACAAAGCCCCTATCGGAACTTCTATAGGCCACACAGCCATATTCCTTCATATTATATACATATATTATATATTTACTAGATTTGCCCGTGGGCACGTGCCTACGACATGTCTTCAGAACAATACAACATATGAAAAGCCATGTAAAAAGTAAATCAACAATTATGTAGCTTAAGTATGAATAGTAAGACAATAATTAGTTATAAAAAAAAGTCCATGTTTCCATTAGTGTGTGTGTGTGTGTGTATATATATATATATATATATATATATATATATATATATATAGAGAGAGAGAGAGAGAGAGAGAGAGAGAGAGAGAGAGAGAGAGAGAGAGAGAGAGAGAGAATTAAATAAATAAAGGAGTTGTTTGTGTGGGGGGGGGGGAGGGGGGATTTGAATTTGAGTTTTGGGGGGAAACTTGGGGGAAAATGTGTTTTGTGATGTTAGATCTGGGCCTTTGATTTTCGGGGAATTGAATGAGAGCCACTTGATAGTTTTCTTTTTGTTTTATTATATAGATATGTTGTCATGCCCCGCTTCTCAAAATACGGAACACGAGTACGTAACATAGGCCCAGCGAATGATGTAAACACCATCCATAAGCTGTACCAGACTAACTCAGCAATATGAACAAAAAAGTACAACCACGCAAGAAATATAACCACATGAATTTCAGATAAATTTCAATAATAAATAAAATAATCCAACAATATAAATATCCAACATCTGGGATCAAAACAAACTTTGGGACATAAAGCCCAAAACAAAGTACAAGTCATAACAATATTCGGGAAATAAATCTAGCAGCAAATAAATTAAGCAGCGCAATCCAGTTCCATCTTTAGATACGTTGCTCACCATTTCCTTTAGGGGATCGATCCTTCTACACCTGTAAAATCTTGATCTAAAAAAGAGAAAAGAGTGCCCTTAGAGCAAGTCGTGGGCAGCAAGTAGAGAAAACAGAGGATAAAGAATGCATGTATATCAAAGGAAAAAGGGACAGGATCAAAGACAAAGAGCAAAGCAAAGACAAGGAATAATATCAAAGGTCTACAATTAATCACACATGTAATGAGTGATGTCAAGTCAAGATCAAGCATGAGATGCATGTTATTAAGTATTTTATTAATCTATCTAGTGCACGTACTACTGCGTCCCATTCCATAGGTTCGGCGCAAGCACAGTGATCGTTTTAGACCGATGGTGAATTCACGGATCGTTTACTCGGCATTGATAACAATAATTTATAATCATGAATCATCATTCAATCATTGCAATCAATACTCCTCTTTCCATGTCAAGTATTCATGTGAGCGAGAAGGCCTTAACCGAGTACATTTTCCGATCGTTCATTACCAAGTCTATCCATAATACCCCAGCTTGTTATTAATTTATTTTTATCCTATGTGAGCATGCAAGAGGGTGTCAATATTGTATGATACTAAGTGTGTCTAATTCTACGCGTTACAGACAAAGTATGAAGCAAACACATCATATAAGCACAATTCACACAATCACAACAACATGACCTTACTGTACTAAAATACTGATTACAGCCACTACAAAATAGCAAATATGAATCCGTTAGAATTTCTAGAAAGTAGACTTCCACACAGTTCTAACGAATATAATTAAGGCATATAAAAGATATATGAACTAGGGTAAAAACTTTATTCTATTCAGGTTTTATGTTCAGGCAGCATGCAGTAAGTTGTATTCAACTAATTATTTCAGGTAAGAGAACTCATTAATAAAATCTACAAAAATTCTTGGTGATTCCTACATTGTCTAGGTTCAACTAGATTTATTTCAGATATTTGTTTACTGTTAGTATGGTCTATTAAATTAAGAAACAGCATGATACACATGCATTTGTGAATCTGGAATTTCGAATATAGCTGTTCTAAAATGATGATATCTAGCAGGTTATACATTGGAATTCAATTCCTCAAAAAAGGAAAGTGAACTAGACATCTGGGACTTCAGTTTATGTTCAACAAGTTATTTCAAATTATGACATTAACGTGGTTGAAAATTTGATACAAAATAAAACAACTAACAGTCCAAAAATTGTTTTAACATAAAAGGGCAATAAATAAATCATACGATCACATGTAGCATGCAAATTGGTAATAAAAGTGATCCTAGGTGTCAACATGCAAATTTCTAAGTTTAAGATACAATTATTACGGGCATGGTATCAATTCATCGATTAACTTCAATCTACCACATACAATTTAACATGTCCAACTTATCAAGTAATCCTATGTATGAATCTAGTTATTTAAATGTGCATATGCATGAAACAATAGGGACTAGATTTTAGATCAAAGAGATGGCACGATGTTAAGAGTATGTCGGGTTAGCTCGTGTAAATCCTCGATAAACTTAACGGAATTATCAAAGTAGTAAGATAACAAATGGACCTGGATCTACTTGCAGAGATCAAATAAACTTGAACAAAACCAAAATATTAGTTCAAGAAGAGACTTGCTTGTTAATTTGCATATTCAAATAATAAGAACAACGGAATTGGAATCCCGGGCGAAAATCCTAAAAGAGCACGTGCAAATTACGTGCAAAGAATCAACCAGCCAGCAACTCGGGAAAAACTCCACACCGGATCGGGATGAACAGCAAACAACGATTGGGGATCGGCTGTGCCAAAACACAGAACACGGAAATCACCCAATGGGTGATCGCCTTTAACCTTCGGCAGAGAGAGAGAGAGAGAGCACGGCGAGACTGGCGGTGATGACTACGGCAAGGTTGACGATGACCACGACGGCGGTGCAGTCGGGAAGCGACGGCAACGGCCAATGCAACGCGAAACAGACTCTGTTTTTGCTTGAGAGTCTGTTATCACTCGAAAACAAAGGAAGACGACGTTGGGCTTAGACGGCGACGATGACAGCGCTAGGGGACCTTCGGTGGATGCAAGGGTGACCGGTGAGGGACGGCAAAGGCAATAGGGGTGCACGGAGACGGGTAATGGTGACGGCGATACTTGGATGATGGGTTCGCGAGGAGAGGGGACGACGACGAGGTGCGACGTGGTCGACGGGACGAGGGGATGGTGAAGACGATGATGGTGACGGTTGTGGAAGGCGATCGGAGATGGTAACGGGGGGTGTAGGGGTTCGACTGGGTTTGGGTGCAACGAAACAGAGAGAGGGGAAAGAGAGAGTTGGGATCGGGGAGAGAGAAAACGGCGAAGAGAGAGAGTGGAATAATTAGGGTTATTCAATAGGGTATATATAGGGGATTAAGAATTAGGGTTTTGGGATGAGATTTTGTGGGATTTGGGTATCGATTTTGGCTCTAAAAAGAGAAAATTGAGTGCAATGAGATGAGACGAACATAAAGGAGAACAAATCAGACTCAAAATAGAGAGAGCAAAATTTTTAAAAGAGAACAGAATCCAACCAAAGAACACAGATCGATCAAGAGAGAATAAAAGAACCCAAGAAAAGACAAAATACACTATAATAAAGGAATCCAAATACAATAATTAAAATATATATATATATAGTAAAATCCGAAAATAGGGCTTACAAATCCTACCCACCTTACAAGAAGAATTTCATCCTCAAAATTTATATAAGAGGTACATAGGGAAAACTCCGAAACAAACAAAATAAAAAAAAGCAGAACATGCACTACTCAAACAAATGAGGGAACCTCTCCAGAATCTCTTCCTCTAACTCCCAAGTTGACTCCCCTGACGAGCGAGGATCCCAAGAAACTCGGACCAACTTGATGACTCTATTCTTTAGCACCTCCTCTCGACGGTCTAAGATAGATACTGGTCGAATTTCATAGGACAAATTTGTCCTCACAGACAGGTCTGAGTAGTCAACCACATGACTGTCATCTCTGATGTATTTCCTAAGCTGAGAAACATGGAATACATTATGGACACGCGCTAAAGCTGGCGGTAGCGTGTAACACCTCAGATTTTAAAATACCGAAAATATTCGTTTTTATATATATTTGGTAAGGGTGAGAATTATTTTAAGTGATATCTCATTTTATTTATTTTCAATATTGGTATTGGTATAAATAATTGTGGTAGATTGGTATTATTGATATATTTGGGCCATGAGTTGAGATTTTATGTGAATAAATATTGTTCATTTTATTTTATAATTTTGGGGGATTATTATCAGCTAATTTTAATGTATTTAGTATTGTTTGTATTAAGATAGAAAAGAGTTGGGGTTCATTTGTAATATATTGGTTTTGGAGGGCTCATATGTGAATATACCATATTATTATTATTATTATTATTAAATTTATTATCAAAATAACCCATCCCCCATTATTTCTTTCCTTCCTTTTCCTTTCCTTCCCGTTTCCTTCTTCCGACCCAAAAGAACCCCACATTCGGCCCCCTCTCTCTCCTGCCCAAATCCAACCCATTTCTCCGCTGTTTTCGAATTAAATCGAGGGGATGACTAATTGGGAAGTTCTCTACAACGTGGCAGCATCAATTTTTGGAAAGGATTTCGGGAAGGTATATTCCTTTTTATTTTATTGTATAAAATTAAGTGTGGTTAGTTTTATTGAGTAGAAATATTAAAATAGAGAAATTTAGAGAGGTTGGAAGTGGTAGATTGGAGGAATTGGTAGATGGTTAGAGAAATTGTAAGTTGTTGATAAATTAGGATTTTGGATTTGTAAAATAAGAGTTATATACATGAGAATTATCCCTTGTATGGTAGTAAAAATTGTAGTGAGTCATTAGAATAAAATGGGGAGTGGTGATTTTGGCATAAACTCCAATTATGGAGTTTATGAAATCGGGTAGAAAACTCGATCCAAATAATTGTAGAAAATGCATATGAGGGTGTAGAGTATTATGAAAGGATTAATATAAATTTAGGATGATTTTTATAGGCTTAAGCTCAATTAAATCGAGTGAAATAGACTATAGGTGAAAAGTGCACGTCGGGTGTTCGATGAAATGCCCGAGCGAGATTTAGGTGAGAATTTGATGGGTTCGGAGGTGTAGTTTAGTCTTATTATTATTATTAACCCTAATATGTGAGATTAGGACAAAAGGGATTAAGGAATTTAGAAAATATGAATTTTTCTTATTAGAAAGCCTCCGATCAATAAGGGAGTGTTTGTATTAGAACCCGAATTCGAAATCTATCGATGTAGCTCACCTACATATGTCATTTGTGATGCGTGGGTGAAGACGGATTGAAATTTGGAGGTCCGAAGGTTGAGTTTTGAGCTTTAAACTAATCGGTTATATAATTTTTCAATTAGGAGGAAAAAGTCGAACTTCGAATGGCTACAGGACGGACGTGGGACATCGTTTGCCCGATCTGTCAGGTGAGTATGTTGTGTTTATAAATATTTTATATTGTGGCCGAATTTCGTGGCCTTTTGATATGTTTTGTGGGAGTTATGCCCAAAATTGGATTTTTGTTGAAAATACGGATTTTTAAGGATCCAAAATGGGTTTTTGAGATATGTGGTGAAAGTGATTATTTTAAATATATAAAATCTATAGTATGGGTTAATGTGATGTGTTGAAGTATAAAAACTAATTATATTAGATTGTTTATGCACATTTTATCCAGTGCATGATTTGTGCATGTTTTAGGGGCATATAGGCCCTTATAGGTAATTATAATTACATGGAGCACGGTGTATAAGCTAGTAGGCTATAAGTAGATATTATAAGTTTTAATCAGAAGAGATAAGTTGTTTTGGCCCATTTTTCTGGGAAACCCGTATGTGTGGTGTGTATTTGAGATATATATATAGATGATTATGACGTGCGATGCAGTAGTTGATGAAATTAATACTTGGGTACATGTTTATATTGTAATTATGTTCGAAGTGAATTAATGGGCAATAATATGATATTATTCTGTGATGAATTATATATTTTGATACGTTTACGATACAGACTAACACCTTATAACTCTTTTTATTTATGATATGACTTGGTGTATGCCTATATGTGATTTAATGAAGTAGTAAATAGCATAGTATTCATAATGGGTAATGGTATGGAAAAATAAATAACATGGTGCATTCGTGATATGCAATAATATGACATGTTGGTTTATATGTTAAATGACTAGGTGTATATATATATGTGATATACTGAGATGATAATTATATCGTGGATATCAGACGTGCATCAAATGCAAGATAAAAGATAAGATGGTAAGTGTTAATAAAATGTGTTTTTATTCACATGATTAAAGTCAAGGATGTGGCTATTTATTTATTAAAAGCTGTGATGCTTTGTGTTGATTTAATAAGATGAAAAGATGAGATAACAAATGGTTTTGTTGACCAGTACCTACAACAATCCTGGGGGTTTGGGCTAGACCTCCTAACGTCCAAGGACCGGCTTGGGAATAGTGGACCCAAACAATGTTTGGGGTAAGGGATTTTTATCGCCCAAGCTATCAGCTTGAGGCTCGGTTTTCCCTCGATGACAGCTGTCACGAGGAAGCACCCTAGTGGGACTAGTGGTGAGTGTTTACCTCGCTGGCTTCGACTGGGAGGAAGTACCCTAGTGGGACTAGGGGATTGTGATTTTTTCCTCGATGACAGACGTCGCGAGGAAGCACCCTAGTGGGACTAGTGGTGAGTGTTTACCTCGCTGGCTTCGGCTGGGAGGAAGTACCCTAGTGGGACTAGGGGATTGTGGTTTTTTCCCTCGATGACAGACGTCGCGAGGAGGCACCCTAGTGGAACTAGGAGTTCTGTGTTCCCTCGCTAGTTCGGTTAGGAGGAAGACGTAGCCTCGGACGAGTAAAACTCTGGGAGAGCATCGGATCGCGGTTTTACTGGGCTGTCGACTTTCGGTATGTTGGGATACTGTGGCTCACTGGTCGACAAACTAATAAAATAACTAAGTGTTAATAATAAATGTGATAGTAAAGAAAGTGGATAGTGGAATGTGAATTGTGGATGAGAAAGAAAGTGGTTGTGAATGAAGTAAATGTGAAAGAAAATGAGTTATGAGTTAGTGTATGAAAAGAAGTGATAAATGCAGTGCGTGGTTAATTTAAAATGATAATAATAGAAGAGACATGTGTTCTTATGAATAATACGAAGTAATGGTATTATGTGTGTGATCATTAAAGTAAAATACAGTTGATGTGAGTTGTACCTTGGAATTGTGTCAAGGAACTACCTGCCCGCTATTTCGGTGGAAATGGTGGGAACTACCTGCCTTGGCATAATTCGCGGGGTGAGTTGTTATAATAGTGGTAATGATTGATGGAAATGAGAAATAAAGTAAAGTGAAGATGATAAGTGATTGAAGTGATTAATAACCAAGCTATCGGCTTGAGATGTGATGTGATATTACCCAAACTGTGTGTTTAGGGTGCGGTGATTATTACCCAAGCTATCGGCTATGGGGTGTGATATGTTGTGGCCCCAGATTGTTTTTGTGGATTAAGTGAAAATGATAATAAGAGTTATTGTTTATAAGAATGAGAAATTACTAAAGTGATATAATGAGATGTGAATGAGCTATAAAACATGGTTTTGATGCAATGAGTATAAGTATTCTAATTAATGATGTGTTAATGATGTGATGAAGTGTGAGTAAATCGCATGGGCAATGAGATGTGGTATTTATGTCACAAGGCATGAAGGAAGGTGGTATTATGAGAATAGATGCATATGTTTATGATGTGATACTTATTACAACACAATAAAATAAATACCTGTATTATGAGATTAGGTATGAAAATGGTTATTAAAGAAAAGTATGTTGTGATATGAGTTTGTGTACCTTGGAAGTGTGCCGGGGAACTACTCGCCCGCTATTTCCGTGGAAATGGTGGGAACTACCTGCCTCGGCACAACTTCCAGGATGAATGTGTGTGTTGATGACATAATATAAGTAAATGAAACGCATGGCTTAATAGAGTTGGAGAAATGATGTAATAACATCATGTAGTTATATTAATATAAATAGTGAAATGCAGATGTGACGATAAGTGTGGAAATATGAATATTCGTATCATGCGAATGTAAGACAAGGATATATATGAGGTTGATGTGAAATATATAGCGGAAAGGTGTGAATTATGGGAAATTTTGTGATTCGATGCTTATTTGACGAGTATTTGGATATAATTCGTATTGATGATGTTTTTAAGTTCAGATATTCCAGGTGTACCTTCTTACATGATGTTTGTAAGTTTAAATGATTTTCTTTATGCAATTTAATTCATTTGTTAGATTTTTAAATTATACTCACACCAGAAATGGCTGACCCCTTAGTGTTTGGGGGGTTAGGGGAGTCTGAGGACTACCCTAGATGCCCCACTGTTGTAGGTTCTCATCAGTGCAGAGGTGAGGCGTGGATTGGTAGGATAAATTTCTATTTTAAAACTTTATACTATTTAGTTATAGAAATAGTAAAATTTATGATCTAAATTGTATTTTGGGTGTATAAGCATGTATATGACGATGATGAGTATAGTGTGAGGTGGTGTGGTATGTTTGTGACCCGTACCCATCTCGTTGTGGAGTACCGGGCTCTGTGGTAGGTTTTACAAGGATTTTTCTAAAATTTTACCTCGTTTTTCAAAGAAATTTATAGTTTTTAATTGATATTTGATAATCCGTTATGAGTTTGGCCCCCAGAGCATTATATTATATTGCCTGTGTGTATCTGCTCATTTTGGCCTGGGGAGCCCATGAAAATATTATGTGGATTGTGAGCTACGAAATTTTGAGCAGAATTCCGTAAGCTTTTTGTGTTTCAGGGCAAAATTTACAGGGGAGACTCTGTCAAAATTTTTCCTGAAATATAACTTTCTTAGTTTATGATTAAAGTGATATAGAAATTGAAGGAATTGAATTTGGTGATTTAGTTTTCAAAAAAAAATAATTTGGGGTGTTACGGTTTGGTATCAGAGCCTAGGTTAACTAGGAAATTTCTTAATCCTAGTGATGTTACCATGTGAGTATGGGTTCATTTTCGCTTAGTTGGAGATAGAGAGTGTATTTTAGGCGGGTGTTTTGTTGAAGAATAGATTATATCGTGGAATGGTACGATCCTCATTAGACTTTGGTCTGACCTTGAGTCAGCATTTCCTTTCATGACCCTGCATATGGGTTGACCTCTGTAGAAATCCCGGTGTGAATTTGCGCACTATTGGAATATTCTATTATATTGATTGCTATGTGCCGTAAGGGGCTATTCCCAGGAGATCTGGTGTAGGTCCTATGAACGTATGTTCTATAGGTGTATATTTTATAGATTGAGGAGTGATGTGTGGTTATGGTTTTATCCCATATTTGGGGAGATTGATTGGTTGTAGAAGGTTATGTAGGTCATCTGCGTAATTTGGGTATGGTGCAGGGAGGATTCGGGTGAGACAGCCCGATGAAACCCAGTTTTGATTATATGTAGTGCCTTGGACGATGAAGATTATGCCCGTTGGGTTTGGTGGAAATATTTAAGGCAAAGATTGAGATTGTTGATGTGGTTTGCAAAGTTTCTGGTATATTCGATGGGGTTTTTGGTCCCCCACCTTGGTGAACTCGGGAGTTCAAGATTGATTTGATATTTGGTATGACTCCAATCTCTAAATCAACTTGTGGTATAGTACCTTAGGAATAGGTAGAGATAAAAAGAGTTTGAGGTGATGTTTCTAGAAAAGGATATCGGTTCAAATGATATGCCGTGGGGCGCGTCGACAGTTTTGTAACAAGGAAGATAGTTCACCGAGAAGGTGTACTGAGTAAGGTGACTATTAAGTATTCATTGTTGAGAATAAATAATTGGTTGGATGAGTTGTGGGGAGTGTCACTAATCTCCCGATTAGAGTTGCACACCGAGTACTATCAGATAATCCTCGAAGAGGGAAAAACCTCAGGAATTGTTTTTCGTACTCGGTATGAATTGGATGAGTTCTTAGTGATATCTTTTGGGCTGGCGAACGTCCCTGCGGTTTTTATGAATTTGACGAATTGTGCCTTTCACCCGTATATTAACAGGGTATGATTGTATATGTGAATGATATTTGGTGTATAATTGTTGTATGGTGGAGCACTGATCGATACGTTGGGGCCAAAAGTGGTATGCTATGTCTGTAAATTGCCAATTATGGGGGCGAGAAGTATGACTTTTGGGACACATTGTGTCTATTGAAAGCGTATTTGTGGATCCGAAGGAAATTACAAAAGTTGAAAAGACGGGAAATAACCCTCGGTTGTGTTGGAAATTTCGAGTTTCTTGGTTTTCACTGACTATTATTGGAGGTTCATTCCTCGATTTTATATTATTGCTGTACCGATGACTCATTTTATCATAAAGAATGAGCCGTTGGTATGACCTGAACAGCGTGGAAAGACCTTTTCAAGAGTTAAAGGAAGAATTAGGAAGAATTAACGATAGCTTGTGTTTTGATTACTCCGAAAAGGGAGTGTCTCTCCGAGTAGATGCGGGTGTATGTGGTACAGGATCAGGTGCAGTTTGATGCATGAAGGCAAGCTTGTGGCTTGTATATTGAGGCAGTTGTGGTTATACGGGGTGCGTGAATTACGCAGATTTGAAATTAGTGAGAGTAGGGCACGTATTGAAGGTGTTGAGAAAGTAGTTTTTCAGAAAATAGTTTTAGCTTTTTCTGTGATCGTAAGAGTTTGAACACTCGTTCTTGCAATTGATTTTAGTAGGAGGCAATAAACGTGGCTTGAGTACCTTGGTAGCTTGGTATGGAAATAAAATACCACCTGGGGAAGAAATATGGTGATGAATGCTATTAATAGAAAGAAGATGTTGGCTTTTAATGACCTCCCAGGAGTGGACGATGTTAAAGATCATTGGATCAAATTAATTTTATTTCAGTGGCAGAGGGCGGCAGGATTGTAGATGTGGGCAATTGATTAATACAGCTGTTTATCCTACTGCCTACAGCTGATTAGTTGAACTTGGATTCAAAATTTCTATTGGTGACAAAGGACGCGGAATCGAATTCTGGAGGGGATTAATGAATGTAATGCAGGTTGGTCAGTAACCCGTAGGGGAAATTCTTATTATTATCGTAGATTTGGTGTTCTTGATGAGGATGGCTTGTGATAGCGGGAGATGGAGGGTGTTCCTTATGCTCAGTATATTGTCTATCACGATGGCAGGAAGCTGTATCAAATTCTAGGAGAATGTTTTAGTGGTTCGGAACGATGAGAAATATTAATTATCAGCTGAGCATGTTTAAGCCTCTTTTGAGGTGTGTAGGTGACAAAAGAAAATGATTATGCAGATTCGCGGCAAAAGCCTTTTGAAGATAGAAATTGAAGATTTGGGTATTCTTGAAAGTATCCTTTATTCATGGAGTACATCGTTTTAGAAACGGGGAAAAGTTAGACCTGAGATATGATGGCCCGTCAGAGTTATAGAAAGAATTGGAATTGTGGTATATTGTTTGAAGCGTATCTTTGAGATATCGGGCATTCTTAATGTATTTCTTGTTTCTATGTCGAGAAAGTGTGAAGGATCTATCTTAAGTGTGGAGCCGTTGTAGATTGAAGTCCAGCTGGATGTGGCATTGGATATGACATATCCTATGAAATTAGTGGCTATGGTCAGGCGGTAGTGCGGCGGACCAGATGACGAGTTGAACGGTTGTAAAAGGTGTAGTGAAGTTCCGATGTTGATAATGTGCTTGGAATCTTAGGAAATGGTGAGGAGTAAGTATCTTGACTTTGTTCGAGGAGTTTTCTTAAATCTCATAGCTCGAGAACGAGCTTCTTTTGAGGTGTGTAGAATGTAACACCTCAGATTTTAAAATACCGAAAATATTCGTTTTTATATATATTTGGTAAGGGTGAGAATTATTTTAAGTGATATCTCATTTTATTTATTTTCAATATTGGTATTGGTATAAATAATTGTGGTAGATTGGTATTATTGATATATTTGGGCCATGAGTTGAAATTTTATGTGAAAAAATATTGTTCATTTTATTTTATAATTTTGGGGGATTATTATCAGCTAATTTTAATGTATTTAGTATTGTTTGTATTAAGATAGAAAAAAGTTGGGGTTTATATGTAATATATTGGTTTTGGACGGCTCATATGTGAATATACCATATTATTATTATTATTATTATTAAATTTATTACCAAAATAACCCTTCCCCCATTATTTCTTTCATTCCTTTTCCTTTCCTTCCCGTTTCCTTCTTCCGACCCAAAAGAACCCCACATTCGGCCCCCTCTCTCTCCCGCCCAAATCCAACCCATTTCTCCGCCGTTTTCGAATTAAATCGAGGGGATGACTAATTGGGAAGTTCTCTACAACGTGGTAGCGTCAGTTTTTGGAAAGGATTTCGGGAAGGTATATCCCTTTTTATTTTATTGTATAAAATTAAGTGTGGTTAGTTTTATTGAGTAGAAATATTATAATAGAGAAATTTAGAGAGGTTGGAAGTGGTAGATTGGAGGAATTGAAAGATGGTTAGAGAAATTGTAAGTTGTTGATAAATTAGAATTTTGGATTTGTAAAATAGAGTTATATACATGAGAATTATCCCTTGTATGGTAGTAAAAATTGTAGTGAGTCATTATAATAAAATGGGGAGTGGTGATTTTGGCATAAACTCAAATTATGGAGTTTATGAAATCGGGTAGAAAACTCTATCCAAATAATTGTAGAAAATGCATATGAGGATGTAGAGTATTATGAAAGAATTAATATAAATTTAGGATGATTTTTATAGGCTTAAGCTCAATTAAATTGAGTGAAATAGACTATAGGTGAAAAGTGCACGTCGGGTGTTCGATGAAATGCCCGAGCGAGATTTAGGTGAGAAATTGATGGGTTCGGAGGTGTAGTTGAGTCTTATTATTATTATTAACCCTAATATGTGAGATTAGGACAAAGGGGATTAAGGAATTTAGAAAATATGAATTTTTCTTATTAGAAATCCTCCGATCAATAAGGGAGTGTTTGTATTAGAACCCGAATTCGAAATCTATCGATGTAGCTCACCTACATATGTCATTTGTGACGCGTGGATGAAGACGGATTGAAATTTAGAGGTCCGAAGGTTGAGTTTTGAGCTTTAAACTAATCGGTTCTATAATTCTTCAATTAGGAGGAAAAAGTCGAACTTCAACTGGCTACAGGACGGACGTGGGACATCGTTTGCTCGATCCGTCAGGTGAGTACGTTGTGTTTATAAATATTTTATATTGTGGCCGAATTTCGTGGCCTTTTGATATGTTTTGTGGGAGTTATGCCCAAAATTGGATTTTTGTTGAAAATACGGATTTTTAAGGATCCAAAATGGGTTTTTGAGATATGTGGTGAAAGTGATTATTTTAAATATATAAAATCTATAGTATGGGTTAATGTGATGTGTTGAAGTATAAAAACTAATTATATTAGATTGTTTATGCACATTTTATCCAGTGCATGATTTGTGCATGTTTTGGGGGCATATAGGCCCTTATAGGTAATTATAATTACATGGAGCATGGTGTATAAGCTAGTAGGCTATAATTAGATATTATAAGTTTTAATCAGAAGAGATAAGTAGTTTTGGCCCATTTTTCTGGGAAACCCGCATGTATGGTGTGTATTTGAGATATATATATAGATGATTATGACGTGTGATGCAGTAGTTGATGAAATTAATACTTGGGTACATGTTTATATTGTAATCATGTTCGAAGTGAATTAATGGGCAATAATATGATATTATTCTGTGATGAATTATATATTTTGATACGTTTACGATACAGACTAACACCTTATAACTCTTTTTATTTATGATATGACTTGGTGTATGCCTATATGTGATTTAATGAAGTAGTAAATAGCATAGTATTCATATGGGTAATGTTATGGAAAAACAATTAACATGGTGCATTCGTGATATGCAATAATATGACATGTTGGTTTATATGTTAAATGACTAGGTGTATATATATATGTGATATACTGAGATGATAATTATATCGTGGATATCAGACGTGCTTCAAATGCAAGATAAAAGATAAGATGGTAAGTGTTAATAAAATGTGTTTTCATTCACATGATTAAAGTCAAGGATGTGGCTATTTATTTATTAAAAGCTGTAATGCTTTGTGTTGATTTAATAAGATGAAAAGATGAGATAACAAATGGTTTTGTTGACCAGTACCTACAGCAATCCTGGGGGTTTGGGCTAGACCTCCTAACGCCCAAGGACCGGCTTGGGAATAGTGGACCCAAACTATGTTTGGGGTAAGTGATTTTTATTGCCCAAGCTATCGGCTTGAGGCCCGGTTTTCCCTCGATGACAGCTGTCGCGAGGAAGCACCCTAGTGGGACTATGGTGAGTGTTTACCTCGCTGGCTTCGACTGGGAGGAAGTACCCTAGTGGGAATAGGGGATTGTGGTTTTTCCCTCGATGACAGACGTCGCGAGGAAGCACCCTAGTGGGACTAGTGGTGAGTGTTTACCTCGCTGGCTTCGGCTGGGAGGAAGTACCCTAGTGGGACTAGGGGATTGTGGTTTTTTCCCTCGATGACAGACGTCGCGAGGAGGCACCCTAGTGGGACTAGGAGTGCTGTGTTCCCTCGCTAGTTCGGCTAGGAGGAAGACGTAGCCTCGGACGAGTAAAACTCTGGGAGAGCATCGGACCGCGTGTTTACTGGGCTGTCGGCTTTCGGTATGTTGGGATGATGTGGCTCAGTGGTCGACAAACTAATAAAATAACTACGTGTTAATAATAAATGTGATAGTAAAGAAAGTGGATAGTGGAATGTGAATTGTGGATCAGAAAGAAAGTGGTTGTGAATGAAGTAAATGTGAAAGAAAATGAGTTATGAGTTAGTGTATGAAAAGAAGTGATAAATGCAGTGTGTGGTTAATTTAAACTGATAATAATAGAAGCGACATGTGTTCTTATGAATAATACGAAGTAATGGTATTATGTGTGTGATCATTAAAGTAAAATACAGTTGATGTGAGTTGTACCTTGGAATTGTGTCAAGGAACTACCTGCCCGCTATTTCGGTGGAAATGGTGGGAACTACCTGCCTTGGCATAATTCGCGGGGTGAGTTATTATAATAGTGGTAATGATTGATGGAAATGAGAAATATAGTAAAGTGAAGATGATAAGTGATTGAAGTGATTAATAACCAAGCTATCGGCTTGAGATGTGATGTGATATTACCCAAACTGTGTGTTTAGGGTGCGGTGATTATTACCCAAGCTATCGGCTATGGGGTGTGATATGTTGTGGCCCCAGATTGTGTTTGTGGATTAAGTGAAAATGATAATAAGAGTTATTGTTTATAAGAATGAGAAATTACTAAAGTGATATAATGAGATGTGAATGAGCTATAAAACATGGTTTTGATGCAATGAGTATAAGTATTCTAATTAATGATGTGTTAATGATATGATGAAGTGTGAGTAAATCGCATGGGCAATGAGATGTGGTATTTATGTCACAAGGCATGAAGGAAGGTGGTATTATGAGAATAGATGCATATGTTTATGATGTGATACTTATTACAACACAATAAAATAAATACCTGTATTATGTGACATGTAAACAAGTAAACAAGTCAACAGGAATATGTAACATGTAATTGGATCATGCATGTGCACGTGTTAGTGCCAAGTCTTTATTAACCTAACTAGTGCAGCAATCATGCATCCCATACCACATATTTGATACATGAAATCAAGTGAACGTTTAGACTTAGTGTTGGAATTTATAGGTCACGTACTCAGGAAAATATGTAAATTGTATCTTGTACCGAGATACATGCAACGTGGAACATGTAGAGTGTGAAGTTGTAATCTGAACATGTAAACCTGTAATTTGCAAACTTGTAACTTACATCGGGAAACCATGAGTTCCCATCCGAGTACGTTCTTCTATATTGCCCACTATTAAATCTTTTCCCTTATACCCCAAATTGTTACTTTTATTACAATCAAACATGATCAAGATGCAACGAGAACGATATCAACGTATGATCAGATAATATCAAGGAATTATGCATGGAACATGTTCTAACTCATGAGATAAAAAAACACGCAGTTTTAATGTCATTTATTAAGTAGAATTTCTATTACAAGTCCAACCAGCGGCATTTCAAGGTTTATATGTCACGCCCCACTTTCCAAAAGAGAATACAGAAAATGGATACGTGACTAAGCCCAGCAAATAATTTTCATCATCTATAAGCTGTTCAAGAATAATTACAATATTTCACAAGAATAATCAAAGTCGGAAGCAAAAGACCCAAGCATGCACATATGAGCCAAAATACCAACAAGAATACTTGAAACCAAAATATATTAATCTCAAATAATCCATATCTGAATAAGTCAATATCCTGGGTCACATTTCCCAAATACAAATAAATCCAAGTAATCAAAATACAATTGTTCAAAACAAGAAACAAGAAATAATAATATCAAAATCTAGCACTAATATTTCATATCACCAATACCATCTGACACCTGTTCTCCAAAATCTGCAATTTAACAATTGCAGGAATAGGAAAAAGAAAGCAAACTTCTGTCAATGCAAGTTATGGGCCGCTTGTAGTGCAGGATACAAGTACATGGGAAAAACTAACTAATAACATAGAATAAGCATGATAACAAACTATAACAACTAGCATGGTAAGGTGTGAACAAGTACAAGTAGCATGTATCAAGTGTCAAGTAAATAAGTCTCATGTAAATAAGTATCAAGTATCAAGTGTCATGTAAACATGTAGCAAGTGTCAAGTATCAAATATCATGTATCATGTAGTCAAGTATCAAGTAAGCATGTATCATGTTCAAGTGTCATGTATCAAGTCTTGTAGTTATTACTATCTAGGTAGCACTTCATGCATCCCGATTTCTACTACATGGTTGCTACAACAAACAGTTTCGCTTTAGATTTTATAGTGGACCATAGAGGGAAGTGTACTCAGGGACAAGTATCGAGTAATCGAGCTCTAAGCTCCAAGTATCATGTATCATGTATCATGTATCACGTGTCAAGTTGTGCAAGTGGCCAGTAATCATGTGCCTTGCATGCAAGTATCAAGTAATCACGTGTCAAGTATCATGTATCAAGTAATTACGTAGGATCAGTGGATCCTCTTCCGAGTACACATTTCTAAATTATCCACTATTAGATCTTTCCCTTAAACTCCGGCTTGATTATTTATTATTAATATCAAACAAGCATGTATGTGTGCAAAACATATCAATAATAACATAGCATGATCATGTAACAAGTTCAAATTGCAAGATAAACATGTACGGGTGCAAGATAACATATAAAAGGGTAAGATAACTAAATTTCTAGTTCAGGACAGCAAGACCATACTGCAGTAAAACTGAGATTCTCGTTGTTGCAAACATGCAAAACTGAATCCGTCGAAAGTTCTAGAAAATAGACTCCCGGCCGAATCCAGAAAACATATATAAGCCATATAGTATTTCACAAAAACATGAGTCAAAACTGATTTGAATCCAGAAAATACGTTCAGCTAGAAATCAAAAAATCTTATTCAAAGTCAGAAAAATAGCATGAAAACTCATTAAATAAATGCACAAAAAATCTAGGGTATTCCCCTATATGTATGGTTACAGAAAAACATGTTTCATAATTTTACAATTAAAATAGAGTAGTCAAGTAAAATCAGAAAACATCAAGATACAGTAGTTTTTTAAATCTAAAATCGCAAACACTGTAGAACGAAAACAGCCATATCTCACAAACCATAAATCGAAAACCAAATTCGCCAAAAGGATAATAAAATAGATACATTAGGATAACTTTCATATTCAGAAATATTTTGGAAAAAGCAAGTAGAAATAGGTAGAAAATCAAGTTCTTTACTGAACAGTAGAAAAAATCTGCATGTAAAATCTTTATTTGCAAGCATGAAAAGATTTGTAAAACTTCTCAAATAAATCCACCAAAATTCTGGGTCAACCCCAATCAAGTCTAGAAGTACTGAGCATAATTTCAGATCAAAATAATAATTTTAACCCCACAACAAAAATAGATTACTCTTCAGAATTCATAGAAAATAATATCTGAAAATCTTTCGACACTACTGTAGTAAAATAGACATAACTCGCAAACCAAAAAACAAAATTGAGATCCATCAAAAGGGTTGGAAAATAGACAGAATTCCCCTTAAATCATGTTCACAAAATAGTTTCAAATACTGACCTTAATAGAGTCTAAAATACTGATCAAAACTAAAAAGTTAGCAAAACTGAAAATATCTCATGTGCACAAAATCAACTTGTTCACATAGATTTCATCCAAAACACAACCAAACATAAAATATAGTGTACTAGGTGTCCAAGTAACATGTTATAGGGTATTTCACAAGTCCATAACAAGTCTACCACGAATAACACGAACCAACACAAGATAATATATGAACAACACGCATATATGCAACAAGATGAGGTCAATCCTAGGTTATATCATGTCATGTATGTCGTATGGCAACTACGGTCAAATCATCACTATAGAGACCATATCAACAAGGAGATTCACACACAAATTATCTCTAGAACCCAACTACACTACAGGCAGTATTTAGTACTTGTATTTACAAAGGAATTTAAGACAAGTTACTTGCCTTAACCGATGACGAAAACGACTCCAAGCAAGAATAATGGGAATGGATTCCATGCCAACGAACACGAGCGAACAACCACGAGCAAGAACGAACGACGAACAACCAAAAATCAACGATCAAGAAACCAATCAAGAACCCAAAGCAACACACGGCAAGAGCACGGAATGGAGAACGAACAAGAACCAATACCGTGAGCAACCATGGCGAGAGCACGAGGGGGCAAAACAACCACGGGGAGAGCAGCAGTTGGCGGCGCTGGCGTCATTGCTGGCATCGCTGGCTGCTGCGGTTGGCGCACCTGATAGGGACAGAGAGAGGGGGAACGATGGAGAGAGATGGAGACAGGGAGAGGGACTTGGGGTGCTAGGGTGCAGCTGGTGTTCAAGGTGGTTAGGGTGAAGCTAGGGGGTGACGAGGTCGGGTGCAGGCTGTAGGGAGATGGTTTCGATGGCAACTAGGGCTTTTCGGCAGGGTAGGGAGAGAGAGATCAGCATATATATATGGTTGATGGGAGTTAGGGTTTTAGGCTTCGTAGGTTTCGGGTTTGGGCATAGAGATGGGTTCCGGGTTTAGGTTTAGGGGTAGTAGGATTAATGAGTATATAGTAGTATTAGGAGTTGATTAATAGGATTTAGAATAGGATTTGGTTAATCAAATGGGTTTGGGATTATTATTAGGATCTTGAGTTTAAATTGGCAATAGGATAACAATAGGTTTGGTAAAAAGAAACCACGAGCACCCACAAACGAGCAAAAGTGAAAATTGAGCAAGAATGCAAAATGAGCAAAAATAACAATTCGAACAAGAATGGAACAAAAGATGGAACACAAGACACCAAAAGATAAAATAAAATAAAATGAATATATTGAAAATAAAGTCCAATATACGGTCCAAAAAAGATACAATGGGATCAAATATAAGGAAAAAGAAAATACACCCAAAATACGTAAGATGGAAAACAGGGGTTACATTATAAAACATTGTAGTAACTACGATGTGATCAATGGCATATATAAAACTTAATCAGGAGTTAAAGAAATCATAACCGCATTCTAACTACTAACAAGGCAAGCAATTCATGCACAATATCCTGTATAATTCTAAGAGTATATATGTGTGTAACAATCGTGTTCATGTAATGCATATAGCAACAAAGTATTCGTGATCATGTACGAATAAGGGATCGATAGATTATGTATAACAACAAATTTCAATTCGATCGATGAATATGAATTAGAATTTGTAACAGATAGTCAATGAATTTACTTGCGGTATATTTCAAGAAAGCTTGTACGAGAAAAAAACGAATTGTACAAGAGGATACTTTCCTGATTGCGGTTCCGATTGCGAAAATAATGAATAATATAAGAATCCAGGGGGTAACGGCGGTGGGAAAATAATCACGATCATCACGATTGATTAGTCGTGAATCATGATGCTGATATTGATTTTGATTTGATGATGATCAAGTGATCGGGTGCTAATCTTGATGGCGATGATCAAGAGAAGATCGAATGGTTGATAATGATCTTGGTGATGATCAACTCCAGAATAGAGCTCAATAAATTGAATAGAGAGCCGGTGATCGACTTGGGCTCGGCAGCGGAAGCAGGCGACAGCGACCGGGGGACGGCACGGTGGTGTTGTGGTGGCGAGGCACTAGTGGTCGATGGTGGCACTCAGGACAGCGACGGTGGCTGGGGTGATGGCACTCAGGGTTGACGGCGAGGCTTGCGGTAGTGGGTTCGGGAGGCTGGTGATTGAAGGCACTGTTGCAGAAGTTGAAGACGGCAGTGGGTCGAGCAGTCGAGGGGTGATGCTTCGGGCTAGTTCCAGCTGGAGAATGCTTTTACGAGGCTGGAGAATGATCGGCAGTGGTGGATGGAGGTAGGGAGAAGTCGCTCAGGTGGCGAGACTCGACTGTACTAGCTATCGAAGGCTGGCGTCGAGTGAAGTCGCGATGGACGGCGACGGCAATGGAGATTGTCGGTGCTTGCGAGAGGGCGGAGACAGGGGCAGTGCGACAGCAGTGTGAGGTGATTCTCAGGAGGCGCGCAGAGGCTCGGGAGTGAGCAAGCGGGACGAGGAAGACGATCGGTTCTGGAGTGGTGACTAAATGGTGGCAACATCAACGCTGAGGAAGAGGATGAGGCGGGGTCGTTGGTGCTCTTCGAGGGTAGTGCACAGGGGAGGCGGCAGTGCAATGGTAATGGTGGATGGTCGGGAGTTGGTGATGATGGTGGAGTGCGCTCGAGCGGGAGGGTGAAAAGGTCGGGCTAGTTTCTGAAGTGGAGAATGAGAACGAGAAGAGGAAGAGATGGGGTGCTCTGTTTTGATTTGAGAAATAGATGAGGGGGAGAGAGTACAGGGGGGAGAGAGGGTTTAATATATAATAATATTATAATATACTAGTGGGGTAGTTATGGAGAGATTTGTGGGGATGTGGAGTAATTGGTTGTTATAAGGGAAAGTGAGGCAACGTGAGATTGAGTGGGAGAGAATTAGGGTAATTTTAACTGATGGTTTAACTTTGGGTTAATGGGTTTAGGGTAGACTAGGATTTGGGTTTAGCATCCAGTAAGATATGGGTTTGGGTTCGGGTTAGAATTCAATAGGAGATGGGCTTGGGTTGGGCTTCAAATTAAATATTTAAGCAATTGAATAATTGTATATTGGGCTTCATAAAAATAGTTTGAATAATAATATTAATATTAGCCTAGGTCAAGGCTTCATGCAATAATTAAATGAAGAGGATATATATAATTATAGAATGTAACAAGTAATCGAATAAATAAATTGGTTTAAATAATTAATCAAAAATAAAAGATTCAACATTTGGGTATCATATCAAAATAATAAATGAACACAATAAAAATAAAGAAGCTGTTCTGTAACTCTTGTATTCTATTTTCTGTATTTTTGTATTGTATTATTTTATCCCAGTATATTCTATCTATTTGTACTCCTTCTTTTTCCTGAACCGTGTATTTATTATTCTATCTAGTATTTATATATTCACCTAATTGTTTGATCCTTTTGTGATTCATTTGTCTGCCAATTATTCCGTCTCTAGATGATTTATTGCTTCTGATCTATTGCATTTCATGGTCTAATTGCTTATCTATTTGATTTTGCCTTATTGGATCGGGTTTTCTATCCATTATACCCTATTTGAACCCATCTACCCGTCATATTGGATCCTAACCCGCTACCCAATACCCTCTTCTTTGACCCAGTCCTCCCCATATATTTCTTCATGCTCTCTTTCTTCTAACAAGCAGATCACGTCTCCCCTATTTTCTCTTGATTCTCCAAATCCCTACTTGCCAAAAATCTCTCATTATAACCCCCAACAAATTTTGTTATTCCTATCTACAATTTCTATCTCCCAAACCCTAACCCTAATCTATCTCTCTCATCTCTCTCTCATCCCCTACCAAACCTACCCTACACCCCGATCCCCCAACTGCCGGCCTACCCCTCCGATCACCGTGCCCCCGCTGTGCTGCCCTCCTCTCGAGCGCCGCACGCCAGCCCCTCTTCTCCCCTTCTCCTCTTTCGAAGTCAGTCAGTAGCAATAGCCAGTGCCAGCGCCAGCATCCCCCAGTGATGTGCCCCTTTGGCCTCCTCTTGCCGACGTCACCACCGTTCTGCCACCCTACCGCCGTCATCCACCCATCACAATGCACATCCCTCGACTGTCCATCTCTTTCATTGTGTGCACGTGTTAGATCTCGAGTGTTGGGTTCGTGTGATTGTGTTCGTGATTGTTCGTGATTCGTTGGTATTGTGTTCGTTGCCGGGAATCTATTCCCGTTATTCTCATTCTTACGTCAGATCCGTGGACTATAAGGCAAGTAACTTGTATTATTTTGTTGTATATACAAGTACCAAATACCACCTATAGTGCCACTTTTGTTTCTAGATTCGTTATCATGAAAAACTCTAGTTAGATCTTGACTCTATTTGTTGATCCATCCATAGTCATCATATTGTTATACACACGACATGAAATTAATTTAGATCTAATTCGATTCTTGATGCATGTATGTATCTTGTTTGTGATTCTGTGATATGTTGTACACTCGTTGCATGCTTGATGTGTTAATTATAGTATCTTGTGGTAGACTCGTTTAAGATTCATACCATATTGTTTTGGACATCTATTATAGCATATTTTGTATTTTGTTATAATTTGGATTTGTTGCATATGAACTATTTGATTTAATGCATAAGGAGAGATTTCTGTTTTTGCTGCTGCCCTATTTTGTTTCAGTATTTTAGACCCTATTAAGGTCAGTAAACGAAATTAATTTGAGAATATAAATCATAGATCTTGTTGTCTATTTTCTAGAATTTTCGACAAATCTGAGTTTCGATTTGTGAGGTATGAGTTATTGCTTTGTGTTGAGAATTTCAGATTCTGTTTTAAGTGATTTCTGCATAGTTATTCATTTTTAACCTGATGGTAAAGGTAAGATTTCGATCTAATATTTTTTTGAGTATAACTAGACATGATTGGGATTAACCCCAAATTTTTTTGAATTTAATTAATGACTTTTATAAACTATTCTATGCTTGTGAACAACTACTATATTTCTAGAATTGCATGATGTTTAGTAAAGAACCATATTTTCAACCTGATTCTAGTTGTTGATTAAAACTTTGTGAATATAAAATATAGCCTACTGTATCTATTTTACAACCTTTTTACGGATTTGGATTTCGAGTTATACTTTGTAATTTATCGCTGTTTTAGTACTGCTGTGTCTAAGGTTTCAAATTCACAAACTTGCTATATATTGCTGATTTTTGAATTTATTTGACTATGCTATCTGAGTTGGAATATTATGAAATTTTGTTTACTGATACTAGACATACTAGGAAATATTCCAGATTTTTCTTGGATTTAAATCAATATGTTTTTATGCCATTTTTATGCTTATGAATATAACCTTGTGATTTCTGGCTAAACATGATTTCTGTATATAATTCTGTTTTGAGCCCTGTTTCTGTGGTTATTATGTAACTTATATATATGTGCTGGATTCGGCCGAGAGTCTATTTTTTAGATTTTTTGACGGATCCAGATTTGCATGTCTGTGACAACGGGAATCTCAGACTTGGTACAGTAGTGTCTTGCTGTCCAGAACTGGAAGTTTCGTTGTGCTAACCTTTGATGAGTCATTTGCCACCCGTTCGTGTCCTTTATCCAACTTGTACTTGTACCTTGTTATCTTACCATATTTCTTGCCTTGTTTGTGCACATCCATGCTTTCTTAAATAATAATAACAAGAAACCAAGCTGGGGTTAAAGGAAAAGATCTAGTAGTGGAAAATACAGAAATATGTACTCGGAAGGGGATCCATAGATCCTACGTGATACTTGATACTTGATACTTGACACTTGCCACTTGATACTTGATACATGATTACTTGATACTTGATACTTGATACTTGTACCTGAGTACACTGCCCTCTATGATCCACTACGAAATCTAAAACAAAATTTGTTTAAATGTAGCAACCATGTGATAAAAATTTGGGGCGCATGAAGTGCTACCTAGATAGGATTACATACAAGACTTAAAATACATAATCACTTGCTTGTCCTTGTTACTTGCTTGTATATGCTACTTGACACTTGTTACTTGTTACTTGTTACTTGCTTGCATGCTACTTGCTACTTGTTACATGCCACTTGCACCCGATTATCTTGCCATGTTATTTGTTTCTGCTCTTGATTTAGAGTTAGTTACCCTATTTTGCTGTCACATTCCTTCCATGCTTACTTCTGTACTTGCTTCCACTATTACTCTATACTTGTCTATCGATTTTTCTGTAATTATTACCTGCACTACAAGTGGCCTGTAACTTGCATTGACGGACATTTTGTTTCTATCTCCTCTTCCTGCAATTTGTTAAACTTACAGATTTTGGTGACCAGTTGCCCGAGGGCGTAGGTGACCAAACATTCTAGTTGACTGGAGTTCTTGCTACAATTTTTTTCTTGTGGTTTTGGAATAAATGTAATTGTTACATGGATTATTTTATATTGGGCTTTTGTCCCAGATTTGTGACTTGTTCCAGACTTGATTATTTAATATTCAGTATTCTTGTTTTCAAGTAATCTTGTTGGTTATATTAATTTATTCATGCATGCGTGCTTGAATATTTCCTGCTTATTCTTTGTTTATTCCTGTGAAATGTTGAAAAGATCCTTACATCTTATGAATGGTGAAAGCCATTCACTGGACTTGTGTCGCGTATCTGTATTCCATATTCCTTTTTGGGAAGCGGGGCGTGACATGCTCATAGGAAGAAATAAGATTCCGATTTTATAATAAAAATAAATAATCTAAAAGAGTTAAAATCATAGAATGAAATACAATTCAGGTTGAAAATCGATAATAATTTTAGAAGAATTAGTTACGGGATACTAAGAATTTGAAATACGGAAAAATATACGAAAAATACGTATAAATGGGAATAGGGGTTACAAAACTACAAAAATCCTGACCTTTGATCGTGGTCGTGAAATACGGTTAGAGCTCTTGATATTGAATCTGGATCGTTGATTGAACACCTATGATCTAGATTCGACGATTACTAACATGGCCAATGGACCTGCAAAAAGCCTAAACACCGGGGGTGGCTCTGGCGACAGACCCTCCGATGCTCAAGTCAAAATCAGAGAAAGAAAAAGAGTTTGAGAGAGAAATTGCCAATTACCTTCTGACTGAGAAGGGGTGAAGGTATTTATAGGCCTGAGAAACAGTATAGGAGATTGAAATGAATCCATCAGATTGATTATGAATTTTTTATCTCTTATTCAAATCTTTCCCTCAAATGATAAGCTCTCTTGTTTGGGGATAAAAGATTTGACTAACAGCCTTCATGGGATGGATCTCTCTTAGTGGGCCTAATCTGTCACTTTTTAAGGGCTTGAAAGAGGTCCATATCTTGTAGAGGAGCCTGAAGAATGCTTAGACTTGTTAAGATGCCTGTTAAGATTAATCTGTCTGCAGAAGCTTTGGAATCTATGCTGGGATCGCAAGACCCTAATTTGCTATGATTTTTATCATTATCATAAGCCCCCCACTTCTGGGAGATAATTTTCTTAGCTTTGGGGAGTAGTTCGCCTTACTTTTTGACTCTGGGGCACAATCTTAGCTTTCAGGGAGCATTGGAGATACCCGAAACTAATAAGAGGCTTCTAAAGGCGACGAATATTATTCTGGATTATTCTGGAATTTCAGTAATTTTTCGGAATTTTCTAGAATTTTTCTGGATTTTCTAATAACTTTACCAAATTATAAAATCACTTTTTTGATTTTTTATTAATAAACCAAAATTTAAATTTTTTTTGGGAAAATTTAATTGATTTTCCAAATTTAAATAATTATTTTTGGAATTTTTAATTAACTTTTTGAACTGAAAATAAATTTCTTGGGATTTTTCATGAATTATCAAGTCTTGGCATGCTTCTTGGCGTGATCAGGGACGTTGATCAAGATTTGGCTCGCCCGCTGATGGGTTTGAACGCTCCTGATGGATTTGAGCGATGTGGCGTGAATGATAGCGTGGATCAAGCCCCAGCGTGCCTTTTAAAGAAATCTAGTAGTTGCGAAACGAGCGGAGCGGCAGGGAAGACAGTGGGTGACATGGATCATTCTTATGCGTCCATCGCGAGAGCACACGATTCTGGTGGAGATCAGATGACCAGTGGCTGCAGCGGGATCACCCCAGCTCGACCGACAAACATGTCGAACTCCCTTATTTTCTTTTGGGTTTGTGCGCTTGTTATGGACGAACGAGGATTGGTCGAGCTGCTTTGGGTCAAGCTCACTTCAATCGAGCTCTTCTTTGGTCAAGCTCGCGGCTGTCGTGCTCCTTCGATCGTGATCCTTCGATCGTGCTCGTTCCTTACCTCGTTGACCTAGCTTCGCTGTCGAGCTGCCACTTTGGTCAAGTTCTTTTGTTGCCTTCGTCGAGCTGCTCCTTGCCAAGCTCTAGCTTTTTTCAAGCTTCTCTCTCGTCGAGATGCTCATCCTAGTCGACCTTGAGTTTGGTTGAGCTCATCTTTTGTCATCTCGTCGAGCCATGAGGGTTCTTGGTCGACCTATGGAACTGCTCGGTAGAGCTATGGACCTTTCAAACTATCGTCGAGCTATGGAGGTTCTTGGTCGAGCTATGAGCGAGCAGTTGATCTTCGGTCGAGCTATGGGTCTGATTTCCCATCATCGAGCTTCAAAGCAGTTGAGCTCTGTAATTCTCTCGTTGATCATGGGTTATACAGAGCTTTTGACGAAGCAGGAGCTCAGAGTTAGAGTTGTGGAGCTTGGAGTTAGAGTGAGGAGGAAGAGAGCTTTCAGTCAAGCTTTGTTTTTGAAGAAGAAGGCTACTTTTTGGGTTTGGATCTTCGGGTTCGAAATCCATACCCATAGGCCCGTTTGGTTTTAACACCCAGGGTTTCAAATTTTATTTGTGGGTTTGGATTAGGGACCGGAGCCAAAATCCTAACGCAAAAGCCCAACTTTTTTTCCTCTTCTTATGTTGGACCCGAAAGCTACACTATTGATGTCGGAGTGTTTTTTGGAATTTTTTCTTAGTCTAGATCTTGAAATTCTTCGTTGTTTGGGAGTTCATGTCCATGCTTGGATGCTTTGATTGAGTAACGAATAATTGGTTGTCTTCGAAGCTTTGGTGAAGTTATTGTTGATGTCGAAGTTGTGCTCGAAGTGGAGTTCAAGTTTGGATTTGGTAGTTGCTTCTTTCCGTATGCAGGAAATTGCATGTGTATACATACTCCCGAAGCTCACTTTATACCCCTTGGCCTTAACTCACCAAAATATGATCTTTTTTATGATCCATTGCTTCTTGTACTTGTCAACTCGTCGAGTTTAGTTTGGAGATATTTCGCACACCAAGTGTTTATTGAATGGTTTTCCTCACCAAATTACTCTTTTGATGAACAAACATCTTGTCGTCTGTTCTGCTGAACCACTCTTTTTTTATCAAGCGTTGTGTTGTTCGCTTATTTTTCGATCAAGTGTTTCAACATAGGACGAGCGTTCTGTCGATCTAGGAGCAGAGTGTTTTGACTATTGGATCTTGTGTATGTAGCTGACCTAGACAAGCTGTTGTAGACTTGTTGTTTGATCCCAGCAAGTTTATTGAGGTTATTCTGGGATAGACTTGGTGTAGGACTTGTTGTTTGATCCTAGCAAGTTTAAAGAGACAACTCGTAGTGTAATTGGTCGTTGAACTTGTTGTTTGTTCCTAACAAGTTTGTAGAGGCAACTCTGAGACAGAGTTGAATGTTGAACTTGTTGATTGTTCCTAACAAGTTTGTACGGGAAACTCTAGTTGGAGTTGAATGTTGAACCTGCTATTTGATCCCGACAAGTTTGGAGAGACAACTCTGTGACGAAGTTGAATGCTAAACCTGTTGTTTGTTTCCAACAAGTTTGTAGGGGTAAGGTAAATCTAGTCAGAGTTGAACGTTGAACCTGCCATTTAATCCTGACAAGTTTGAAGAGACAACTCTGGGATGGAGTTGAACGATAAACCTGTAGTTTGTTCTCAACAAGTTTGTAGGGGCAATGAACCCGTTGTTTTGTACAAGCGAGTTATAGAGACAACCGTGAGAGCGAGTGGGTTGTTTAAACTTGATGTTTGCGCCTAGCATGTTTTGAGAGAGCTCTGAGACTGCGTTGAACGTTGAACTTCTCGTTTGAGCCCGACAAGTTTTGAGAGGCAACTATGAGATGGAGTTAAACATTGAACATATTGTTTGTGCCCAACAAGTTTTGTAGAGACACCCTATGGTGAAGTTTTGGACTCGTTGTTTGCGCCCAAAAAATTTGTAAAGATAGTTATAGGCCGGTGTTGGATGTCGAGTCTATTGCAAGAAGATGAGTGGTTGTTGGAAGAGCTCGAGCAATAAGTGGGGCACTGAACTCGTTGTTTGGAGCCAGCGAGTTGTTGATGGAGCTCGAGCAGAGAGCAGAGCATTGACCTTGTTGTTTGGAGTCAACGAGTTGTTGGTGAAGCTTAGGGCAAAGATCAAGGCGTTCAACTCATTGTTTGGAGTCAACGAGTTGTTGATGGAGCCTGAGCAAAGATCAAGGCGTTGAACTCATTGTTTGGAGCCAATGAGTTGTTGACAGAACTTGAGCGAAGATCAAGGCGTTGGACTCGTTGTGTGGAGTCAACAAGTTGTTGAGGGAGCCTAGACGAAGATCAAGGTGTTGACCTCGTTGTTTGGAGCCAATGAGTTGTTAACAAAATATGAGCGAAAATCAAGGCATTGGACTCAGTGTTTGGAGTCAACGAGTTCTTGAGGGAGCTTGAACGAAAATCAAGGCATTGAACTCATTGTTTGGAGCCAATGAGTTGTTGACAGAGCCTGAGTGAAGATTAAGGCATTTAAGTCGTTATTTGGAGCCAATGAGTTGTTGACGGAACTTGAGCGAAGATCAAGGTGTTAAAGTCGTTGTTTGGAGTAAACAAGTTTTTGAGGGAGCCTGAGCAAAAATAAAGGCGTTGAACTCGTTGTTTGGAGCCAACGAGCTGTTGACGGAGCCTGAGCAAAGATCAAGGCATTGAACTTGTTGTTTGGAACCAATGAGTTACTGATGGAGCCTGAGCAAGGATGAAGGCATTGAACTCGTTGTTTCGAGCAGACAAGTTATTGACGAAACTTGAGCGAAGAACAAGGAATTAAACTCGTTGTTTGGAGTGAACAAGTTGTTCACGAAACTTGAGTGAAGAATAAGGCATTGAACTCATTGTTTGGAGTCAACAAGTTTTTTATGGAGCCTAGGTGGAGATCAAGGCGTTGAACTCGTTATTTGGATTCAACGATTTGTTGATGGAGCTTGAGCGAAGATCAAGGCATTGAACTCGTTGTTTGGAGTCAACGATTTGTTGACGGAGCTTGTTCCGAGTCTTCTTGTTGTCGAAGTGAAGTAATTCTGTTATTCTCCGGGCTAACAAGTAGCTGTGTACACCAAATGACGTCCTCGGTATGCCGAGTTTGCACTTGTTCGCAATATGATGTGCTTGACAAAGTTAAGGCTTGTCTATTTGTGCGGCGTGTTATGCAGGGTGGAATTGGAGCTTGCTCAAGTGAAGGTGGTCGAAAAAACTTGGAGTTTGCCTGCCTATGTAAGGCTTGTCCTGATTTTTATTGTCAAGAGTTGAGGTGGCCCTGGGGAGCTTTAACTGGTAAGAAGCATGTGAAGAGGGTTGTATCTCTTAGGCGAAGCATCCCTCTAGTGTGTAGCTGGAAGAGCGACTTGTAGGACAATTGGTTGTACAGCGTTTGCAAGAGTTTTGGTAGGGATTCTTAGGCATGAAACGTAGACTCATTGTAATTCTGCAGTTGTAATGAGATTTTTTGTTGAGATTGATGAGCCGTCGACTGAGTTCTTTGTAGCTATATAACCAGGCGTCAAATTTGTTGTATATAGCTAACGAACTGTCGATAGTGTGCGTAATGTTTGACGGAGTTTAGAACTTATCCGTCTTGTACTTATCTAGTTGTAGGAGCAACTCTGAGGGAGAGCTATTTTCCAAACTTGGTGTATTGGTCCTCCAAAAAATTGTAAGAGTCATATCGAGTGGCGAGTTGAACTCCAAGTGTTGCTTTTGCAAGTTTTATTAGAGTAACTGTAATCTACGATTTCGGACCTGTAATCTGTCTTTAAGGAATTTTAACTAGTTTCAGGAATAGGTTGAATGGCGAGTTGAACTCCGAACGTACTTGATTGCAGGTTTCTAAAGTAACTCCGAGACATGGATATGGATTCCGAACTTATTAGTTTAGGTATTAACAGGTTGCAGGACCAGATCGAATGACTAGTTGAACTCTGGACTTGCTTTGTCACAAGTTGCAAAAGTAACATCGAGTCATGGGTATGGACTCTGAACCTATCGTCGAGGCATTGACGGATTGCATGAGCAGATCAAATGGCTAAGCAAACTCTGAAGTTGTTTTGTTGCAAAATGCTGGAATAACTTCGAGCCATGGGTATGGACTCCGAACCCGTTTTATATGGAGCTTTTAACGACTGTTTGGTGCCATTTTTTTGTGTATACACTCAACTAATTGTATGCATCCGTTTATTTGTACAATAATTTGGCAAAAATTAATACAAAATTTTATTGAAAAATAAAACTAAGCATCTACTCTAGTGGTTGGCCATTATTACATGCAATGACCGGTAGTAGAAGCGGTCTTTATTGAAAAGTAAAACTAAATGGCTGCTCTAGTAGCTGGCCTTTATTACAAATTGAGAAAATTTGCTACTACTACTAAAGAGAATGCTTTAGACACCCTAGTTTCACTTCATAAGGTGTTCTACTTTCCATGTCCTTGCTGATATCTCCTTGCCCCCCGAGACTTCAAGTTGATGAGCCGTTAGGCGAATAACTTGGTAGACCTTACCTAGACTTGCCTATTTTGGAACTAGCCTCCCATTGATTTGCATAGAGAATGGAAGATCTTTGGATTCGGCAATGTGTTTTGGCAGGATTATTCTTTCCGTTGAGTGAGCGGAGTGGCTTCGGGCAGGGGATTCAAGCATGTCGTAGTATTCTGATGAGGACGAACATGGACCTGGTGGGAGATGATTTGGAAGGTTTGGAAGTTCTCAATGGGATTGTCTAGTGCAGTAGTTTAAAGCTTATTTATGGGCTTGAATTTAGTATGACTGCTTTCTTGCGGTAGCTTTATGGCATCGAGGGGGGAACTGAGCCCCCTATTGTAGCTGTGTAGCATGCTCGTGCTGACTGTTGGCTCCCCACAACTTGGCCTATGCCTGCTGTCATTGGGAACTTCATCTTCATGTCGTAGGCGGAGGCAACTGCATGAAAGGTCGCTAGGCCGGGATAGCCGAATATTGCGTTGTATGCGACTTTTATATCGACTACCACAAAGTCCAGTGCCTTCGTTCGATCGGGGACTTTTCCTGTTGTCACATCGAGTGTGACAATTCCATTTACTTGAACAGGAACACTGGAGAATCCATGGAGTGTATAGTCGGTTGTCTTGAACAGGTCTCGGGAGAGCTTGAGGTCATTGAAAGTGTTCATGAAAAAGATATTTATCGAGCTGTCATTGTCCACCAGGATGTGGCATACCTCATGATTCACCATGCAAAAATTTTATGACCAATGCATCGCAATGAGGTGTTCGGACACCTTCTAAGTCCTTGTCGGAGAAAAATATCGGGACTCTAATGCTCTTGGCAGGTGGGATGTTATGTACTGCGTTGACTTTCCTGACAAAGGTTTTGCGGGAGGAGTTGGAATCTCCCCCATCGGGCCTCCATGAATGGTGTGAAGAATGGCCATGCGTTCTGAGTCTTGCGATTCAGAGGGTCTCTTTCGACGCTTATTAGCCCCCCATGCCGGAGGGGTTTCGATGTTGTTTTGTGGGACAAATTGAGAGAGATAACCTCAGCGAATTAAGCATTCAAGTTCTTCTTTGAGGGCTCGACAATTGTCATAGTGTGTCATGATCTCTGTGAAATGTGCACCACATATTTTTGTCTCTTCTCTTCCTAGCTGTGGACATCTTGTGCGGAGGGCAGATTATTCCGTCCTTCTCAACTTACATGAGGATTGCTGATATGATTGCATTGAGAGGAGTGAACTTGTCGAAGCATGGTGTTGAAGGTGGACGGCAATGACTGGCATCGTCTTTCTAGTTTCCTGGGTCCTTCCTCATTTGTATTCTTCCATTTGTTCTCGGAAGATGAATCGTTCTTACCTGGAGGATAAAGAGCTTCCTTGACTCTGATATTTGTCACCCCTTTCTAGGAGTTCAGTGTAATCTTTAGGAGGCTTCTTCACGAGGGAGGATTTCAGGTCTTTGTACGCGACATTGTGGCAGAAAGCTACAGCCACCACTGCTGAGTCCAACGATGGGATCGACCTTGCTTCGGTCGTGAAGAGTTTGACAAAGTCTTTCAGTAATTCTGCTTCCTTTTGCTTTAGTTCCAACAGGGAGGCACTAGTTTTTTTAGCCTTTCGTCTGGTAACGAAGTGTACTATGAAGATCTCTTCAAGCTGGTCGAAGGAGAATATTGACTCCGGAATGAGGCGGGAGTATCATTCCCTTGCTGATCCTTTCATTGTTACGGGAAATGTTCGACACATGAGCGTATCAGTGGCATTGTAGACCATTATGAGGGTCTTGAAACTCTCGATATGGTCAGTCAGGTCTGATTCCACATCGTATGATTCGAATTGAGAAGCTTTGAAGTCCTTTCGGATAGGTGCATCGAGGATGGTTTTGCTGAAAAGAGATCGACTGGGGCGGTAGGCCTTGCTGGAGCAGTTCCCCTCATTCTTCATCTGTTCCAAGCAATCTTCTACTTCGCAGATGCGACGAAGGACTTGGTCATCCGTTTCCTTGGATCTAGTTGAATCGCTGGATTCTTCTTTTTTTGGAGGAGACGGGTGGCGACTCCGTGACCGTCGACCCTGATCTTGACTACCATTGATGGCTCAGAGTATGACAAGCTTGAAGTTTTCCAGTTCGGCCCTAGTGATTGGGGCATCTTTCTCTTTGTTTCTCTCAAGAAGCTTTCGGCCCTCATGAGTCGAGCTTCTTTTTGCAGTGCACCCCTTGTGAGAGGAGGGACATCATGATCTCTATCTTTGAGGAGAGTTGCTTCTCCAATTCAACTAACGTTCTGAGCGAGAGGCCTCGGTTCTGGTGCGCCTCTCAACCAAGTGGATTGGTAGATCAGTTCCTCATTTCCTAGTATTGATAATTTGGCGGAGATCTCTAGATCCACGGGGGCCTCGCGAGGCCATTGAATCGGTTGAAGCATTATGAACTGAGATACGGTCGTGCAGAAGATGATGTTCATGACGGCTCTGTCGAAAGCCTTCCAGTGCCTCTCCATTAATAGGAGCTTAATTAGATTGTCGGGGTTGATGTTAAGGAGGAATCAGATCTTCCACATGAGGAGCTGGCTGACGAAGAGAGTTGGTCGGCAGCTTGAGGCCTCCGCTTTACCTCTTAGTCTTTGTGGCATGGCGGTAAGTCAGATTTCTGTAGTTTACCACAGACGCGCCAATCTGTTGCTACTTATTTTTGTGTGGGAGCAAATAGATAGTGTGTTAATATTTGATAGAAACTACTAAAAATCTGACATTCGATCGTTGTCGTGAAATGCGGTTAGAGCTCTAGAGATTGAATCTGGATCGTTGATTGAACACCTGTGATCTAGATCTGACGATTGTTGACGGGACAATGGACCTGCAAAAAGCCTGAAACGCCGACAGTCTCTCCGACGCTCAAGTCAGAATCAGAGAGAGAAAGAGAGTTTGAGAGAGAAATTGTCAATTATCTTCTGACTGAGGAGGGGGGTTATAGGCCTGAGAAATAGTATAGAAGATTGATATGAATCCATTAGATTGACAATACATTCCTTATCTCCTATTCGAATCTCCCCCTCAAGAGATAATCTCTCTTGTTTGGGGATAAGAGATTTGAATAACTGCCTTCATGGGCTGGTCTCTCTTAGTGGGCCTAATCTGTCACATTTTATGGGCTTGAAAGAGGCTCATATCATGTAAAAGAGCCTAAAGAAGGCCCGAACCTGTTAAAGAGGCTCGTTATACTTAATTTCCCTGTAGAAGCTTTGAGATCAGTGATGGGATCGCACGGCCCTGATTTGATGGGGGGTTTACCATTATCACTTAGTGCATGTGAACCAAAATTTTAGATGAGTTTGGCATACACAGTCAGGAGGCGTGCACTTAAATCAATTTAAATGATAGATTTTTTAAGATAGTCATGACTCATGATGCGGAACACACATTAAAATTTAATTTTATCCTTAAAGGAGATTTACACTTGATGTGCAAGGGGAAATAAATACAGGAAAACAAGAGCCAAGGAAATTGCTATTCAAGATTCTGAGTCATTCAACTGCAAAAACTTGAAGGACCATAAAGAGATGATACATTAAGCATTTTTTTTTGAAGGAAAAGATGGAATCTGGCAACCCTGTTTCATTAATAAGAGTTTAACAAAACAAACCCAGAGTGCTGGGCCAAAATAAAAACTACAATCAGAAAATAAAACATATATGAAGTAACATGACGCGTACAAACAACAAATCCCTTCCACAACCCTGGAGGGTGGTCCGACAAACCAGCTCAGTCCAAAAAAATTGTAAGTACGTCAATTTAGTTTCGTACAGTGCCTCCACGACACATGCACACCCACCTGAAACAAGTCTGGCAGGATTTTATCACCCGTCGATCCTTGCCTTCACCTCGCTGGGGGCCCCATCTTTGTGCCCAAGCACCGCAGATCGAACTCCGACCCCACGGCACATGCACTGCGATCGTACCCTCCCACCAACTCCACCACTCATCCTACAAATGCGCCAATAGCTCCCACAGTCGCTACAAAAGAGATAGCCGTGAAGATGATACCTTTACCTCTCGCACGATAGCGCTTTCTCAGGCGATTTCTCACCAAACACCTATCTCACTCACCCCACCAAACACCACGCTCTGGGAGAGAGCCGTGGAGAGGATACCCTCATCTCTCTCACGCTCTAGCTCTCTCCGGCAATTTCTCACCACACAGACTTATCTCGACTCAAACTCCCACTCCAAGGTAAGAGGCGACGCTATCACGAGCCAGTGGCCTAAGCTGGAGAAAGCTCAATAGCCTGATAGTAGGCGCTGTGAAGACTGCAACGACGACATCGTAGGATCCTCAAACGCGCACATCATGGAGGGACCCCATCTTCGGGCCCCAGCTCCACAATCGTGCAAGACAGCGTACTACAGGAGGGAGGGATACACCTCGCCATCGCCCAGATCACACTTGAACCCCAGATCCATAGCGTTCGCAATAACCGGCGGGGAGGATGCTCTCGCACGACACAGTCGCTCCGCGATAGTTGAAACAAGCACTCTGAAAGTACAGACAAGTGAGCGCACACCACGGAGGGACCCCATCCTCGGGCCCAAACTCCAGAATCGTGCAAAACATCATAACCCGCTCATCATAACGACTCACAAATAAAGTCGCACACCCGGTTTCTTCACACGCACTACCAACCCTCGCAAAATCCAAATCATAGTCGTAGATCGCTGTGATTGGCCCCGAGAGTGTGGACATGGTGGCAAGCGTGAAGAACGTCTGAGCAAACCTCTAGCAAGGCCAACCAACTCCAAACTAACCCAAACCCTAATCCCAATCAAACCACCCCCAAACCCCCAACTCCAAAAGCAACCCAGATCAGATCTGGAAGCAACGGCAACTCCGGCCTCAACTTGGTGCAGGATCTCAGAGGAGACAAATTCCCACTCATCCAAAAAACCCCAAAAACATGGGGTTTCAAATCAACAAGCCCCTATGGCGATTTCGGCGTTGCAGACGTGCTCCCAGCAATCATCAAGATCGCGAAGTCAATGCTGTCACCGCGGTGAGGAGGGGCCATCGCGCGGAGAGGGACGAAGTCGAAGGAGAGTGAGGAGAACGGACTGGGCCCGGCATGATGAAGATGCGATGGGTTCACGACTGACGGACGTGGAGGAAAAGAGGCAGGGGGGACGACGACGGGGGGGGGGGGGGGGGGGGGGGGGGGGAGGGGGGGCAGGGGGGGCGGCGCCGAAGAGGGCTAGCCGCAGCCACTGCCCCTAAGAATTTTCAGATCTAGGTTTTCTAGGATTTTCGTTTGGGAGGGAAGTTTCTCGCTCTAGAAGTTTTCTAGAGAGAGAAACTGTTTTTTGCACCTTGCATTAAGCAATTATTGTAAGAGGCATACATGCAAAGCAGATGAAGCTAAGTGATGCATATAGAGGTGCAATTGGATCGGATAGGAAGCAGAAGTAACCATATCTGTATCTACTTTCCTGTTGCAGATACTAATTCGGATATTACTTGGGTAAAGTATGTTTGATAAAAATGGATTTGAATTCGGATCAAATACGGTTATGAGTTGGAAATAATAATAATGACTAAAATAATGAAGAGTTTTTTTTTCCATTTTAATCTAATTTCTACTTAAAATATGATATATTTAAAAAGTTATATTAACTATTTAATATACCTGTATAAAATATAATGTAAAATAGAGTATCGTTTTTTTAATTTATAAGAAGTTCTTTAATATTTGGATATGTATCTGGTTATTCGGATATTTTAGATGTTTAGCAATAGCAATGGTGAACCGGACATGCTTAAAATTTGTAAATTACTGTCTTCACTCAGTAGTCTAGCATTTGAGTCAAAAGTAAAGGTAGCAATTATAATAAAGATGTTTCTTGTTCTCAATTATCAGTAAATCAACCAATTCACATATCAATAGTATAAATATGATTAAAGATTCAACAATATTATGCAAATAACGTATACTAACCGTGGTGGGATTTGAGAACGTTGAGATTGTTGCCTGATTAAATATGACATTTGCTCTTGAAGAAATTATACCTGTGCCTTCAACTGTATCATCTACTCGTTTTGGGTCCCACGGAAAGTAGATGCACGACGACCGAAGAGTTGAGTGGGTGTCGGTCCTAAACCCATACCACGCACACGACCATGACGCTCTTTTCCCTTCACTTGAAGCATAGCTTGGCGCTACAGTGTTAATGGGTAGGAGGAGGCCGAAGAGTCGGAGGAAGTAGTGGAGAAGATGTCGTCATTCATCTTTCTGGCCTCATTCTGTAAAAAGACGGGAATAAAAAACTAAGAAGCCATTATTCATTTTGGGCATGCTTTTGTAAAAATCAAATAAAAAAGTCGAGTCTCTTTAAAATTACCATAATATCTTCAGCTGTAGATGTTACAAATGTCCCATTTTTGGACTTGTGAGTAACATCAAAGAAATCTATGTCGCCAAAGGCCGCAAGACCCATTATTTCTTCTTATAAATTTATTAGATGCAATTATTATGAGCATAAAACTCTTAACCAAAACTCACAAATTTGTTTGCACTTACCATTTCCTCCCGAACTAACGTGAAGTTGTGTGTACCTACAGTGTGCAAAACACGCTGCTGTGAACGGCTGGCAACACCGACATCCGCCCTTCTCTGTACATTTCACAATGATTACAATAATATTAGCAATATAAATACTTTGACATTAAATGGGGATTAGTAATATAAATACGTGCCCAATCTCGCTACTCCAGTAGTGGACGAAGAATTGCCAATCTGAAGGCTCGACATTGGGTGGCACGGCACTAGCATTATCGGCCCCAGACTTCTTTTTGCCGTAATAGTTTTCCTTCAAATCACTTTTGTGATCTCTCCACTTCTTTGAAAGTGACTTTTCCACCCAAGAGTCGAATGAGTCCGAGAAAAAGAAGTATTGTTGCAAAATATTATCTTTAATATTATATTGGGAGAAGGCCTTAGTGTCATTTGTCAATTTATCAACGCGTGTGACGCACGTACAAAACTTATATGAAGGAGGTTTCAGGTTTGAGTCCTTACTCCGTCAGAGTTATTATTTTTTTAAAAAAATTATGAAGACGTGCATTGTTCGTGCATAACTAATATAAAAGAGGTCTCAGATTCGAGGCCAGACAACGTCAAAATTTTTACTTTAAAAAATATATATTTATTAAGACATGCATCGCATGTGTAAATTACTAGTTAATTACAAAATTTATAATTGAGTTACACAAACCAAGTCTCATTCATTAAGTTTTCATAAGGATAATACCTTGATGGCTAAATAGGCACTCGTCGTTGTCGTGGTGGGCACCTTTGGCCAACTATCGTAGGACAATAGAATTATGTGAGGATTTATAGCAATTACACCGATAAATGAAGAGAATGTACCTGCATTATCACCCACAAGCTGTAGCGCCCCGAATTTCCCATAAATAAATTAGAAATAAGTGGCACAAATTCCATAATCAACTTCAATTGCAATTAAAAACATAGTACAAACACAAGGAAAATTAAAACTTTTTATTACATCAACTCTTTTACAAAATACAGCGGAATTTAAACACCTTGAATTACAATTCTTTTTAGAACACAACACTATAAATACAATTTTTCTCTTTACAATCAATTCTTTTACAAGATATGCATAAACATTAACTATTCTACAACATGCTTCCAACTCCATGCTAATGGTACCTAATTGTAAAACTAGAGATAACCCTAACCCCCAAAACTACAGGGGACATCCATAAAGGTGTGAGTTATATTTAAGAAAATACAAACTTAAATGGAAACATAAAGAATAAAATCAAAAGTCAACAAGTGAAACATATTAATACAGTAATAATAGATGGAACATAAAATAACAGTAATGAAGTATAAATCATCAAGTGAAACTAGGCTAAGTGTCAATGCCAGAAAATGGAAAACAAGCATGCATAATACAAGCCAAGAAAAATACAAATGCACATGACGATTACTAATGCATACTTGTCAGATTCTATGCATCCCACACTACATAGGTCCGGTGCAAGCCCTTATCGTACTCCACTTTATAGGATTCAATCCCTCGTTATGCAACTAATCCTACGACGATAGAAACAAGATATAGAATACTCCATGAATAGGCCTATCCATCTGCCAGACTAGCAGCATTGATGTGCAAGCATCATATAAGTATTGCTCTGACCCCCAGAGAATCACCTCCCCACCGTGTATCCCGCGAATAGGCCTGCCTACCATCGACGTGCGGATACACTGTACATTCCGCAAATAGGCCTACCAACCATCGAAGCGCGAATGTACCGTACATTCCGTGAATATGCCTGCCGACCATCAAGACGCAAACATACTAGAGAGACACAACAAATGCACAGCCCCGAAATACATCCATGTGACTGGAAACAGAGCCCATACTTACGTTTTCCAAGATCTATCACATCTCCACTAGTGCATGTCCTTAAGTTTATGATGTTTAATTAATTAATTAGAACACAGTCCCTCTAGAGTTGATGCACCCAACCGGAATTAACACAACTACACCAAGAACGAAGACCCTAACTAGTCAACTTCCACAAAAACCTCATCTGCTAGTATACAAGAATCCCACTCAACCTCTAGAATCTCACAACCCAAAGTATCATTAATAGTCATACTAGGGTCCACATCGTAACCCTAAGTATCAAATCAAACTCATCTTGGTTATTGTTATACAACAATACTCTTCATTATTCACATTCCTTTTTATCAACCAATATTTCCACGAGAACTCGTTTATATGTATGGAGCACTTTTTATCCAAAAAAAATATAGTTTTTTACAAAATCTGAAAATTATACAATTTTTTCATTTAAAACCGCACACTCTAAAATCAATATTAAATTCTGGAAAAAATCATTTAAATTCAGCACTTATCAAGGAATCCACCATAAAAATATGGGCTTAATTAAATTAGTTTAAAGGGTTGATATTCAATAAATTTTGAAAACTATCTTTCATTTAAAAATCTGAAAGTTACATGACTTTGTTCCTCAAAGAAGTACATTCTAATATCTAAATTCTGGAAAAAAATCAAATTAAATCCATCACACAACGAGGAATTCACCATAAAAATATGGAATCAAATAAATTAGTTTAGAGGGTACATATTCAATAAATTCTGAAAACTATCTTTCATCCAAAAATATGAAAGTTACATGACTCTGTTCCTCAAACCAGTATATTCTAATATCGATATTAAATTCTAGAAAAATCAAATTTAATCCAGATCACAACGAGGAATTCACCATAAAAATATGGAATCAAACAAATTAGTTTAAAGGGTTCATATTCAATAAATTCTAAAAATTAACCGTTATTTTAAAAATCTGAAACTGCGACAGTACAGTGGTAGAAATTGCATATCTTACAATCTATAAGTCAGATTGAGGATTCGTCAAATGTTCTGGAAACTGGACACAGTGAGCTAAAATTTCTTTTTATAAGTTTTAGGTAATTTCATAAGCAACGAAGTCGAAATCTCGTTCCAAACTGAAAGAGATGACAGTCCCGACCATACAATATCTTTAAAATCTCATCAAAACTCGATCAAACCACTCATATATATATTTTTTTAAAGCTATATGTAGATGCCCCCATATGTATACTAGACTCCCCCAACATAGCATACAAAATCACACATAAAAACCACTCGAAAACACCAAAAAATCCAACAAAACCTTCAAAAACAACAAGCTACTGCTGATGTTATTACTGTAGCTGGGGTTGAATAATAACCGAGGGTTACTGTTCATCCGAAATCCAATACTGTTCGGATTTGAACAGTAACCCCCTGGTTACTGTTCACCCGAACCCTGACCTAGGGATTTGATTTTTATTATTTATTTTTATATATATAATTCTTGCCAAAAATACTTCTTACATACAGAACAATTACATAGAATCATACAAATTTATTTTAATATTAAAACAATGAAAAATCTCATCTTTTAATCATCCAAAACACGTTTCTTGAATCATACACCAAGATCTAACATCTACAATCACATATAGTCTCATTAGATTTATTTTTTGAAGCAAAATATTAATCTTTTATGTATAACCCATTTCAAAATAAATTACTTTTGATCCATACAACAATTATTCAAACCCTAATGTTTAGTTTCAATTTTTTATGATTAAAAACAACCAATAACATGGAAAGATCCAAAAAAACGAAAAACAAGCTCACTAGTAATATCGCTAGGGATATTCCTTATAACCAGTCATAGCAAAAAGTAGGAATGAGGAAGGCTCAACAACTTCAAGATCAAGAGATGAGACCGATAGCAAAAAAAGGAAGAGATGAGGAGGATATTCGACGTTCAGAGGTTAGAGACAACTACCGAGGGGGGCTGGGAAACCATAGAGGTCTTCCAAAGAATGATGTATTGAAAGCTAGAGGAGTTTTTTGCTTGAAGGACTGGAGGGTAGACCATAGAGGGCTACCCAACAGAGGAGAAAGAGAGTCGCATCAGGGAACTCAGATGGAGGCACAGCGAGGTCGTTCGCCAAAGGGACTAAGAGGGGTGTCTCGCTTGAAGTCATTGAAGAGGAGAAGCTATCTTGAGGCGACTAAGGGGGTGCGGAGGGAGCGAAGCAGGATCACCTTCAAAGGGAGGTCAGCGCGCCAGAGCTTGAAGTGATGAAGAAGAAGGAGGACGCCGAAGGGAAATGGATTCTCTTCAAACCCAGACTGGTTATCAAAGCGGAGAAGAAGGAAACTAGACAACATTCATCATCGTCTTCGGCTCCAGGGATGACAAGAAAGAACGATCAGTGTCACAAATGTTCAGAGCGAGCCTACTCGATCAATGAGTGTGTGAATGAATGGTTCTGCTGTGCGTGCAAAAACATGGGCACATTTCCAGGGCTTGTCCAAATACCAAACTAGGGGATGGTGGTTCACTTCAGACCCCAAATTCCAGAGCTTAAAAGTGAAAGCAGGGCAAGCTTCCCCAGGTCGGAGGAGAGTGAAGATGATGGTAGGAGAACTATCAGAACGGTTATTGCGCTGACCCCGGTCATAGCGGATTTTGAGCATCGTCTCCAACATTGCGCTATCTCAAAATACACACGGGTAATCCATCGATAGAGGAGCTGGCGGAGAAGCTATCTAAGAGTATAAGGCCATTGTCGGATTGGGCTTGGGAGATTCAAAAAGTGAAAGATGACGTCTTCATGGTTTACTGTAAGACTGAGGAAAGGATTAAAGAGTTACTCATGATGGGTAGTCTAGAAGGGGAGGATTTTTACGTGACATTGAGTAGATGGTCGAGGAAGCTTGGTGCAGTGAAGATAGACTCATTACTAGCGATTTGGGTCGGCATTCCAAAATGCCGTTGGGAGCTTCGGGTACCTTATCGCAATCGATAAGAACACCAACTTGCAGACACGACGTGAATACGCAAGAATACAAATTGGCATGAACGATGTTTGCCTTATCCCGTCGATGATTGTGGTAGAATTCGAAGATGAGAGACATAAAATTAAGATTATTATAGAAAGGAAGAAGCGAGTTTCGTTTCGAGGGTCGCTGGAATTGACGTCGAGCTTGGAGGGACCTCTCATCAACCGTTGGATCGGGGGAGGGGCAATCAGGGCCACCAAAATGAAAGTGGTAAAGGAAAGTCGATTGAGGATTGTGGAGCATTTGATAAAGTCAAACACATCGGAGGCTTCCAATACAGCCAACACCAAGGCGAATAGGGACAGCGAATCAGATTGAAGGCACAGGGGACAGCTTTCAGTGTATAGGGGAAGTCAAATCGATAGGAGTAGGGGGCAGTAATGAGGGGCTTCTTGACAGTAAGGAGGTGATTGAAATGTGCAAGGGGCAGGGTAAGACAACGGTACAATTTGACTTTGATAGGGAGAGCAGACTATTGGGAGAGTGTGTGCATAGGGGGGGGACCCACATCGGTTGAATCAGCGGTACTAACGCTTTCAAAAGTGCAGTTTCAACAGGCTTTAGAAGCTGCTATGTCGACAAAAATGATGTTGCCTATTGGGCCTGGCCCAATTATTGAAGTATCGGTTGTTAACATTGGGCTTGGTTGGCCAGGGACATAGGATGAAAAGTTAGGACAGGGAATTAACAGCAAAGTGGCTCTGGAAGGGCATGGGAAAATGGGAATAGAGAATTTTGAAGAGGAGGAGGAGGAAGGGGAAGTGGGGTTGGCAGGGGTCGACTCAGATGGAGGAGGAGATGATGGTACTGACGATGTAATAGTATAGGACAATGTTAAATCGTCAGCGGAAGGAGAAAGAATAGGTGCACTAGATGGAGTGGGGTGTAATACACCAGATTTTTAAATAATGATTTTGAGATTAATAAATGAATTAATATGATTTTTGGTTATTTAATAAATATTTTCTGAAATTCATCTTTGAAATGTGCAAACCACGTGCAAATATCTTCTTGGAAAATTCAAAATTAGAAATTATTTTGGAGAAACCCATTATTTATTATTAGATATTATTTGTGAATTTTCTGGATTTTTCTGATAATTATTTGACCTATCTGCAAATAATACAAAAAAAAGGACATTTGTGCAAAGTTACCACTTGGACTAAAAACTCCAAATTTTTGGACTTTTGGGCTGAGCATGATGGCTAGTCAACTCAGAGGTAAAGAGTTTACCTTTTGATTTAAAAAAATTGGTTTACTTTGCAAGTTTTGATCAAGAAGGGGTCTTTTTGCAAAATTGCCACTTACAGGGCAAAAAGTACAAATTTCATTTTTCTGGGTTTTACAACAGTGCCGGCCAGATCTGGAGTCTTGTTTTTGTTTTCAATTTAAATTTAATTGGTTTATTTAATTTCCAAGTATAAAGATTTATATATGTAAAGATATATTCAAAAAGGATATTTTACTAATCTATTCAAAACCCCTAAAACCCTATTTCCAACCTATTTAAAAGGGAGTGCAGCTGTTTCCTTGCTGCACCATACAAAAGGATTTCTTTATTATTATTTTCTTGGAGTTTCGAAGCGAGAATCTTGGTTTTCTTGCGAAATGAGAGATTTTCTTATTTTCTTTATTATCTTCGGTTGATTCTTCAATAAGGTGAGTGACATATGTTTATTTTCTTATTGTTCTAAACATGTTGTATGTGATGTTTTGTGTATTAGAAATCATGATTAGGAATTGTATAATGATAATATGAATTTTGATGAGTAGATGAACTAAAAATTTAATCTTTCATGAAAACTATACTAGTGATGATCTAAAACCCTAACTGATGACCTGAGATTGTTAAAGAACCTAATAGAAATCATGAGCATGTTGTTTTCCTTCATGATCTTGCTATTTTGAGTAATTATTATGAGTTGTACGATGGTTATTGCTTAAAGAATAAATAAAGATTAGGCCTTTACTGTGTACACTATGTATATGATCTGTTTGAGGCTTTTGATGAAGTGAAACTTGATTCATGCATGTTATAATTGTACGTATTCATGGGTATGCTGATGTGAGTGGTTGTACATGTGGTTAATGAATTATAAGAGGAGTTATCGAATTAAAAGATCAAGTTTTGAGTAAAAGAAGGGTTTTTGAGTTTCGGGTTTGAAGGTGTTCAGCCGATTTGATTTTGATGCTTTTATGAAGTTTTCGAGTTGGATTTGAGTTGTTTACAATACTGAGATTGATTAGAAAGATATATTGCCTATATACAATGGATTCTTGATGCTTTAACATGCACATATACACACCTACGAATACTATTTCACTGTTTTGAAGAAATTGTGTGTTTTGTGAAGTTTTAAATTGAATCTTGACTACTTTCGTACTGAGAATGAATGAGATATTATAACACTTCTATTTGATGAATTTTAATGCTATAGCTGATGCTTAAACACTTATAAGATCATGTACATATACATATTACTGATTTTGAGAAGTTTTGAGAAAATTCACTCCTAAATGATCTTGATGCGATTTTGAATAGTTTTATAAACTTCTATATGTTGTACAAGTCATATTCAATTATCTCAGGAAATTGGTTTTTCAAATTTGGGATTTTACAAAGTATAATCAATGTATCAGTCGAAACATGCACAAACTTTAAACTGATTGTATAGCAGCTAGCGGTCGACCGACATTTCTTTAATTTGAGAATTTCCACTTGACAGTCAACTGTCTTATTTCCACTTGACCGTTAGTTGCTTTACTGGCTGTTTTTGTGAAGTTTTCTTTGTTTCTTTTAAATGGTTATTTCTTCGATATTATGGACTATTGATCTACTGTTTTAGATGATGTATTTGCGACAGATTACAATATTTTACAGAAAGTTATATTTTGTTTATAATAGAATTTAAATTGCATTCCTATGACTTTATAAAGAGAGATATATGTGGTTTTCAAAGGAATTGATGTTTTGTGATATTCTACAACTTCAAAATATGATTTTTCTGCTATTTATTGGAATGTTATTTTATTTGAATTCTGAAATTTTATGAGCACATTAAATGATTTTGGATTTTGTTGATTTCAGAAGTTTCTTTATATAAACATTTTGATGATGGAATTATGAGTTTTATTGAAAAATTTGGTATTGATAGTTGAGTTATGAGTCTCTAAAGGGTGAGTGGGACCCAAACTATCGATAGTTGAGATTTTGTGATTTGGTTAGTTGAGGCTTGTTGTTGATCAATTGAGTTAAGTCTGGTAGGGTACACCAACCCTAGGAGATTCATAATCAACTAATTAATTAAAAAGATAAAGACAGGCACTAGATGGTGATATGATGAAATGAGAACATGGGTTATGGACCTCGGTATGGCTTGCGGTATGAGATAATCCCCAGAATTATTGAGGTGTGAGTGAAATAGTCTTCGAAATTACTTGCAGTGTGGGATTGATCTCCGGAATTATCGGGGTCGACGGGACACTCATGGGGTATTCTTGTGATGAGGCACCATAGCTTGCGGTGTGGAGTATTCTCGAAGATTCCCAGGTGTGAGTGAAATAATCTCCGAAATTATCTGTGGATAGAGATTGACCTCCGGAGTTATCGAGGCATGGGCTAATACTCACAGTTTATCTTGATCTCGTAGTATTCATCATATAGGATTAGTTGCATAACGAGAGATTTAACCCTGTTAAGTGGAGAACGTTAAGGGCTTGTACCGTATCTATGTAGAGTGGGGAGCATAGATTCAACAAGTGTGCATTAGAGAGTCAGCATATAGCATTGGTGTTTTTCTTGACTTGGTTTTGTGCATGTTGTTTTTCTGTTTTCCTACACTTGACATTTAGTCTAGTTTCACTTGCTGTTTTCATGTTTTATTTATTTATTAACTCCTTCTTTTCATTTATTATTACTGTTGATATATGTTATTTATGACTTTATTCCATACGTTTTATTCATGATGTATTTCTTTTTATGTCACACTGTCATGTCTAGCCCCTATAGTTTTGGCGGTTAGGGTTATCTCTAGTCTCATGTTTTACAGGTATGTACCTATGTCATTGGGATTTGGGTGCATGAGATAGATTGATTATGTGGCTTGTGTAAATTGTAAAAGAAAGAATTTGTAATTCAAGGTGTTTAATTTTCTGCTGTGTTTTGTAAAGAATTGATGTAATAAAAGTTAAAAATTTTATCTGTGTTTTGGCTATATTTACTATTACAATTGAGGTTGATGCTGGAAATTGTGCCACGTATTTCTGAGATATTATATTGGAAATTTGGGGCGCTACATGGGGGAAGAGATCAATGACTATGATAGCGAACACGAAAGATGGGCTAAGCAGGTGAGGGAGTTAGCTCATGGGAAGCAAAATATCGGAGAAAGCCCTGGGGGAGCAGTGGACAAAACTAAAAGGAAGATCAAGAGGCAAATTGATAGGTGGGGATCAGAAGGCCCAAGGGAGGAGGATCTTATTAGGTCAGCAGCGAAGGCTAAGGAACCAACGTCAGCCTGCGAAGGTTCGTTTTCAATTTTGAGTTGTATTTCAGATAATATGCTTCTTACTATGCTAGTATGTTAGGGGTGGACATGGGAGTCAACGATAGAGATCAATTAGACCGGATTAATGCTATTAAAGTTGAGGCATATAGGCATGGCCTGTAACGGCTAACCTAGGGCGGAATTAGGAGAGTAGAGGTGAATTATCAAAGTGTTTATGTCATACATCTTTTGGAATGTTAGAGGGCTACGATCGAGGGGTAAATGTAGATTGGTGAACGATAGTATCGCTAAAATGAAACCGGAAATTTTTGCGTTACTAGAAACCAGGATTGAAGATCCGTAGGTTAAGGCTGTAGAGGGTCTCAGAGCATTTACAAACATTCACTGGACATTCAAGACATCCAGGGGAATGTCCGAGGGTATCGCTTTAGGAGTAGATGCAAGAGTCTTTAATATTTTCGATGAATTTGTGGGTAATTTCTCTATTACTATTAGAACTGGGCGCAAATCTGACAATTGGGAGCATATGGTGGCGGTTTATGGACCATATCAAGCTCATTTGAGAGAGGGATTGTAGAGGGAGATTAGACAGATTCGCAACAGATGGGTGTTGTCGTGGGTGATTGGAGGGGATTTTAACATAACTAGAGTTCAAGGTGAACACGGAGGGAGAGGAGCAAGCGTAACGGATAGACACGGATTCAATGACCATCAATGATCTTGACCTGATGGAGATGCAAGTGAGAGACAAATGGTTTATTTGGACCAACATGCAAAAGATCCCAACCTTAGCTAAGTTGGATAGAATATTGGTCTCGTCGGACTGGGAGGATCTATTTCCTAGATCCTGCCCTAGATTCACTTCAGATCATATTTCCCTAATTCTGGAGGTGGGAGGGGCTACAAGAGGTAAGCGGCATCAGTTTAGATTTGAAAAGGCGTGGACCCTCAACGACAACATTAGGAAGTTAACTGAGGAGTCTTAGGGAAGAACGGTGATCAACTTGGATGCTGTTTCCAGGTGGAATATCAAGATGGGAGGATTGCGTAAATGCCTTTAGAGGTGGGCAAAAGAGGAACTAGGAGAGGTCATTAGGAAGAAAGAGATGCTAGGGAATAGAAATCATGATCTTGAGACTTTACAAGAAGAAAGGAATCTGCATTGGATGGAAGCAGAGGAATTGACGACAAACAGGGCAGAGTTATTCAAAACAGGTGAAATTGAGGAGTACTACTGGAAATAAAGATCGAGAGTTTAATGGATCAGAGAAGTTGATTCCAACATGGCATTCTTCCATATGGTGGCTAATGGTAGAAAGCATCAAAATAACATTACAAGGTTATTAATGGAGGGGATATGGACTGAGGATGAGGCGTCAATAAGACAGCAGATTGATAGGAACTTTAGAGAGTTGTTAGGAAAGAAAAGGACCGTGAGAGGTAAATTAAGACCAGAAATGTGGGAAGAGTCAAGAATTGAAGGAAGCGAAGGGTTGGAAGATGTCTTTTTGGAAGAGGAAATCCTTAAGGCTATCAAAATGTTGGGACAAGATAAAGCGCCAGGTCCGGATTGATTCCCGATTCTTTTCTACAATCTATACTGGAACATCATCAAACAAGATTTGATAGACAAACTTTATCTAGGAGTTGCAAAGGTGGAAAGACTGAATTATACAGACATCACCCTAATACCAAAAAAAAGGGTATCAGACCTCAGACCTATTAGTTTGCTCAACGGGTCGTTTAAAATCATTACCAAAGTTCTGGCAAATAGATTGGCCCGACACCTAAGGGATATTATAGATGAGGCGCATAGTGGATTTGTCAAAGGGCGGAATATCATGGATAGTGTCGCGTCAGCACACAAGATGGTGTTCAGAGTAAACAAAGATAAAGTAGATGGTTTCCTACTAAAACTTGATTTCGAAAAGGCTTACAATATGGTTGAGTGGGACTGTGTAGATGAGGCATTAGTTCTCAAAGGATTCGGGCCAAAATGGAGGATGTGGATGACAATGTGTGTTAGAAATGGGTAATCATTTATGCAAGTTAATGGAGAAGCTGGTAGAGAAATCCGATGTATAAGAGGGTTAAGGCAGGGAGATCCATTATCACCCCTGATGTTTACAATTGTGGCGGGTGGACTTGCTGAAATGACTAAAAGAAGGAAGCAGATATTTTGAGAGGAGTCAGGGTGAAAAGAATCCCTATGGCAATGTCTATACTACAATACGCGGACGACACTTTAATGTTCGGAGTGGCGAAGATGGAAGAAATTGTGGCGATCCAAATTTTATTAAGATGCTTTGAGTATTGGTCAGGATTGAAGGTTAACCTTAACAAGAGTTGTGTGATACCTCTTTGCAGTGACAACTCGAGTTCGATTCTGATGGTCGCTTCAGGATTGGGATGTGGACAGGGAAATCACCCATTAACATACTTGGGGACACCTATAAGACCAGGTAAGATGATTAAGGAAGATTGGAGTAATCTGATCGACAAAATAGAGAAAAAACTGGCAGGTTGGAAAGGGAAGTCTCTATCGTTTGGAGGTAGAATGACTCTGATAAATTCGGTTCTGAGTAGTTTGCCTACTTACTTGATGTCAATCTACGAGATCCCGAATTGGGTGATTGAATGTATCGATAAATGCAGGAGACGTTTCTTATGGAAAGGTTCAACAGAGGGCAATAAGGGGTTCCATCTGGTTAAATGGGGAAAGGTGTGTAAAAGGAAGTAATTTGGAGGATTGGGTATACTGAATCTTAGGGATATGAATAAGGCTCTCCTAACCAAATGGTGGTGGAAATTACACAAATAATGTAAGGCGTGGTGGTGCAATTCCTTCAAGATGTATCGGCACCGAAAGAAATTTAGATTTGGAGGAAGAAGCAAACAAGGAAAATTGTCGTCCCTATGGAAAGGGATCGCAAAGGTGGGAGATGTCTTTCACACAAACACAAGATGCAAAGTGGGAAATGGGAAACATACGAGGTTTTGGAAGGATAAGTGGTGTGGGAAAAACACGTTGCGAACACTTTTCCCACAATTGGCGGAAGAAGCAGGAAATGTGGACGCGCTAGTAGCAGACGTATGGAGGCAGGAAAGGCTAAAGATTGGAGTTTAGAGTGGCTCCATACGGGATTATCAGGACCAACTTCAGAGGCTGCAATGATTAGTGGAGGAATCTTTAAATACAGGCAAATCAGAGGACGATTGCAGAGAGTGGAAACTAGGCTCGTCGGGTTCATTCTCAGTCAAGGATGTATATTACATCTTAAATGATGGGGGTCTTAGATATTCTAGTGCGGATATTATGTGGAAGTCAAATTGTCCAAGTAAGGTTAAAGCGTTCCTGTGGTTGGTGTTGAATAATGTTATTTTGTCCAAGACAAATATTAGGAAACACAACATTCCGATTGATGTTACATGTCAGCGGTGCAACGACGAGGACGAGGATGTTAATCATATTTTCTTATGATGTCCGAAGGCTAGGCTATCCTGGGAAGTTATGGTTCTGGGTTTTGGAATTGTTGAGACTCCCAAGGGTATAGATGGCATTTGGGGTAGTTGGAGACTAAGGTGTATTAAGCAAGATTATAGGTTAATGTTGGATATGACTGTAGCGACTACTATTTAGTGTCTGTGGCTAGATAGAAATGATAGTTGTTTTCGTAACATTAACTGTAATTTTCGTATTGTGCTTCATAAGATAAGATCTCTAATACAGGATTGGACAGGTATGACAGGGGCTAGGAAGAGGCTTCGCATGGATAGCGCGAAGTAATACAGATAGAGAGGGATGCGCCTTGCTATGCCCACAAAGCAGGCAAAGGTTAGAGGATGATGGCTAGTGGGATCAGAAGTGGAGCGGTAGCATCGAGCACATGGTCTTCTAGTAATGCTTTGTAATATTTTATGTAGGGTGTTAGTGTTTGGTGTTGGTGTTGGTGTTTGTAATATTTTCAGGTTGGTGTTCATGTTGGTATTGGTGTTTGTAATATTTTGGGTACTTTGTTTCGTTAAATCTTCATTAATAAAACAGGTGACATTAGTCACTTTTTTATAGAAAAAAAAACATGGAAAGATCTCAACTTTATAATCAATCAAGCATGAATTTTAGAGCATATAACAAGTTCTAATTATTTCTACATATCTTTATTAACTACAATCAAATCCATAGATCCCAAGTTAGATTTTTCATCCATCATCAATATTCAATATTCCAAAATAATAAAACATGATCATCTCTCATAAAAATTGCATCATTAGTTTATGTAAACATCTAGAAGCTCATTCATCATGATAATATAAGTAAAACATATCAAAGACGAGAAGTATCTCTCACCTCAAAGAAGATCAACTTGAAGAATAATAATAGAAATAAAGAAAAGTCTTCTCCTTGCAAAAGTCCAAGATCCAAGCTTTAAACTCCAAGAAAATAATGAGAAAGTGTTTTTGGGTTCACCAAGAGATAGACGGCTGCTGCCCCTAATATAGGCCGGGATTAGGTCTTTAGGGTTTCTCAAAGTTTACAAAAATACTACTCAAGAAATTATCTATATAATAAAACACAAAGAAAGCTATCAAGTGGCTCTCCTTCAATCCCCCCAAAATCAAAGGCCAAGATCTAACCTCACAAAATACATTTTACCCCCAAAAGTTTTTCCTCAAAACTCAAATTCAAATCCCCCAAAACAACTCATTTATTTATTTAATTATTTCTCTCTCTCTCTCTCCCTCTCTCTCTCTCTCTCTCTCTCTCTATATATATATATATATATATATATATATATATGAACATGGACTTTTATACCCCAATTTATAATTATTTTTTACCATATACTAATGGAAATATGGACTTTTATTTACAACTAATTATTGTCATAATATTCAAACTTCAGCTACATAATTGTTGATTTACTGTTTACAAGACTTTTCATATGCTGTATCGTTCTGAAGACGTGCCGTAGGCACGTGGCCACCGGCAAATCTAGTTTATTTACATATATGGATCCTTCCAATTATTAGTTAATCAAACAATTTAAAATAAAATAAAATTAATTCCCTTCACATCCTAGATCTGGCTAACCAACATATGCAGCCCAAAATTTCGAAATCTGGAGTTTCTACTCCAAGTGGCAATTTTGCACAAAAGTCCTTCATTTTTTAGTATTTGCAAATAAGCCATAAAATATTCATAAAAAATCCAAAAAAATAAATTATTATCTACTAATAAAGATTAGATTTTCCAATTAAATTTTTTGACTTTTATACTCCATGAAGAATATTTTCAATAAAGCCCTCAACAATCTCAAAATTGTGTAATTATATATTTATTCACATAAATCAATAAAAATCAACCAAATATGGAAATAATCTACTTCCTTAGAGCCTTCTACTGAATAGCTGGCCCTAAATGCAGCCAAACAATTTTTAAGTTACATTTTCACCCCTAAACGACTTTTACAAAAAGATCCCTTTCTTTCAAAATTTACAAAAGTAGTTTTCTTTATTCAGAAAAATGCCAAAAATTCAAATATACCCAATAACAAATAATTGAATTTATTCATCAACTCAAAGTTCTAAATTCACACTTTGAAATTATTTGCACGTGTTTTGAACGTGTGAAAATGTCAATTTTATGAAAATTCAAAATAATTAAATTAATTGATTTTTAAAAAATTATTAATTCAAAGTACTTTATTAAAAATTATGGGGCATTACATCACTCCCCCTTTAGAATAGTTCTGTCCTGAGAACTATCCTTAGTAAGAGGAAAACAAAAAATACAAAACTTACACAACAATTTCAAAAAAATCCTTCTATCTTTATTTTCTAAGTATATTGGGTTACTAACTAAAGAAAATAATGTATAATAAGAACAGTAAAGTGAATATGAAAACTGACAGAGCGACAAGTATAAGCAAAAATCCATAAAGCATAAAACTAACCCCAAGAAGATATATAAATGCATTAAAAGAATATAAACTATGCAATAACTTGTTGAAACAACTATATAATCAATTAATGCATATGAATTTCAACAGCATAATTATCATAAATAACATAAATTAGTCAATAATACTCTAAACGCACAAGGGAATCAGAAGCTTCCTTAAAAACTTGAATACACTATAAACACAAGGCACTATGAATTTAAGAATTAATGAAAATTGACAAATGTATGTAACACAAAACTTAGACACGAATACGAGTAAAAGAAAACTGTCTAAAGTAACAAATAACAATAAGTTTAGTCAGTAAAATAAATATTAAGCACTCCAAATGTTGTTAAAACATTTGTATAAAACCATGAAAGGCAAAATAGATATATGAACAGATCGTCAAAAAAAAAAGATTACTGATCAAATAACATCACAAAAGATCATTATAGTAAGAAGATAATAAGGCCAACCACACAAAATAAGAAGCGAAAATAAAAGTTAAGAACAAGAAAAATGGCAAGAGTAAATAATAATAAAAGTAACACAAAGAATACAAATCTAAAGATGATAAATATATATATTGTTACCGCTAAATCTGGTGTGGGGGTAAACAGACAGTATTTGTGGATTCTTGGAAAACTTTGAATAGCAAACCTGAGCCTGTTCCGCCAGAGTTTGACCGTTGACTCCCGCCGTTCACCTGCAAAAAGTGCGAGACACCGGGATGGATCCCGGCGACGCACCCTCCGACGCTCTTGTCAGTAATCTGAATGATTAAGAAAGAGCTTAAAACTGGCAAAAGATTGATTACCTCTTACTGGTGGTAGATGGGGGGTATTTATAGTCGCCTTTAGGGATCAGATTAGGAATGTAATTCCTGTGATCTGATAAGGGTTAAAATCCTCGTAATCAGATTAGGAATGTAATTCCTTAATTCCCGGTGAGAGGATAGTCGCGAATCAGGCCCGTTGATTTGGTTCAATCAGAGACCCTAATTCTATCCTATCGGACTAGGTTTGTATCGGGTCGGGATCCGTAACCAGTTGAGGTGGATCCGTTCGCGGGTTATTGGATCTGTGAGAAGGAGACCCAGTACCCGTTTCGGACCCATTTGTATGTGAAATTACCGTTTTACCCCCGAGCTTTAAGATTCGTGTCCAATTGTGAACGATCTCGATTTAATCCTATTTTTAGCCATATCACGAGCCCCTCACTTCTGAAGACTGAGTTTGATCAGCCTTTGAGGAGTAGTTTTACTGTTCTAATGGCGTACGGAATTTTATCGGTGTTCTTAAGGGAGTTTGAATCTTGCTCGGGGTGTAACGGTGTTATTCTGGGCTTGTAAAATGCCCAAAAATATTCTCAAAATTTTCTAGATTTTTGGTGATTTTTCCAGATTTTTGTGAATTTTTTCTCATTTTTTGAATTTTTTATTCATTTTTCGAATTAAATAATTAATTATCGAAAATATTAATTAATTATTCTAATTTAATAATTATTTTTTCAGAATTTAAAAATAATTTTTCTGAATTAATAATTATTTTTAGAATTTTTAATTAATTTTTTTTTATTTTTAAATTATTTTTTCGTATTTTTAAAATAATTAAAACAAATAAATAAATTAATTAAATATTACCTGGACACGTGGCGCATTTCTGGACGTCGATCGTGATCAGATGGCGCGCATCGCAAAGCAGAACATGCTTTAGATACGTGGCGCGTTTCTGAGCATCGATCGTGTCGCGACGCGAATTTTGAGACGATCGGACGGATCGTATGGGTCGGCAGATTTTTTCTCCATATATGAGGGTCGGTTCTTCGGCTCCTCGGATCGGCACTTCGGCGCGTCTCCTCCGTAACTGTCGACCCTTGGAGATGAAGCCATCGCCACGTGGCAAAAATTTTCATTTTTTTTTCCTTCCTTCCTCTTCCCGCCCCTGCTCTTTCTCCTCTGCCTTCTCCTTCGCCCCATCTCCTACTTCTCTGTTTATTTTTCTTTTTTCTTCTTTTTTCTTCGAGCGTGGGGGATCTTGACATCGGAGCATGGTGCCTGACGGAGCTTGTTGATGAGGGGAGCTCGACAGTGGGATGAGTCTGGCAGTGGTCTTGGCGACGGTCGAGGGGAGCTCGTTATCGTGGAGCTCGGCGCCATAGCGACGCTCGGCGAGGTTGGCGAGTCATAGCGAGGAGGGAGCTCGGTAGTGGTGGAGTTTTGGCGAGGAGATGGTCGGTGGACGACCAATCTCAATGTGACGAGAAAGAGGTGGAGCTTCGGCGATTGCTCGCTGCGAGCTCGGCGACGAAGGTGGCAAGCTTGGCGATGGGTCGTGCTCGATGTCGTCGGAGGGGCTCTACGCCGAAGTGCTCGTCAGAGCTTTGCTTGAGCTCGGTGAGGAGCTTGGCGAGTTCGGCGTTGGAGGGAGCTCGCCAGTGGTGGAATTTTGGCGAGGAGACGGTCGGTGGACGACCAAGCTCAATGCGATGAGAAAGAGGTGGAGCTTCGGCAATTGCTTGCTGCGAGCTCGGCGACGAAGGTGGCAAGCTTGGTGATGGGTCGAGCTCGATGTCGTCGGAGGGGCTCGACGCCGAAGCACTCGTCAGAGCTTTGCTTGAGCTCGGTGAGGAGCTTGGTGAGTTCAGCGTTGGAAGGAGCTCGCCAGTGGTGGAATTTTGGCGAGGAGACGGTCCGTGGACGACCAAGCTCAATGCAACGAGAAAGAGGTGGAGCTTCGGCGATTGCTCGCTGCGAGCTCGGCGACGAAGTTGGCAAGCTTGGTGATGGGTCGAGCTCGATGTCGTCAGAGGGGCTCGACGCCGAAGCGCTCGTCAGAGCTTTGCTTGAGCTTGGTGAGGAGCTTGGCGAGTTCGGCGTTGGAGGGAGCTCGCCAGTGGTGGAATTTTGGCAAGGAGACGGTCGGTGGACGACCAAGCTCAATGCGACGAGAAAGAGGTGGAGCTTCGGCAATTGCTCACTGCGAGCTCCGTGACGAAGGTGGCAAGCTTGGTGATGGGTCGAGCTCGATGTCGTCAGAGGGGCTCGACGCCGAAGCGCTCGTCAGAGCTTTGCTTGAGCTTGGTGAGGAGCTTGGCGAGTTCGGCGTTGGAGGGAGCTCGCCAGTGGTGGAATTTTGGCGAGGAGACGGTCGGTGGACGACCAAGCTCAATGCGACGAGAAAGAGGTGGAGCTTCGGCAATTGCTCACTGCGAGCTCCGTGACGAAGGTGGCAAGCTTGGTGATGGGTCGAGCTCAATGTCGTCGGGGGGGACTCGATGCCGAAGCGCTCGTCAGAGCTTTGCTTGAGCTTGGTGAGGAGCTTGGCGAGTTCGGCGTTGGAGGGAGCTCGCCAGTGGTGGAATTTTGGCGAGGAGACGGTCGGTGGACGACCAAGCTCAATGCGACGAGAAAGAGGTGGAGCTTCGGCGATTGCTCACTGCAAGCTCCGCGACGAAGGTGGCAAGCTTGGTGATGGGTCGAGCTCGATGTCGTCGGAGGGGCTCGACGCCAAAGCGCTCGTCAGAGCTTTGCTTGAGCTCGGTGGAAGACGAGGTCGGCGAGGGGAGCTCGTGACGAAGTGGAGTTCGGAGCTTAGCTCGAGCTCGACAGAGGAGGTCGGCAGTGTCATGGAGTTCGGAGGTGAGCTCGATTTGCGAGCGCTCGAGGTTGAAGGAGGAGTTCGGTGTCGAAGAAAAGTTTGGGTTTCTCTTTTTCTAGTTTTGTTGGGTTTCTGTTTTGGCGAGAGAGTGGAGAAGAAGAACTGAAGAAGTTTTTTTGTTTTTTTTTTTTTTTCCTCTCTCTCCCTCCCTCCCCTCCTCCTTCCTTGCTGTTCGGCAGCTTCTTCTTGTTCGGCAGATCGGAGCACAGACTTTGTGGTGCATTTTTGCCACTTTGCAGTTCGGTAGTTCGGTAGCTCGGATTTCAGATCCGAGCTACGTGGCTTAATCTGGACGGTTGATCTTGATCGTGGCGCGAATCACAAGACAAGAGGCTCAAATTTCGAGAAAACGTTATCTTATCATTTTGTGGAGACGTGGAGAGATCTGAGCCGTTTATCTTGTTCCAGCACGAATTTTGAGACGATCTGACGGTGAGATGGGATCGGCAGCATTTTTCTCCATATGTGGAGGTCGGTACCTCGGCACCTCAGCTCGGTGGCTCGGCCATATCAGAGCTCGGCCCTGAGAAGAAAGAAGAAGGGAAGGAGAGGCATTCGGGTGCTCTCCTCTGCCTTGTTCTTTCACACAGTGAAGAAGAAGAGAAGTGTTGGGTACTTTTGGCGGGAAGATTGAAGAAGAAGGAGAAGAATGAAGGAGCTAAGAAGGGTATGGGTCGGACCGTGGGTATCGGATCCGACCCCGACCCGTTAGCCTCTTTTTCTTTCTTCCTCTTCATCTGCTTTGCTGCTCGGCAGATGCGTCTTGTTCGGCAGATCCGAGCACGAATTTTGAGGCGCGTTTTTGCCACTTTACAGTTTGGTAGATCGGATTTCAGATCCGAGCAACGTGGCTCCATCTGGACGGTTGATCACGATCATGGCGCGAATCACAAGACAAAAGGCTCACATTTCGAGAAAACGTTATCTTGTCGTTTTGTGGAAACGTGGCGCGATCTGAACCGTTCATCATGTTCTAGCACGAATTTTGGCATGATCCAACCGTGAAATCGGGTCGGCGGTATTTTTCTCCATATGTGGAGGTCGGTACCTCGTCCGCTCGGCTCGGTGACTCAGTAGTTCACCCTCTACCTGTAGTAGCTCGGTGTAGTGGAGCTCGGAGTTCGGACGGCTCGAGCGTGAGGAGAAGCTCGGCGAGTTGATGAAGGGGATGGGTCGGCATATGGAAGAGGTGATGCTCTGTTTGGTTTTGGAGATTTTTGAAGAGGAGCTCCACTCCTAGGGGTGGAGAAGAGGTGCTAGGAAGATCCTCATAAGAGCCATGGGAATACCCATTCTTTGAAGTGAGTGCAAGGAGCAACTCTAGGAGAGAGTTGTGAGCTCCGTACTCGCTTAGAAGAGGCCTGCTTTGGAGGCGAGCGGAGTGAAGAGCTCGGCTGTAGGAGAGATCCATCTGGAAGACGAGTTTTGAGGAGCAACTCTAGGGGAGAGTTGTGCTCCGAACTCGTTGAGAAGAGGTCCACTTTGGAGGAGAGCGGGGCGAAGAGCTCGGCTCTGGGAGAGAGCCATTTGGAAGACGAGTTTTGAGGAGCAACTCTGGGGGAGAGTTGTGCTCTGAACTCGTTGAGATGAGGTCTGCTTTGGAGGCAAGCGGAGGGAAGAGCTCGGCTCTAGGAGAGAGACATTTGTGAGATGAGTTTTGAGGAGCAACTCTAGGGGAGAGTTGTGCTCCGAACTCGTTGAGAAGAGGTCCGCTTTGGAGGCGAGCGGGGCGAAGAGCTCAGCTCTGGGAGAGAGCCATTTGGAAGACGAGTTTTGAGGAGCAACTCTAGGGGAGAGTTGTGCTCCGAACTCATTGAGAAGAGGTCCGCTTTGGAGGCGAGCGAAGGGGAGAGCTCGGCTCTGGGAGAGAGCCATTTGGAAGACGAGTTTTGAGGAGCAACTCTAGGGGAGAGTTGTGCTCCGATCTTGTTTGAGAAGATCTCCGCTTTGGAGGTGAGCGGAGCGAAGAGCTCGGCTCTAGGAGAGAGCCATCTGGAAGACGAGTTTGAGGAGCAAATCTGGGAGAGAGTTGTGAGCTCCGAACTTGTTGAGAAGAGGTCCGCTTTGGAGGTGAGCGGACCGAAGAGCTCGGCTCTAGGAGAGAGCCATCTGGAAGACGAGTTTTGAGGAGGAACTCTAGGAGAGAGTTGTGAGCTCCGAACTTGTTGAAAAGAGGTCCACTTTGGAGGTGAGCGGAGCGAAGAGCTCGGCTCTAGGAGAGAGCCTTCTGGAAGACGAGTTTGAGGAGCAACTCTGGGAGAGAGTTGTGAGCTCCGAACTTATTGAGAAGAGGTCCGCTTCGGAGGTGAGCGGAGTGAAGAGCTCGGCTCTGGGGAAGAGCCATCTGGAAGACGAGTTTGAGGAGCAACTCTGGGAGAGAGTTGTGAGCTCCGAACTCGCTATTTAAGTGACAGAATCAACGGTTGTGGAAGCAGTTCCGAATGGCGAACCACTTCTAACTCGCTTAGGAGCAAGTTATCCGAAGCAAAATCGAGCCAAGTGTTGGACTCCGAACCATAGTTAGAGTTATTCAACGGTTGTGGGAGCAATTTCGAATGGCGAACCACTTCTAACCCGCTGAAGAGCAAGTTATTTGAAGAGGAATCGAGCCAAGTGTTGGACTCCGAACCATCGCTAGAGTTATTCAACGGTTGTGGGAGCAATTCCGAATGGCGAACCACTTCTAACCCGCTGAAGAGCAAGTTATTTGAAGAGGAATCGAGCCAAGTGTTGGACTCCGAACCATCGTTAGAGTTATTCAACGGTTGTGGGAGCAATTTCGAATGGCGAACCACTTCTAACCCGCTGAAGAGCAAGTTATTTGAAGAGGAATCGAACCAAGTGTTGGACTCCGAACTCGCTGTTAATGGTTAGTAAGTTGCGGGAGCAGCCATGTAGAATAAGCTGGACTCCGAACCCACCATTTAAGAGAGTCGTGACTCGGAGAGATAGAGAAGCAAGAGCAATAATTTTCAATGAAAAGATGTAAAGTTTTATTGAAATAAACTAAGTGGCCGCTCCAATAGGGCGAGCCATTATTACATGCTATTGGCCGGGTTACAAGCATCGGCCTTATTGAAAATCAGGATCCTACTTCTACAATAAGGTGAAGAGCTATTGGGAGGAGCTGGGAGATTCTGAGTCTTGAAGCTCGGCGGGCCCTTCTGTTCGTTTGTAGGCTCCTCAGGGGGGAAGCTCGGCCCCCTCTTTTTGGACGAACTTGATCAGGTGCCCCCGCTGTATGAGTTCTTCGATCTCCTTCTTGAGGGCCCGACAATCATCCGTGTCGTGGCCATGGTCCCTGTGAAAGCGGCACCACTTATCCTTGTTCCTCTTCTTGCCAGGTGTATTCATTCTCGGGGGAGCGCGGAGGAGCCCTTCCTTGTCCACCTCCATAAGAACTTCTGATATATTGGCAATTAGGGGGGTGAACTTCTCAAACCGAGGAGTCGGTCGATGCTGTCCTTTGCCGTCCTTCTGGAATTTTTGGGACCCCTCTTCGCTTGTGCTCTATCGTTTGTTCCCGAAAGATGTCTCCTTAAAGCCCGGGAGATTCTCGGCTTCTTCAGCCCGAATATACTTCTCGCTCCTAAGAAGGAGGTCGGCAAAATTATGTAGGGGCTTCTTGGCAAGGGAGGAGCGAAGGCTAGAGTTGAGGACATTCGATTGGAAGGCGGCCGCTGTAATAGGCTGGTCAAGGGAAGCGATGGATCTCACTTCTGCAGTGAACCTCCTCACATAGTCTCTCAACTTCTCTCCCTTCTCCTGGCGGAGCTGGAGTAACGAGATGTTGGTCTTTTCTGTGCGTCTGCTACTCACAAAATGAGTGATGAAGAGGGTCTCAAATTGCTCGAAGGAGAATATGGAAGACGGGGCGAGGCGGGAGTACCACTCCCGAGCTGAACCCTTAAGAGTGGCAGGGAAGGTTTTGCACAGCAAAGCATCGGAAGCTTGGTAGATTAGCATGAGGGTCTTAAAGCTTTCGATGTGGTCCACGGGGTCCGACTCCCCCGAGTAAGTTTCGAACTGCGGGGGCTCGAAACCTCTTGGGATAGGAGCTTCCATGATGGTCCGGGAGAAGGGAGGTCTGCTCGGGCGGATGGTCCTTCCTCTTAACTCCTCATCCTTGTTTATTCGGCCGATGCGCCTCTCCATCTCGTGGAGACGGCAGTAGAGAGCATCGTCCCTTCGACGGTAGTCAAACGAACCTCTGGACTCGTCTTCATAGGAATGGGAGCGACGACGGTAGCTCTGGGAGAGGCGAGGGCTAGGCATGCGCTGTTGGTTGCTAGGAGTCGGAGGAGGAGTTATGCACCGATGGCGAGGACTTTGGGCCCGTGGAGGGGTAGGAGCCCTCTGAGCATTGTTATTGTTGGGTCGGAGGTTGAGGGCTTGCAACACCGTTGCTTGGAACTGCTGGAACTCGGCACGGGTGATGGGTGCCTCATCGTTCCTCGGATGTTGTCGGCCGGCAGGGGAATGAGGTCTTCTCCTATGGTGTTCGGGGGACTCTTTGTAATGCCCTGATTTTTCAATTAATGAAAAATTATTTATTTTGCACGTAGTGTGCACATGTAATATTTTTGGCTCATATTTTCATCAAGAAGAGTAAAGATATTTCAATTTGTGTTTTTAACCGTTTTGTACCAAAGCCTTATTTTAATAAAAAGCCCTTTTTCTTAAAACCCAAAATATAATGCATTCTTTTATTTTTAAATAACTATGGTTTTGGGCCATGAATTAAAGCCCATGGTTTAATTCTATTTTTTCTACAACTTGTAATGTGGAACACTTTTTTTAAAGATCTTTATTTTGTATTTTGTACAAGTTTCTTATGGTGACTAGTGCTGCACGTGCATTTCATGTACACGTGCATGAGCACACTTTTCTTGGCCGGATTGGGTAAGGAGTGGATTTGAGTCATGGGTGGTTATCTAGAGTGTGGGTAGTTATTACAACTCCCTAGTTCATCCTAGCCCTTGACCCTTTAACTATCTACTAAATCCTAGCCTTCCATCTCACCCAAACTGGTGTATAAATACCCCCTCTCTCTTAGACATCTTCTACACTAAGATCTCTTGAAAAGAAGATATACATATACTATATTGTAGAGTTGGTGAGTGAGAGTTCTCTTGGAGACCGATCATCTCTGCAGAAGAGCTTCGGTGTGGAGCAAGGAGCAAGGAGCAAGGAGCAAGGAGTCGTGCAGTGCATTAAGAAGCTTTTCTGGATTCGGTTATTTTTCGTCAATAAGGTGGGTGTTTCTCAGGACTTCTAATGTAGAAAATATGTTATGGCTATGATGATTGCTACCATGCTTGTGAAAAGTAAGTTTAAACATATTAGATTGCCCTGTGTATGTTTATGATGAAGGTCGTGAGGGACTAATAATGTAGTAATGACACTGAAAGTAAGACTGGAATGGTTCTGTACAGTCAACTGTCACTTGGGCAAGTCGACTGGTACGAGGCGAATGTTCTCTCATGATTTATTAATTTAATGGCGTACATGTGTACAAACAGAAGTGATAGTATGATTGCTAAATTCATATCCCCCATGTTATATATGATGGAGAAGATGTGAACGGATGAAAAAGAACTAGTGATGATTAGTAAAACTGGGAATAACCCGTACAGTCGACTGTTGATGTAAACAGCCGACCGGTATTGAATTAAATTAAGAATAGTCCAGAAATTCCCTGAAACGAAGTATTTTACGGTGATGTTCTAGTGTGCTAAATTGAGATTTAGTGTTCATTTCTGCAGGTAAATGATGAGTAAATGTAAATGCATGTTTAACATTTCCCTCGAGGAAAGAAGATATTAGTTATGTGAAATTGTATGTTGTGATGATTAGTGAACAACTAAGTGATTACATGTTTAAGTAATATGAACATGTTGTAATGTGACACAAAGATGCATGTGAATGGAAGGACAGATGGAAAGATAATTCCTAAATTTGAAATGTTAACCTGTTCAGTCGACTTAATGCAAGTAGCAAGTCGACTGGGCTGAGTATTAAAATGTACTGTTGAAACTCCAGGACAGACGACTGATGGAATGACAGTCGACTGTCACGTGAATGATATTTTGAACATGGAAAATTGCGGAGCAGCCAACTGGCCATGTGCAGCAGTCAACTCTCCTGAGCAGTTGTGAAGAACTTGATTTTGACTGAACAAGTCGACTGGACTTTCTCCAAGTCGACTGTCCAGAATACTTTGATACGTCAGAGATCTTACTTGGTTTATGTTAAAAGCTGTGAACCTTATGGTTGATGTTGGTGAACTCTATTTGTTATTGCATGAATTTACATGAAATGAATCATAGACTTGAATTGAGAATTAAATGAATATGAAAGCTAAGATCATGATAAAGAAAGTCTGTGAGACTATTAAATGAATCATGAGTTGAAAATGCTCAATTGGAAATTGTGAACTGGAAATTGAAACAAAAGAGTAGCTAAGTCTCCCCTGGCATTGGAAATGAAATGAATTAAAATTTGAAAAGAAAGACCAAGGTTGGTCATGTTGAATGAATGAATAAGTTCGGTTTAGTGGAGAGGCTAACTCTAGAGCTTTGATTTTTGTTCATGATTCTAATAAAAACTAAGGATTAGTGCATAGTGAAGATGTGATGAAAGTGAGAGAAAAACACGAGTATGAGAACTAGCGTTTACGGTGCGGGTGTGTGAGCCACAGAATGCATGCTTGATGAGTCAAGACATGGCGTGGGCACAACTCAGAATGATCGGACTCTAGCCACGCTTGTGGGATGTTTGGTGACTGCAAGAGGATCGTGTGCCATGAAGGGGGCTGAATTGCCACAGAATGCATGCTTGATGAGTCAAGACATGGTGTGGGGTTCCCCTCCAGGTTTTCTGTACACGAGCTTGTACTCATAGATCATCTAGGATACACACCAAAGTTACAGTAGTAGATTAAGTCATGGCGAGGGATTGAACCCTACAAAGATGAAGAACGAATAAGAGGCTTGCCCTCGGACCTATGTAGTATGGGATGCATAGAATCCGAACAAGTGCGCATTAGTGTCATCTAATATAAACAATTGCATTAAGGATTAAGTGCACAATCACGACACGACATCATTAAGATTTTTCCTTTTACTTTATTTTGATATGTGAACAAGTTTGTGATCTGTTAAGAAATGAGAATCATTATACTGTTTCTGGCATAGAGAGGATGGCCATGTATAATCATCGTCGGTTGAAAAAACTGACGTACCCACAGTTTTGTATGCAGGATGAATGGCATGAAAAAGATTAAAGAGGAACAAATGCTTAAAGATTTCTCAATGTTGTTGTACATTTGTTTCATTGTTGTAAATTTTACTTCCGCTGTGCAATGTAAATGTAATATTGATGTAAACTCTGATGTAAAGTGAAAAGTTTAAATTTCCTTGTAAAATTGTACTAAGAGAAGCAAAAAGATCCTGTAGAACATCTCGAATTCAGTGTATTTAGGATTCGGGGCGTTACACTCTTTCATCCCTCTTCGGGTAGGGGACCTTCTGTAGTCTCGGCGGTGAGAAGATCGCTCATCCGGATGCTGTTGGAAGGGAGGCTCCCTCTTGGGCCTGCTTTTCGTCCAGACAGCGGCGAAGATCCTCATCCTTCTGCCGATTGAGGATGGTATTGCGGAGGTCGGAAACTCGAGGATTGTGGGAGGCCATGGAATCCGAAGAGGCATTGTGTACCAAAATGCGGTCCTGATGGCGGGGTTGCTTCTGTGGGTTGGGACGCGAAGCCCCCGCTCCGGCATTCTGATGACCGGCGGGACCCTTAGGGGGTTGCTGATTCTGAAGAGGAGGCTGATCTTGTTGAAGAGGGTCTTCCGCTTGGAGAGGAAGTTGCCCGTGCTGCTGAGTGGGTTGGATGGGGACTACCTCTTGCTGATCAACAGGATTGGGTCCACGGTTGGACCCTCTGGATCTTACTTTCCTAGGAGGCATGGCTGGAAGAGATCTGAACAACGGGAAGAGGGGAGGCTGCTATTCGTATGTTTCCCATAGTTGGCGCCAATCTGTTACCGCTAAATCTGGTGTGGGGGTAAACAGACAGTATTTGTGGATTCTTGGAAAACTTTGAATAGCAAACCTGAGCCTGTTCTACCGGAGTTTGACCGTTGACTCCCGCCGTTCACCTGCAAAAAGTGCGAGACACCGGGATAGATCCCGGCGACGCACCCTCCGACGCTCTTGTCAGTAATCTGAATGATTAAGAAAGAGCTTAAAACTGGCAAAAGATTGATTACCTCTTACTGGTGGTGGATGTGGGGTATTTATAGTCGCCTTTAGGGATCAGATTAGGAATGTAATTCCTGTGATCTGATAAGGGGTAAAATCCTCGTAATCAGATTAGGAATGTAACCCCTTAATTCCCGGTGAGAGGATACTCGCGAATCAGGCCCGTTAATTTGGTTAAATCAGATACCCCAATTCTATCCTGTCGGACTGGGTCTGTATCGGGTCGGGACCCGTACCCAGTTGAGGTGGATCCGTTCGCGGGTTATTGGATTTGTGAGAAGGAGACCCAGTACCCGTTTCGGACCCATTTGTATGTGAAATTACCGTTTTACCCCTGAGCTTTAAGATTCGTGTCCGATTGTGAACGGTCCCGATTTAATCCTATTTTTAGCCATATCATATATATATATATATATATATATATATATATATATATATATATGCTAATAGGCCTGGGAAGATAGTCAATCATAGACACGTCGGAATACCAACAATAAAAAATTATAAGTAGTTGTAGTAGTGAAACAAGTATACTAATAGTAAATGAAATAATGATATATATAATATTAATTATATAAAATTGAAAATGATAAATAACTATAAATAAAAAAAAATCATATTATATAAGTAGCAAACAAATATAAGATAGGCAAAGAAAATGAAATAGTATGAGAATATGAAAATACTAACATATGTAAAGATAAAGTATATATATATATATATATATATATATATATATATATATATATATACAAAACGATAATACTAAGATAGCGAAAATAGTAATCCTCAATAACATGGGGTGAAAATAAAATAAAATAATGCATATAAGACAGTGTGAAAACAAGTATAAATAACAAGGAAATTAAATGTGTATATAAGTGTAACTGTATTATGAATAACAAAGTTGAAGTAGCATAGGCTAAGTTTTAAAATCTTATAAAATGGTATGAATAAGTACAAAAGAATAGGGTAGTGATAAGTAAAATATATATAAAACTAAAAGTGGTGTTATTAGAGTAGAAAATGTCTTTGTTGTGGGTTCATCTCATTGATGTCTATTTGTAGACTTGCCTCCTTGACATCAAGTTGCAGATTGCCTCCACTACATTAGGTTGCAGGTTGCCGTCTGGACATTCGGTTGCAGTTTTTGTCTCCCGATCTCCAGTTGCAAGTTTGCCTCCTATTGACGTCTAGTTGCATATTTACCACTAAAAACCTTGTCACGCCCCGCTTTCCAAAGGGAAATATGAAATACGGATACGTGACTAAGCTCAGCGGATGATTTTCATCATCCATAAACTGTCAGGATCTTTACAACATTTCACAAGAATAATCAGAGTCGGAAGTAAGAGAAGTCTAACCACGCATGCATATATGAATCAATATACCAACAGAAATTTACTTGAAACAAAATATAATAATCTCAATAAACCAGATCTGAACAAGTCAATAATCCTGGGTCACATTGCCCAATACAAAATAATCCAAGTAACCAAGTACAATTATTCAAGATAAGCAACAACAAATAATTAGATATAGAAAAATTCTCCAGCCAATTAGAATCTCATATCACCTACTCCATCTGGCAGCTGATCTCCAAAATCTGCAATTTAATAAATTGCAGGAAGAGGAAAAGGAAACAAGATGCATGTCAATGCAAGTTACAGGCCGCTTGTAGTGCAGGCACAAGTACAGGAAAGGGTAAACAACGTAGCATGGAATAGACATGATTATAAAATAGAACAATTAGCATGGCAAGAAGAACAAGTGCAAGTGGCATGTATCAAGTGTCAAGTGAGCAAGTATCATGTAAACAAGTAATAAGTATCAAGTGTCAAGTATCATACAAGTAACAAGTATCAAGTGTCAAGTATCAAGTATTATGGTGTTTCAAGTCTTGTATTAAGTCTATCTAGGTAGCACTTCATGCATCCCAGATTTTTACCACATGGTTGCTACTTACATGCAAATTTTACTTAGGCCTAGTGGTGGATTTCTATAGGGTCGTGTACTCAGGCGTCAAATCAAGTAACAAGTAACAAGCGCGAATCACGTAGTCGTGAACACGTGGCATCAAGTAGTAGAATCAAGTATGAATCATGTAATCATGAAACACGGCAACAAGTAGTATCAAGCATGAATCATGTAGTCATGAAACATGCCGGCATATAGTAATAATAAGCATGAATCATGTAATCATGAAACATGGCGGAATATAGTAATAACAAGCATGAATCATATAATCATGAAACTTGGAGGCAAGTAATGGGAAACATGGGCCCCCTTCTGAGTACACATACCTATATTGTCCATTACTAAGGTCTTTCTGTTAAGCCCGACTTGGTTATTTGTTATTATTATTATCAAACAAGCATGTACGTATACGAAACAAAGCAAGAATAACATGGCATGAACAAGTAACAGGTTCAGGTTGGAAGATGAATATGCACGGGTGAAAGACAACTCATAAAAGATTAGGACAACGAAAATTCTAGTTCAGGACAGCAAGACAGTACTATACCAAATCTGGAATTTCCTTTGCTACAAAAATACAAACCTGGATCCGTCAAAGAATCTGAAAAATAGACTCCTGGCCGAATCTAGAAAATATATATAAGTCATATGGTATTTGAAAAAAAAAACTAGTCTCAAAACAGATTTGTATCCAGAAAACGTGTTCAGCCAGAAACCAGAAGTTTGTATTCATAAATAAGAAAACAGCATGAAAACTCACTGATTAAATCTACGAAAAATTTGGGGTATTTCTTAGTATGTCTAGTAACAGAAAATAAAGTTTCATAATTTTCCTACATAGATAAAATAGTCAAGTAAAATCAGAAAGCAGAAAGGTACAGTACTTTTATAAAACTGGAATCACAAACATCGCAGTACTAAAATAGCAATATCTCACAAAATATAAATCGAAATCCAGATCCTTCAAAAGGGTGATAAAATAGATACAGTAGGATATAATTTATATTCACAAATTTTTTATAGAAAGCAAATAGAATCAGGTCGAAATTATGTATCTTTACTAAACAGCTTGAAAATTCGGCATGTATAGTAGTTGTTCACAAGTAAAAATGGTTTATAAAAGTTTTCAATTAAATCCATAAAATTAAGTGGTTAATCCCAATCAAGTCTAGTTGTACTCAGAAAATATTGGATCAAAATATTATCTTTAACATCAGTAGAAAAATAATTTACCATACAGAATTCATATAAAACTAGATCTGGAATTTTCTACACATTGTAGTAAAATAGTCATAACTCACAACTCATAAATCAAAACTGAGATCTGTCAAAAAATCTGGAAAGTAGACAAAATTCTCTATAATTGATATTCACGAACAATTCTTATATACTGACCTTAATAGGTTCTAAAATACTGATAAAAAACGTGGTACAATAAAAACTGAAATCTTCTTCATGCAAAAAAATCAACATAGATTATGTGAAACTCATCCAAATCATAACCAAACATGAAATAGGGTATACTAGATTTCCAAGCAACATGGTATAAGGTATTTAGTAAGTCTACAACAAGTACACTACAAATAACACAACCTAGCATATGATATCATACGAACAATATGCATGTATACGACAAGAAGTGGCCATCCCTAAATTATTTCATGTCATGTGTGTAATGAGGCAACTACGGGCAGGTCAACATAATAGAGATAAGATACAACAGGGGTTCTGCACAAGAATTGTCTCTAGAACACAACTACACTACATGCGGTATTTAGTACTTGTATTACACAAAGAAAAGAATACAAGTTACTTACCTTAGAGACGACGACAGGAACGACACAAAAGCAAGAATAACAGGAATGGATTCCCGTGCAATGAACCCAACGAACAACCAACACACGAACACAATAACAAGCACACAAACACAACGAAACCAAACACGCACACAAAGAGAGAGCGAGGGACGGATGGGGTGCGCGATGGGATGGCGACGACAATGAGTCGTTGCCGCTGTGGGTCAGTTGTCGGCGGAGCACACAGGAGATGGAGCCTCAGGGTGAGCAGCGAGGGGGTGAGTCAGCAGTGTCGGGAGGGACTGGTGCTACGCTGCTGCATCGCGAGGAGAGGACAGTGCAGTGGGCTGGCTGCTGCTCTGGCGGCGCGTCGAAGGTTGCGGCATTGCCCTGACTGTTGCTGTCGAGGAGACAGAGAGTTGGGTGCTGCGGGCTGAGCGGCACTAGGAGGAAAGATAGGAAGGAAGGGGGTTTAGATGTTCGGGAGAGATAGAGAGCGGGAGCTGAGCGTTTAGGGTTGATGGGTTCAGAAGTAAAAATAGCGGGGGTATATATATATGGGTATAAATATGGGTTATATATATTTAAGGGAGAGTATTCTTCAGGAGGCACATGCTACTCTTTTGTCTGTACATCCAAGGAGTACCAAGATGTATAAGGACATCAAGAAACATTTCTGGTGGTCAGGTTTGAAATGGGATGTAGCTGAGTTTGTGACGAAGTGTGAGATCTGTCAACAGGTGAAAGCCGAGAATCAGAAGCCCGGAGGTTTATTGCAACCGTTACCTATTCCGGAGTGGAAGTGGGATAACATCAGCATGCATTTCATCACGGGGTTGCCCAAGAGTTCAAAGGGTAATGATGCAATTTGGGTCATAGTTGATCGCCTAACCAAATCAGCTCACTTCATGGCAATGAAACTCACTTCGACTATGCATAAGTTAGCCGAGCTGTATGTTGGAGAGATCGTCAGGCTTCATGGTGTTCCATTCACCATTGTGTCTGATCGAGATGCGCAGTTTACTTTGCATTTCTGGAGAAGTCTTCAGACAGCTTTGGGTACTAAGAAGGATTTCTGCACTGCCTTCTATCCTCAGACTGATGGAAAGACTGAGAGAGTCAATCGAGTTCTGAAGGATATGCTTTGGTGTTGTGTTCTAGATTTTGGAGACAGTTGGGAAAGGCATCTAGCTTTTGCAGAGTTTGCCTACAACAACAGTTTTCAGACTAGTATCGGGATAGTGCCGTATGAAGCTCTGTATGGCAGGAAGTGCAGAACACCTGTTTGCTGGTTTAAAGTGGGGGAGCGGCAGATGTTTGGGCCCGAGATTATGCAGCACACCTCTAAAAAGATCGTTTTGGTCAGGAAGAGGTTGGTGGATGCTCAGAGTAGGCAGAAGAGCTATGCAGACAACCGAAGGAGGGACCTTGAGTTCGAGGTTGGTAACTTTGTCTTTCTGAAGGTATCACCTAGTAAAGGTTTGATTCGCTTTGGCAGGGGTGGGAAGTTAACCCCAAGGTTCATAGACCCGTACAAGACTTTGAAGAGGATTGGGAAAACTGCTTACCAGTTGGAGTTACCGGAAGATTTGTCTCAGGTGTACAATGTCTTTCATGTGTCTATGTTGAGAGGTTACATTCCAGATCCAAGTCACCATTTGCCCGAAGTGCCGGAGGGTTTGCGGCTAGATCTGTGTTACATTGAGCTACCGGTTGAGATCGTGGATCATCGGGAGAAAGTCTTGAGGAACAAGACGATACCGATGGTCAAAGTAGTCTGGAGAAACTAGTTGGTTGAAGAGGCTACTTAGGAGTCTGAGGAGAGGATGTTGAAGGATCATCCTGAGCTCTTTGTTTGATTGTATTGTTTTTCTTTCTTCTTGTTGTGTTTTGTTTTCTCACTCTTTAAGCTTAGTTCCGGGGACGGAACTATTCTAAGGAGGGAGTGCTGTAACATTCTGAATTTTCAATTATAATTAAATAAGAGTATGTTTGATTTCACGTATTTTGCACATGCAAATTTATATACATTTACCCTTAAAGAATTATTTATTTTCATATCATGAACACATATTTCAATTCTTCTTTTTTTAATTTAAAAGCCTGTTTAAACACTAGGCCTAATTTTCTAACTCTAGCCCACACTAATTAATTTAATTATTTTAATTAGAAGCCTATAGACTTTTGAGCCCACTAGAATGAGCCCACTAATTTAATTCTCTTTTAAATAACACAACTTGTAGGGCAGACTTGTTTTTGTAACAAATTAATTAAATTAACATGAACAAATTAGTAACTAGGGGTGCATTGTGTGACACGTGCATTGCACTTGCACGTGCCATATGCATGGTGAAGGTAGGCCGGATTGTGCATGAGAGGATGGGAGCGATGGAGTGAGTGGATGGGTACTTGTGTGTTCATGGGTAGTTGTTCTAATTCCCTAATATATCCTAGCCCCTAATCTACATCCATCTAGACCAATCTTGGCTTTCCATTTTTCTTTGAAAAGTGTATAAATACCCCCATCATCTTCTTCATGTTAAGCACTAGAAAACTTACCAGAGAAAAAGAAAGAAAAGAAAACCAGTTGTGAGAAAAAGATTGAGAATAGTTGTGAGTAAAAATGATTGAGAGTGTGTGTTGGTGGGTTCTTGCATAGAGGAGGCCGGCCATACATCTAGATGATCAAGAGGTGCTCGGGTTCCATCAAGCAAGGAGGTTAAGGCGCATTTTGGTGGCACAATCTTGAAGGAGAGACCTGTTCGTGTGTTCAAGGAGATTTCTAGGAGCTTTCTAATTGTTTTCCTTCAAAAAGGTGGGTGATTTCTCAAGCTTCTACTTTAGATACCATGCTAGGGATTGAAATTGTGATTATGTTAGAAATAAGTAGGAAAGATTGCCATGCATTTGTTTAGAGAGATTAAGAAGAACAGAACACTAAGTGATCTACATGAAAAGTTAGTAAAATAAATTAGAATGTGTAAATGAGGACGTGTTGTGATGGCTTGGTAGTATATTTGCATGCTAAAATGGATAAATTATGATTTTACGAAACTTTGTTTATGCATGAATTGTAAAATACAATATGTGGGAAATGTGCTTACGGATAAATTATAGAATGTAAATTAGTACTCATGGAATATTAAATAGATTGAATTGTGAAAAAAAGTGTGTTTTAATTGCCATATGCAAGTAGTGTTGTAGTCACTTGATTTATTATCCATATTGTCTCTTGAAACATAAGAAAATGGTTGGTTTGTGAAATAGGACTAAATTAAAGAGTTTAATTTTGGTAAAGAATGAAAGAGTGAAAAACGTGTATGAACTCAGTATGAATGAGGGGGAAATTGTTGATAAAAGGATTCTTATAAAAAGAAATGTTTCTAGGTCTAAATGTATTTATTTTTTATCCCTTGTTTAAATAAACTAAGGGAGAAAAATCCTTTATTATGTTTTAAAATGAGTTTTATACAAATTATGAAAATATAATCAGGGAAAAATCTATATTTTATAAGAACAATTTGAATGAGAAAAATCGAGTTTTCCTAAAAAGAGCTAGAAACAGCACAGTCAGACACAAAAATGTTTTAATAAATTTCCTTTACGAGTTAGTCACTCAGACCTACTGGTCAGTGGGTGCGCTTTAAAACTATTACTGTAGCTCGGCGGAACTGATACCCTGGGTTCGAGTCTCGGCAGAGACTTTGTTTTTCGAAAATCTGATTTTTATTCAAAACTCGAACCCAAACCTCAAATATAATTCAAGTCCTCTACTAGACCGTTAGTCACTTTGGTCATTCTGGTCTTTGGGTGCGGTTCGGTGACGTTATTGTTCACCCGCGGAGCCACTGTGCGTGGGTTCGAAACCGGCCTCTGGCCATTTTCTTTTAGTTTTGATTTTTATTATATTTTTGAATTTTTCTAAGGGTTTTTAATGCTATAAAAATTGAGAAAAATTATTGGAAATCTTAGAAAAATACCTATACTTCATGAAAATTTTTCTACAACATTTTTGACTTAATATAATGAGAATTAGAAGTAAATTTTTGAGAATAAGAATTAATAAAATTTTTGGATATGATTCTTTTTGTAATTAAAGATAAAAAATATTTTGTTGAACATGGAGAAAATTGTGAAGAGTTCAAAAATGAGATTTTGACATGTAAATTATTGAGTAAAATTTAATATAAGATTGTTTAAGATTATGCAAGTTGTGCATGGAAAATAAATTAAAAGAATCATGATGAAATGTGAAATTTGTGAATATGTATACTCTCATTTTGATGAGCATGAAAAGATAATTGAGACTAGAATTTTAGCTAAGTCCTTACGTCGGCAAGAATGAAAGTTTTGAAAGAGAAATGTGATAAATAAAGACCAAGTTTGGGTCATGGTTAATGATTGATATTTAAGACCGATATAGAGGTAACGCTAATTCTAGGGTATTGATTTTATTCATGATTCAATTATCTAAGGATTAGACACATAGTGGATATGTGATGAAAGTAAGAGAAAAACATAAGTATGAGGGCCATTCGATCTGCGGTGTGAGAGTGTTCACAGGATGTCCTCATGATGCATCATGTCAGGGCGTGGATACTACTCTAGGATATAGTACCGGTGGCGATGCTTGTGGGGTGCTCGGTAACAACATAGTACCATCGTTCCATGGCGGAAGTGAATTGTCCATAGGATGCCTGCATGATGCATCATGACAGTGCGTGGGATTCTCTCTAGGATGTCTGGGCATGGGCTTGTAACTCATAGAACACCTAGGATACTTACCGAAGTTACCGTAGTAGTTTAAATCATGGCGAGGGAATCAACCCTACAAGATGAAGAACGATTAAGGGCTTGCCCTCGGACCTATGTAGTATGGGATGCATAGAATCCGAACAAGTGCGCATTAGTGTCATGTAATATAAATAACCGCATTAAGTACTAAGTGCACATTCACACACGACATCAATAGGATAGTCCCTCTTAGCTTTGGTTGTGACAAGTGTCTGCTTTCTAAGTAAGAGAAATTGATGTATTATATCCTAGCATCAGTTGTATGCAACTGACGTACCCACAATTTTTATGCAGGATAAAGTGATTGGCAAGACTAAACAATGATTGCTGCTTAAAGAAATGTTCAAGTTGTTATCCAATTCATGTACTATGTTGTAATTTTAAATTCCGCTGCGTTGATGTAAACATTATTGTATAAAAGTTTTAATTCCTTTTAAAATTGGACGAAGTGAAGTGTAAAGATCCTGTGGAACTTCGAATTCAGTCTTATTTAGAATTCGGGGTGTTACACGATGGAATATTAAAATAGATGTATAGATTATAAATATTCAATACAAATGGTAGGAATTAGTAGTACTGAAAAATGATTTATAAAAGTAAGGAGAAAGACGGAATGAAATGCATGAATAAGCTTAAATGTAATTGCGAATGAGAGATAATTATGTAGCATAAATAATCATGTCATAAAATATACAGTGAATAGTAGAAAGTATATGTAGTAAGAAAATAACAAAGAGGGTAAAAATCATAATATTAAGGTAACAAACAACCATAATGTATCACAACAGTAAAAGTATAAAAATAATAAAATAAGGTAATATAATAAGTAGCTGTAAACGGTGAAAAGTAAATATAACAAAGGTAGTAAACAATAAGTAATAATAAAGATATGGAATATAAGGTGTAAAAACAAAATTAATAATAAATATTTATTTCAATGTGCAGGGGTATATCATATCTATACTGGTAAAGTATTACAATCATGTTAAATACACCCAAAAATAAGACAATACAAAATAATGGAAAATATAGCATCGAAAAATCAAAGTACATACAAATGAATGTGAATTACAATATAATAGGATTAATAATAAAATAAATTAATAATTTAATAAGTAGGAATTGAAACTAGCTAATATAATATGTAACAGTAATAGCAAAATAAATGAGTAAACATAAAAGTACATAAAAATATGAAGGACAAAATTTTAAGAAAGAAAATAAAAATATAAAATATAAAAGAGAAGGGAAAAGGTAGTCTACATACAAAAACATAATACATTCATAGCAATAATCGAAAGAAAACAAAATATAAGTAAATATTGGTAATTATATTGCATTTATTGTAATATCATTCACTCAAAAGTGACAAGCGAAAATAAAAAATTATGTCATTTAAAACTATAAAGTGCAAACACCAACAGAAAAATAACAAGCTATATTCGCCACATTCCAAACTTCAATAACAAAACTTGTTTCCATAAAACTCAAAACTTATAGAACAAATAGGCTAGAATTATCAAAACATTCTTTAAAATTAAACAATTATAATTAGATTTGTACTAAAATAGATAAGTCAATCACTAATAAAATTATCTCAATCTAAGTCATTAATAATAAAATAATTAAAAGATAATTATAACAGCAAGAGACAACAAATCATTCATCTTATATTTACGCGAAAATAATCAACCCGCTTACGATAAAGAAATTTTTAGTCCAATCTAACCATACAAATAATTCAAATTTTCACTACAAATATTCATGAATAAAAAAACAAACTCGCATATTTAATGGCCACCTAGGTACTCACACTTCTAATGTCCACCCAAGGTACTCACACTACTAATGTCCCCCTAAATTTTGTTTCCCTATACCATATTTAGTATTACTAATTGAAGTTTGATCTGATACTAAACTTGAAGCATCCCGAATTTTTAATAAATAAATTAGAAATAAGTGGCACAAATTTCATAATCAACTTCAATTGCAATTACAAACATAGTACAAATACAGAAAAAATTAAAACTTTTTATTACATCAAATTTTTTACAAAGCACCACGGAATTTAAACACCTTACATTACAATTCTTTTTACACAGCACCATAAATATAATTTTTCTCTTTACAATCAATCCTTTTACAAGATATGCATAAACATTAACTATTCTACCACATGCTTCCAACTCCATGCTAATGGTACCTACCTATAAAATATGAGGTTAGAGATAACCCTAATCCCCAAAACTACCAGGGTGAGTCATAAAGGTGTGAGTGATATTCAAGAAAATACAAACTTAAATGGAAACATAAGAATAAAATTATAAGTCAAAAAGTGAAATATATTAACACAGTAATAATAGATGGAACTTGAAATAACAATAATGAAGCATAAATCATCAAGTGAAACTAGGCTAAGTGTCAAGTGCAAGAAAACAAAAACCAAGCATGCATAATACAAGTCAAGAAAAACACAAATGCACATGTTGATTAGTAATGCATACTTGTCGGATTCTATGCATCCTACTCTACATAGGTCCGGTGCAAGCCCTTATCGTACTCCACTCTACATAGGGCTCAATCCCTCGTTATGCAACTAATTCTACTAAGGCGATAGAAATAAGATCTAGAATACTTCGTGAATAGGCCTATCCACCCGCCAAACTAGCAACATCGACGTGTGAGCATCATATAAGTATTGTTCTGATCCTCGGAGAATCACCTCCTCACCGTGTACCCCACGAATAGGCCTGCCGACTATCGAAGCGCGGATACACTGTACATTCTGCGAATAGCTCTGCTGACCATCGACACACAAACATACCGTATGTTCCGTGAATAAGCCTGCCGACCATCGACACACAAACATACCAAAACCGTCTCACTTCTAGACATTCCGTGAATAGGTTTGCCGACCATCAACACGCGAACACACTAGAGAGACACAACCAACGCATAGCCCCGGAATACATTCGTGTGACTGGAAACAAGCCCATACTTATGTTTTTGTAACCCCTGTTTTCCCAAAAATGTATTATTGTGTATTTTATGTATTTTAAAAATTTTCGCAAAGTATTTTATTGGTTTTCAAATTCTTTTGTCGAAATGTATGTTTGAATCTTCTATTTTAAAATCTATTTTCGATCAATAATTTTAAATTGTAATTATTTTCTTAATGTGCTAATTATATTGTATCTATTTTAAATAAATACTCTTTTGTAATGCAAATTACATTTTATTAGAGATAATATTTTTATTTGTTATTAATTTTATATACTCATTTTTCCTATTGAATATTCATTAATACCCAAACCTATATATATTATCCTATACCATTTTTTTTAACATCAGTTTATTTCCTTAACATTTTTTTTACCTGTTACCATTCATACCTACTAACCTAGTTACTCACACTTAAGTTAACACCCATTACCTATTACTACAACCATTTCCTATATTGCATTACCTACTAATCCTATACCTATTACACCATCAGAATTATTTCCTTCCTTAACTACACCTACCTTTTAAATCCTTTCTATTATTACCCAACCTAATACTACCCAACCGACCCTAACACTACCCACATCCCGGTTCGCACCCAAGAAATCCACCGACCCATTCTTTTCTTCTTTTCTCTCCTCTAGCCGTCACTTGCATCCTCCCCATCTTTCTCTGACCCTATTTTTTTATACACTACATACACTCTTGTTTGTGTTCAACAGAAAAAAAAAAAAAAAAAAAAAAAAACTGCATATTCTTTTTTTCCAAACCGTTACGTCGTGCTTCTTCTCTCCCGTTTCTCTCCATCCGTCGTCTCGCGCTCTCTTTCTTTTGGGATTTTATTGCGCGTGCTCGAGTGGGCATGTGGATCGTTCGTGAGTTCGTGGATTTTCGTTCGTGAGTTTTGCTCCTACTTTTGATTTGCAACGTTTTTCATCTCCAAATTAAGGCAAGTAACTTGTACATAATTTCATTAGGTTGATACAAGTAAAAAAGTTCACACCTAGAGTAGTTGGGTCTAGGGACGGCCAAAAATTGTATTTTTATTTGTGAGTTTTGTCTCTATTGTGTAAATCAGGCCATAGATGACTTATGACATGAAAATTGATAGGTTGATAACCTAGGTTTACCCTAAACTTGATTTTGTTCGTGTATGTGATAAATTGCATGCTATGTGTTTGATTGATTGCCCATGTGAGAAACAATAGGTTTGGACATGTTAGAATCCCTAAAATATGATATTTAGATGATTGGTAGGCTGTGTTTCAAGTTTGGTTAAGTTTGGATCAAATTTGTAGAAATTGTGATGTTTTTAAGAAGATGTGTCAAATCTGGAATTTTGCGGTCTGTTCTGTGTTTCTTGCTGTTTTCACCCATGCTAAGGTCCGAATCTAAATTTGGAAATTAAAAGTGAAATCTAGATAATTTAGTCTATTTTCAAACCCCACTAGTTTTACTGCATTTGGAATTCGTATGACTGAGATATGATAGTTTTGGTACAGCCGTGTCAGTAGATTTTAGATTCAGTTTTGAGTCATTTTTGTTAACAAATTAATTTAAAGAACTAGGCTATACATAATATCTTGCTATAATATTTTGCTCAGTATTTACTTATAATGTTAGGGACTTTCCAGATTTTTGGTGCATTTTAAAGATAAGTTTTGCGCGATGTTTCATATCCTTTTCTAAAATCTACTTTTGCTGTAAATTGCGTGATGTTCAGTATTGAACCCTGTTTTCACCCTAGTTGTGTGCACTGTATGAAAATTATTTGTAAAATATGAAAGTTGGAAAATTTTATCTATTTTCATGCCGTCTTGGCGGAATTGGATTTCGATTCACTGATTGCGAGATATGCTTGTTTTCCTACAGTAGTGTTGAGAAATTCCAGATTCGTCAAACTACGATTTTGTGTTACTTCTTATTTTTGATGACTTAGATATACTTTCTGGAATATTATGAAACTTATTATTTTGAGTCTATATCTATAGGGGATTACCCCAGATTTTTCGTGGAATTATTTTCTATGTTTACATGCTGTTTTTATGTTTTTGAAGTTGTTCCCCTGTTTTCTGGTTGAACATGAAATCTGTATTCAAATCAGTTTTGAGCTGAGATGTTGTGAACTAGTATATGACTTTATTATACTCGTTGGATGCGTGTGGATGTCTAGTTTCCAGATCCTTTGACGGATCAAGATTTGCATGCCTGTAGATCTTTGAATCACTGTTTTAGTACTGCTTGGTCTTGGTGTCCTGATTATAAACCTAGACTAATTTGCTCGTATATGTGAACGTATATCATGCATGCATACTGATTTGTTAACCTGAACCTAGACCTGATCATATCATGCTTATCTGACACTATTTTGTGCCTATTCATGCTTGTTGGATATTAATAATAAAAGTAATTAAGCCGGGGTTTAAGGGAAAGGTCTAATAGTGGATAATTCAGAAACGTGTACTCGGAAGGGGGCCCGTGTTTCCCATTACTTGTTGCCATGTTTCATGACTACATGATTCATGCTAGATACTACCTGTTGCCACGTGATCATGACTACATGACTCGTGCTAGATACTACTTGTTGCCACGTAATCATGACTAAATGACTCGTGCTAGATACTACTTGTTGCCACGTGATCATGACTATATGACTCGTGCTAGATACTACTTGTTACCACGTGATCATGACTAAATGACTAGTGCTAGATACTACTTGTTGCGTCGTGATCATGACTAAATGACTCGTGCTAGATACTACTTGTTGCCACGTGATCATAACTACATGACTCGTGCTAGATACTACTTGTTGCCACATGATCATCACTACATGACTCGTGCTTGATACTTGTTGCCACTTGTTCCCAATTACGTGACTCATGCTTGATACCTGTTTCTGTTCTGATTCCTGAGTATACTGCCCTCTATGGTCCACTATGAAATCTAAAGCGAAACTGTTGTGTTGTAGCAACCATATAGGGTGGGGTGCATGTCGTGCTACGTAGATAGTAATCACACAGGACTTGAACTTAATACTCGAACATGGTACTTGAATAAGATACTTGACATGATACGTGCATGCTTGATACTTGACTACATGATTACATGAGACTTGATTACCTGAGACTTGATACATGAGACTTGAATTACATGAAACATGATACCTGATACATGATTATACGACACTTGACACTTGATGCATGTTTATGAGATACTTGTTTACTTGACACTTGAGTTATGCCGTGTGCACTTGATACTTTTACCATGCTAGTTGTCTAAGTTGACATTGTACCTTTACCATGTGCTAGGTAGTTTTTCCTTATTCCATTTGCTTGTATCCTACTCTATTTGTAACCTGGACTTGCAATTAACGGGTACTTTTGTTTTCTCTTTTCCTCTTTCATACATTCGTTGTATTGCAGATTTTGGAGGACAGGTTCCTGAAGGTATTGACGAAATGATATTTTAGATGCTGGAGATTCTGCTTATTATTATTATTTATTGTAGTTGCTTGAACAATAACTGTATTCATATATTTGGAATTATTATTTGTATTTGGGCGATGTGATCGAGGATATTTGTTTTTCCAAACTCTGTTTTATTTGAGAACATGGTATTTGATTTCAAGTAAATTTCTGTTGGTGAATTTGTTTCAATGTTGCATATTGGTTCCACCTTTTGCTTCCGACTCTGATTATTTCTGTGATATGTTGTAAAGAATCTCTGAACAGCTTATGGATGATGAAAATCATTCGCTGGGCTTTTGTTACGTACTCGTATTTCGTATTTTTGGGAAGCGGGGCGTGACAGGGTTTTTAGTGGTATCAGAGCATCAGGTTTGTCTAATGTATTAGTTGCCTAATATATTAGACAAGCTTGGCTCGATCTGGAATCTGCTTAACGTTTCACCAACCATGCACTACAAATGGAGAAGGCTTCACCGGCGGTTTTGATAGGCTTCACCGGTGTTTATAAACGCCGGTGAATACCCTACCGGCGATTTCAGCAGCGCCGCACCAACCGCCGGTGGTGCGCGTGCCGGGGTTTGTTGGCCAACCTTCCCCGGCGCTTCCGTAGCCGCCGGTATACATAATACATTGGCCGGCGCTTCTAAATGCGCCGGGGAAACCATTTTTTATTTTTATTTTTTTTAAAAATTAATCCTACCCCGGCGGTTCGTAAACGCCGGGGTATAGTTTTTATTTTTTTTTAAAAAAGAAATTATCCCTACCCCGGCGGTTTAGAAACGCCGGGGTATATATATAATTTTTTTAGAAAATTTGAAAAAATATAATTTTTATAAATAACCACCGGCGTTGTGGAAAACGCCGGGGTTGTTTTGAATTTAAAAAAAAAAACAAAATCTGTATATATATGCAGATTTTTTAATATATGCAAATGTGGCTAGTAAACCCAAATTTATATTCAAAATTTTACACGAACACTCATGGAAATGAACAATAAAAAATTTAGCTGACAAAATTCAATATATATATTTCAGAATGATCAACATACACAACTTCAGAAGTTTAAAGTTCTGTAAAATTCATAATCGTCGACAACAATAATACAAGTATCAAGTTATACATATACCATGTTTACATCAATAAAGTTCTAACAAATTTGATCATACAAACTGATTGCACCACAAAAAAAGACCAAAAAATGACTTGCAATTAGTAGATTTTTTTAATTGGTACGCCTCCTTAAGTCGTTGCTTCCATCATGCTCGCTTTGGTTCTCTGGATTTGCCCGACTTGAATTATTTGGAACTCTATTCTGAAATTGTAAAAAAAAAAAGGTTATAATTGCCTCATACCTTGTGGCCTTGTTATCAAATGAAGGAAATAAATATTTACATCTTCAGTATTCTAATGTGACTGCTCAAAATTTTGAAAACACACTGCATACATTTGTAAGAATCAAATCATACAATTAACAAAATGCAGATAATAATTTACTGACCCACACCAAATCAGTGAGTTGTCCCACTCAGAGTTTCGCACTTATCAGTTGACAATGCATGTTAACTTTGTTCATGCTAAGTAAATAACATGAAGTACAGTTTCAGAGAAATGCATAATGTTATCAGTTCATATTAATGCATAGTAATTAATAATAATCGAACTCAACTTAATGCATAATGCATAATGGAATCAGTTCATGTTATCAGTTCAGAGAAATGCATATTAATATATAGTATCAGCTTCTATATATCAGTAATATATTAATAAATAATAGTTTAGTGTATCCATAATGTTATCAGTTCATATCACATATTTCATTCATTCACAATCCTCTCATGCAATATGCAGATTCAGAGAAATGCAAACTATACTTGCTGTTTTAAATATTATTACCATTGATCAAAAACACGAATTATTTCACAATATGATGACTAATCCAGCTAAACAAATCGAGATAATAAATCACTGACCAGGTTAGAACATAAAAACATAAAATTGATGTGTTAAATGAAGTAACACTTTGCAAATTTATACTAGATATTGGGACTGAAATGATGATAATGATATGAATTAGTGTAATGCCACATCTACACTTTTGTATCCACATTTTTGTATAGTATCACATATACACAAGATAAACACAGATGAACACATATCAAGATCTGACAGTCTTAATCAACATAAAAACACAAAAATTTATACTAGATATTTTGCTGTTCGGAAGTGATTTATGTGGAAGTGCTGTAGCTGTGGCTTGGTTCGTATGAAGTGGCTTCAGAACTTTTTTTCTAATCTGACACTACAATGGCTTTTGTTCCCTTATTTTTCCGTTGAAGAACTCAGAGAATTAGGAGAGGAAGTGGCTGGAAGTGGAGTGTTCATTATTTTTTAATTCTTTTCTATCTCTACTCCTAGGCTACACTGGACTAAAGTGCTTGTCTAGGATCTATTTTTATGGATTTTGAATCCCAAAAAGTGATGACTAAGCGATGGATTTCACTTCCAGGCAACAAAACACTCACTAGTATTTTTTTTTATAACACTAGTGATGAATTATAGATTCAACCATATGCAGGCTCATATTGCACTACAAATTTGAATATTTCGATAGAGAATTGGATGACAGGATGATTGCAATAATGCTTAACCTCCTTATCAAATGATGAACACATATCAAGATGTGACAGTCTTAATCAACATAAACACAAGATAAACACAGATGAACACATATCAAGATGTGACAGTCTTAATCAACATAAAAACACAAAAATTTATACTAGATATTTTGCTACCGTATGAAAAAAAAAATGAATTTAATCCCTAAGTGAATAAATCTGAAATAAAATCAATTAAGGATTAATTAGGGTCTGATTTAGTTGAGAATTAAGTTGAGTTCGATTATTATTAGGCTGATGATGTTGCTGGATTATTTGATAGTGTGCAAGGATATCAGTGTAGCATTACTCCATGAATTACAGTGGGTGCAAAAGTAGAAGAGGTTGCAGGCACACGAAAAATATACTTGTAAATGTGATTCAAAGAAATAAAATAAGTTAAAAAAACAAATTCTAACCTGTGTCGGAATGGGTGGTTCGGGATTTTGTTGCCTCACCAAAGCTGCAACTACCCCTTTAAGCTGTGATACATCTGACCTTAGAGAGCGTAACTCCTCGTCTCTCGGATCCTCAGCACAAGACGCACGAGCTTTGAAGACTTCAGTAGGCGTTGGGCCTAAACCCATTCCACGCACACGGCCAGGGCGCTCTGGGCCTCTTGTTTCGATCAAAGCCGCACGCTGAAGTGATAATGAGTCAAAGTCAGATATGGTAGAGTCGGGGGCCATTGTGGAAGACAGTTCAGCATACTTGACTCTGGCAGTGCTCTGTTAAATTACAAACTGGCATAAAATTATGTAAGTTATTTACTCCTATAAGCTACTTAACAAATCAAAGAACGCATACTTCATGAAGAAAAATTACCGATATCATCGCAGCTGTTGTGGAAACAAATTGGCCATCTGATTTCTTGTGGGTCGCGTCAAAAAAATCTAGATCGCCAAACTTGTCTGCACCGTGTTCCTCAACCTTTATATTAATAAATCACAGATATAAGAAACTTTATAATCTTTGTATATTCATTAGTGAAAAAAAAAGGCTTAACACATACCAATCTCTCACGAACTGTAGCGAAGCTACTAGTTCCAGCAGTGTGCAGTACATCTTGTTTTCCTCGACTTGCCGAACCAATTTCAGATCTTTTCTGCACATTTCAGATAATTACAACTCAATCAAAATAAGTTTAAATAATCAAATGCAATACTGTATTAATCAACTATCAACTATTCATTGAGTGATGAAAAGATGAGGGTGAGGAAGAAGATCATATGAGTATAAACCAAGCTTAAATCTATTTCCCATTCTTTAAAAATAGTTGTTGCGTTTGTTATGTTAAATTTAATTGAGTAGTTACTGTAATGATTGTGCCGTACCACTGTATGTTTAATTTCACAGTGAATTATAACTCTAAAGCTGCTAGTGTCCACATGAAATCACCATAAATTTGATCTGATTTGCATAACTAGATATGGTTGAAGTGTTACCTGGAGAGACTCAAAGGACAACACAAAAATAAGACATAGGACAAATATGATGCAAATTTCTCTTTCTGTATATATAATTATATATGTGTATGTATAATATAATATACTATGTTGACTTACATCATCACTAAAAGGCAGGACACCAAAAAATAAGATTTATCCAACCTTGATTCTAAGAAGAATTAATTCAATTGTCTGAAGAAGAGAAGATTTAACTATGTACATATTACATATATTTTGCTACATAAGCATCCAGTTTCTAGATCTGTATCTATATTAAAACCAAGGCAGTTAAGCTGTCCCATGTGACTGGTTCATGTTCAAAAAGCTTAGTCCTCAACTCAGGGGCACCAATAAAGGTATGATTACGACTTTCTTAAGAAAGTTTTCTTCCTAGGCCAGAACATTTAATAGACCTTGTTACTAAATGGAGATAACAAAGATAGTATGTTTTTGTTTTAGTTTTTTTGTATGTTTGTTGTATGAGATTGGTTTACTACTAAGGTATAGTTTTTAGTTAAGAAGCACGGATAAGGACACAGTGCTAGTCGTGTCAGGTTCAGGCGTACGACACGTATCTCTCACGATATGACTACTAAATAGAAGTGTTCAGCTGTACGACAGATATCTCACTCGATATTACTACTAAAACTACTAAGTAGAAGTGTCTGTGTGTCATAGGTTTTTAGTGACACTCACCATTGATTTTATTGTATCTGCAAAACCACATGCAATATCTTGATGAAAGAAGAAGAGGAAACATTAGTATAAATGTATAGCTGAAGGATAAGGCAGTGTAAATAGCCCTAATGCCAAACTATTTTATGTTTGAATCTGAATTTGAATGATCGGAACAAAGCTTCATGCAATTATACATGAAATAGTTTTATTCAATCTCTTGAATAATTTGCTCAGTATATACTTTTTTTTAATAAGCGTTTGTTGACTGCATATGATTGAAATATATGCATACTTGATTGGATTGATTAAACAAGTCAAATTTAAATTTAAATTAAAAAAAAAAAAAACCAATAACAAAAGAAATGAACAATCAAGAGAAATATATATAGTTTGAATACCTTTCCCTCTGGTGAACTCCAAAAATGAACAAGGTAGTGCCAATCGGAAGGATTAACATTGGGGGGGACAACCCTTGCATTATCGGCTGCGGACTTATTTTCATCAAAATATGCCGCTTTCAGTTCACATTTCCAGTCTCTCCACTTCTTTCCCATATAGACTTATTCAACCATTTATTGTCAAGAATGTCGGGGTATTGAAATTTTTGCTGTATAATATGATTGATAAGCAAATATATAGAATAACTGTGAGGTACTAAATTAAGTAAGGAGCAACAACCATGTAGCAATTGCAGTTGAGGAGAGAAAGGAATGGAAAGATGGGCAATGGTAAATATATGAAACTGGATAACTATGAGGCAGCTTGAAAGTTAATTATTCAACATTCTTTCAATAGCTAAAAATATAGAAACATAGTACTCTATAAATTATACTGGATTTGAATGAGAACTACTATGTATATCTAACATTAGTACACAATAGTAAAAGAACTATTCCATATCTAACATTCACTGGCAGACCTTGATTGCATCTCTACTTCAATCTCTACTTCAACTTCCTTCGTTTTAGAACTTCCTAGTATACTCCAGTCCAAACAGAAACTTTTGATGTAAAATGAGTATTTGAACAAGTGGTTTTTTTCTTATAACGATTAAAAAAAACAAATGTGTACTGCCTATGCATTTTTTGTTTGTGCATAGATCTTTGATGTTCCTTCTAATCATTTTTGCAGGATTCTACTGCAAAAAACATAATTAGAGTACATGAAAAAAATTTCGCTTCGGGAGTTATAGATGAAACATTTGAGAAACTTTTTAGTTACTATTTCAACTGATTCTTATATGTGCAATACCTTGAATGAGAATCTATAATGTTTGTACATTAGACTTTTCATGAAAATCAATTTATTCACTCTAAACACAACAGGGATACTTAGGAACTTTTTTATTTTACCAAACAAATTGAATGAGAATGAATACCTTGATTGTATTGATGGCAATTGTCTTAGACGTCGCCGGAATTTTTGACCATCTATCGTAAGACAATGGTAGTATTTGACCATTTCTAGCAATTACCCCTATGAAATTAGCAAATGTAGATGCTTCCTTGCCCACATGTTGGTTTGCAGGGTTGACGGCCACCACAATTTTGTCGTTCGGCTGACGCTTCCAGACATCTCCCATCCTCGTCGGTTCCCTGTTTTTTTTTTATTGCCGGTGCACTTCCCTCACCGATCTGAAACTGAGTGTCAATCTCCATCTCTTCTGGAGACTGTCCCTGCACATCCCCGTGCTTGGTGTTGGTGAGGGAGCCCTTTTTGTAGGTCGTCGAGGCATTTTTCACTAACAACAAAAAACCAAGTATGAAATTAACATAACAACTCAATTATGCTGAAGTAACTACTCAATTAAATTTAACTCATGAGATTGAAACCATGGGAAAGAATTAAATTTAAACATGATTGGATTCTGTAAAGATCATAACAATGCAGTAACTATAAATAGATTCTGTAAAGATCAACGTGTAATCTATGTTAATATCAAGAATTCAGCAAAATAAAAATTTGTACCTGAAACAAAGTAGAAACCATGAGCATCCAAAATTTTATCTCATGTCTCCATAAATCAGTCAAGAGCAATGTACAGTATCTGTATATATCAAGAATTCAAAGCAATGCATATCAAACCTGATTCATCACAGCCCAAATTTAGAAATTATGTGGCTCAACATGAATTAGTAGTTAGTGTTAGGTTTGAAAGTTTTGCATGGTCAGTACTTGCTAAAAAAACAGCCATTACTGTCATGAACATAAGAGTTTCCAACATTTTATTACTATAAGCGTAGGCATTTTTCAAGCAAATTGTTATTATTATTTTTATTAGACATTTTGCTGAATTGTTACTATTAACATTTTATTACACATTGATCTTGATACAAACCTGATTCATGGTTTCTACTAATGACAGTAATATTGGAAACTCTTATCAAACCTAACACTAACTACTAATTCATGCAAAACTTGCAGTATAACTTAGTATATCTCTTGTTTGATGTTGAGAGAGCTCAGCATCTCATATTACTTCCTGCCAATATCAATCACCTTTCACAATTACCTCAATAACTGGCATGCATTTCACAATTACCTCAATAATGTCAGGAACTACCTTGACATTAGAGTGTCCTATGATCATGATTCCTACAAAATAGATATAAATTGGCACATAATAATACAAAATAGAAATCGAAAACATACAATGCAATCTTGAAATAGGTATCACCCGGCGAAGGCTCAATGTAATTTTGTAAACACATAATTAACAATACAAATATGTTTCAGAAGGTATTGTTATTCAATACTATCTAGTACATCTCCTGGCTCCCCATCCGTACGGAGCCAATTAGGACTACTGTTGTCATCTGTTATGTTTACATCTAATATTGGAAACTCATTAGCAATATAATTGTTCATTGGATCATTATTCTCATCATCTGCAGTCTCGCCCAACTGAAATACATCTCTTGGTTGCATAATAAGTGCCATGTGAGTTTTGGGGCAAACTGGATCTTCAACATAAAACACTTGAAGGACTTGGGAAGGAAACACAAATGGCTCATGACTAATGTGTATACCTGTGTGAATCAAATTTGAGAAGTTGACAATTGTAAAACCTAATTTATCCTTGTTATTTGGATAATTCTTATCCATACCAGCCCATTCCCCGCGAAATAAGACTACCCAGAATTGACCGTAATAATCCAACTCGATGATATCCGTGAGCACCCCATAATAGTCAATATCTACATCTATAGGATTCGCGTCTTCCCTAGTAGCATAACTTCTAGTCTTTGACGTGACTACAATTCCACTGTTTTGGAACTTCAAATAGTGTTCACGATCTTTAGTATGAAATCTGAAGCCATTGTGTATATATCCCCTGAATCTTCTAACCATTTTATGGGGACCTTTCGCCAGAATCTTTATTTAAGGTGATAGATCCTCATCATGCAATTTAGAGACCTACATATGTGACGGTTAATCGTTTAAGTACAATGACGAATGTAGATACAAAATATTTGCTAATAAGTTGAAATTTCACTTACATGAGATTGAAACCAAGTATGAAATTTTTCATTCATTATCTTACTTTGATCACGTGGTCTCAATCTTCTCGGTCTAGCTGTTCTTTTAATCTCACGGATAAATTCCCTATAAATTATAAAATGATAGAAATGATAGTTAGTTAAAATTATGTCTCGATTTTAATGCAATATAAACGACTACAAAATTGACTTACGCTTAAAATGGCTCAACTTCTGCATGGTGATCTAGTACATATCGGTGTGCTTGTTCCCATGTTAAGTTATCTAATTCAAATGCGTCAACTTTACCAATAGTAGTGCTAGCAGTCTGAAAGAGATACTTAGCCCCGCCAAGGCTTGACATGTCTGTGTTTCTCCTTGGCCTATTCAAACTTGTCTCTACACCCATAAGATATCTTGAACAAAAATTAGAGCACTCTTCCGATAGATAGCCTTCAGCTATAGAGCCTTCTGGATATGCTCTATTTTTAACATATCCTTTAAGACGATAAAGGTACCTATATAGTTAAATATTTTGGTCATAAAAAATAAATACATCACATAAAGTAGAGAAACCAGATAGATGTTCAATGAGGCATGAATATTACCTCTCAATAGGATACATCCACCGATAATGTACGGGTCCCCCGAGTCTAGCTTCACCGGCCAGGTGGATTATCAAGTGAATCATTATAGTAAAAAACGATGGAGGAAATATCCTCTCCATTTGACAAAGTACCACTGCAGCACGTTGCTCCAATTGGTCAAGATCTTCAATACGTAGAACTCTCGAACAAAGTCCTTTATAAATACTACAAAGATCCTTGATGATGGCAGTGACTTACTCACACATCGAAAACCTTAGAGCCACGGGAAGAAGATCTTGCATCAATATGTGGTAGTCATGTGATTTTGGACCCTGAAGCTTCTTCTCCTTAGAGTTGACGCACCGTGCTATGTTAGATGAATAGCCATCAGGGACTTTAATCTCCTGTAACACCTTGCAAAATAATCCCAATTCTTTTTTGGACATTGAATAAATTGCTGGAGGGAGATGGACTCTGCCATTGGGTAAATGCTCTGGGTGCAACTCATGTCGTATGTTCATCGAAACTAAATCAAGGCGACACTTGAGATTATCTTTGGTCTTCCGATCATCCCCCATGACAGTTCCTATACAATTTTCGCCGATATTTTTACCAATGTGCATCACATCTAAATTATGACGTAATGAGTTGAATTCCCAATACGGCAACTCAAAAAAAATGCTCTTCTTCTTCCATGACCCTAAATCAACCATGTTGTCACATTCATCTGCATCGCATAAGTCAGTGTCCTCATCCCTGGCTTTTCTCTTGCCTTTCCTGATGACTTCTGGTTCTTTGCTGTAATTGAAATTATGACCTTGTAATCGCCTAGACACATCTGACCCTGTCAAAATTTCAGGCGCATGCCCCCACTCCTGCAATCCATCAAATGTTGAAGTTTCTGACCTGAATATGTGTGTGTCATGCAACCATCTTCGATGACCCATGTAACAAAATTTTCTACCATTATACAACCATTTTGAAACAGTTTGATCAGCACAACAAGGACATGCATAACGCCCTTTGGTACTATAACCGGATAAATTTGCATATGCAGGAAAATCATTGATTGTCCAAGTCAATGCAACCCTGAGATGAAAAGTTTCTTTAGCTGTTGCATCATAGGTTGAAACACCCTCCCATAATTGTTGAAGTTCATCTATTAATGGTTGAAGGTACACGTCTATATCATTTCCTGGACTTTTTGGTCCAGCAATTATCATTGACAACATAAACGATGAAGGTTTCATACATTTCCAAGGGGGGCAAATTGTACGGAATTAACACAACGGGCCATATGCTATATGTATTGCTCATTTGCCTGAATGGGTTAAAACCATCACTGGCTAATCCAAGTCTCACACTTCAAGGATCATCAGCAAAATCAGGATATCTTTCATCAAATTTTTTCCAAGATTGAGAATCAGTCGGGTGTCTGAGAATCCCGTCATCCTTGCGACATTCTGCATGCCATCTCATATCCGAAGAAGTTTTAGATGACATAAACATTCTTTGCACCCTAGGAATAAGAGAAAAATATCGCAATATTTTTGCAGGCCTCTTTTTCCTACTTGTTTTAACTGAGTCATCAGCTTCTTGGCCTTCATTTGGTTTTCCTTTCCATTTTGACGTTCCGCATATTTCACAATTCTGTAGTCTAACCTTATCCCCCCTGAACAGCATACAATCAAATGGACAAGCTAAAATCTTCTCATACCCTAAATCAAAAGACTTCAGAAATTTTTTGGTAGCATGGGATGATTCTGGAATACAAATTTCGGGAAATACTTCATTCAACAACTGAAGTAGCATGTTGAAGGACTTAGCGGACCACCCGTTTAAAGTTTTGATCTGAAATAATCTCACAATGAATGCAAATTTTGAAAATTTTGAGCAATCACGGTACAATGGTGTACTAGCATCTTCCATTAACTTAGTAAACGCTTCATATTCTTTATTTACTTCAGAATCTTGTCTTTCCTCTTCCAATCCTCCACTAATGTCTACAGTTACTGTTGGCTCGTTATGGACTTGTGTTGTTGGACTATTGGAGTGTGTTGGATTGTTACGAATTCCAAATGCATCCCGCAATAAATCTTGCATCTCATCGGCTACATTTAAGTCATCATTTGAAATGGGCTCGTCTTCATCTTCTAACACACCCGGTTCAACCGGAATTGCCTGGGCATGCTCTCCATGGCAAAACCATTGTGTGTACCCTTGGAGAAAACCATTGATCACCAAATGTGTTTCAACTTCGACGCATGTCTTCAGATGACAGTTAGTACACCGCCGGCATAGACAAAGAATCAAATTTGGATCACGAGAATTATTCTTGGCAAATATAATAAAATCTTTAACGCCGTTCCGATAGTCCTTTGATAATCGTGATTTGCTCATCCAGCTTTTATCCATTTCAACAATATCACTAAATCTGAAATTAAAATTTTATATATTTAAATATTAATAACATCTACCTTACTATGTTGGAAACTCATGAATAGTGTGAAATAATTATTAAGCTAGTTGGTCCAACTACTAAGCTAACGGAAACTTCCACCTGTAATCAATTTCTAGCCAATTGAAAAATTAAATAGAATGAGGCATACCAAAATGTCTCAAGTTAGAAGAGTTACAGGATTGTAGTTAGTTGGTCCAAGAGTATAGTTATACCAAAATGGACTTAGGTTGAGGCAGTAATGAATATGAAACCCTTAAAAATGATGAATGAACCAAAAAAATTATGAGGCTCATCTAAAGATTGAATGAATATTCATTGTTGTATTAATTTCAGTAATTTTCCAAATCCTGTTAGTACATATTATGAGGGCAATTCAGGCTGTTCTCTGTATATGTTCCTTCAGACAGGACTGTGTAATTTTTAATTATTATTTCTTAATGTCAGGATTTTAATTTAATCTGAGGATAGGTTGTTTCTTTGATTACAAAATAGGCCAAGTTCAGTTTAAACTCTAGACATGCACATGGAATTAGTATCTACAATAACTCATTGAAATCTATTCCAGGTATCCGAAGGCAATTGAGATATTTGAAACAATAGCACGCCATTACATGAATAATAATCTGCTTAAGTATAGTGTAAAGGGGATGCTCTTAAATGCTGGCATTTGTCAACTATGTAGAGGAGATGTTGTAGGAATCACCAATGCTATAGAGCGATATCAGGTATCATAGTGCTTTTACATAGTAATGATTGAATGCTGCTTTTCTGATTGTTCAGTAAGAACTCTAATTCTTTTGTCGTACGGCCTGACACTGAATTTCATGCATTTGGCACTCCAAACAGTATCTAACCCACAATAACATTACATATATAGTCCGTAAAAACGTGTTATGTACTGTTGCTGTGGGTTATGTATTCTTTGAGGGGTTTATAACAGAGTTGAAAAGGTCAAGGGGCCTATTAAAAATTCAGTGTCAAACCGGACAAAACCATATGCACCCTATATATAAATGTATTGTGTATTAGTAATTCATGGATTTCCCTTCACTACCGATCAGAAACTTTGCATGTGCTCGACTTTCATTGAACAAACTGTATCCTAACAAATTGTCTCTGGATGTGTTTTCAACTTACTATTTTCAATTATGTGCAAATCTCCACATTTTAATTTCACATATATGTTGATTACATAAATACAATCATATTTAAAAACTAAACTAGTAGAATGCAATCACATATATTATTTATAGGAATGCAAACATATGTTGATTACATATATTTGCCAAGAAATTACAATTACAATTACAATTACATTCTAATCATATTTATGAGAATGCAAATATATGTACAATCTTAGGGTTATACTAGTAGAATGCAAATACAATTACAATCTAATCATATTTATGTAATCACATATATGTTGATTACATAAATACAATCACATATATGTTGATTACATAAATACAATCATAAAGGAAATATATTTTTACTGAATGACCTGTATGGCTGTACACAACTAAACTAGTAGAATGCCAAATGACTGGATACAAATAAACATTGACGAATTTAAAAAGAAAAAAACTCAAACATTTTTTAGAATTCATGTGAAGGCTCATACCAAATATTTTAGCATGTGAAGGCTGAAACCTTATGTATTTGATAAATGATCCAAGAGACGCCCAGGAGTTGCCACCTACATGAAAAAAAGACGAGAAAAGATTTATATCATGAACAAGAAAAAGGGCAGGCATTAAACTGGCAATCATGCTGGACATCAATTTACCACCAACGATATCTAAACTTGATGCCAATACAAATTTACCAAGTGCTACACAAATAACTCAATAATGAATATAAAATCCGAATAAAATTACACAACTAACTGGTGATCTCCCATCTTCTCAACAGAAGAAAATAATATCAGAATAAAATCATCAACAATCAATGATCTCACTTTTATCTTCCATAACATCATTACATACTTTTTTCGGTTTGAGCTGACATGATTAACATATATCAGTGTTTAAAATTTGATACATTTACACATACATAACTTATATATGTAATATGTATTTTCAATGTGTATATTTATTTAACACAGTATGTATTTCTTTATTGATGCATCTTCATTTAAATTAAGATGTTTATAGAGTAAGGTAAGGTATGTAGACTGAAACTACCTGGAACAGTTTAGCATGAACGGGACTACCTAATGGGTATTAACATTAGCAAGAAAAACAAATACATAAATAAATAAAGGGCAAATCAGTAAGAACTCTAATCAGTATGAAGAGCATCATGATCTTACAACTAATATTTCTTTCGGAATAGCAAAGTAATGATCATTCACTATCATACCTTTCTTATTGTTTTATGGCAGATAAATACAAGAGTTGCTTTCTACTACAGAATTACAAATATTCTTCTGAATAAAATGATACATGAGTATAAGTCCAAGCAGCTACATGAGTTGCTTTCTACTATCTATTCATGAGTTGGTTTCTACTATCTATAAAATGATACATGAGTTGCTTTCTACTATCTATAAAATGATACATGAGTTGCTTTCTACTATCTATCCATGACTTTTCATTGGCAAAAATGGAGTGGTGTATATATGTATACCACTACTAGCTAACGAAGAAAATGTTCACTGCTATATAAGCATTATCAAATCCTAATTAGTCCACATTATCAAATCCCAACCCATTCTCAAATCACAGATTATTTCGCACAAAATCCCAAACAATTTCATTAAAAAATAAAAAAATTATTAAAAGTCGAAAATAATCATACCGAAGATAAGAGAGGGTTTGAGAGCTAGAGAGAGGGGGAGAACGATGGCGTACGGCGGAGGATCACGGTTGGGGAGGCGCACAGTGGAGGAGACGTGCGATAGGGTTTGAGAGAGGAAACGAGGAAGAGATTTGGAGATTTGGGTAGCGGCGGCGCTAAGAAACTAGCGAAACGAGGAAGAGATTTGGAGACGTGCGATAGGGTTTGAGAGAGGAAACGAGGAAGAGATTTGGAGATTTGGAGAGGAGACGAGGAGATTTGGAGGAGGCGCGAGGGATTTGGAGGAGGCGCGAGGGATTTGGAGAGAAGAAATTTCGCGCGAGGGATTTGGAGGAGGCGTGAGGGTTTTGGAAGAAAGGGATTTTTGGAGGCGGCGGCGATTTAGTTAAAGAAAAATATTATAAAAAAAAACTGCTGTAATCGGGAGAGATTAAAGGGTTATTAGATACATTCCCCAGCGCTTTGTATACAACGCCGGGGAATATAACGATAACCCCGGCGGTTATCATAAAGCGCCGGTGAATAAAATTTTTTATTTTTTTAATTAATTCATCCCCGGCGTTTCATTAAAGCGCCGGGGTAAAAACGCCCCTGTAGGGCAATTCATTTGTAGTGATGCATGCATAAATGAATTATTACCAACATTGATTTGGATACTAGTCTTATTCTATTCATTTGATCCCTTCTTATTCAATCCCTTGATTTCTTAATTCTTCCATCTTTTTCAGCCGTCCTCTTTATTGATTTCTTCTTGGGTATGAATTCATTCTTTCGTACCTATATTCCTTGATTCTGGTGCCATCCATTCTTTTCTTCTTGCTTGGTTCTTCGGTCAGCATCGCTGGATGCTGCTGGCAGAGTCTTCCCCGATCAGAGTGGCGTAGCAGAAGCATGGTGGGCCCATAACCCACAGGTCCCAGGATCCTCTTGTTGTTTCTTCTCCTTGTATTGTTTGCTTCCCCATATCTCTTGCATTTGTTCTCATCCATTAACTCATTGTTTGATTCAATTCTTCCATTTCTTTTCTCTTTGATTTCAGTTCTGCTTACTCCCCATCTTGCTTTATTATTTGTGTTTTTCTTTCCTTTTGATTCTGCTTAATTTCTTTCTTGCATTCCTTTGACATCATTGTTATCCCCTTCCTTCTTTTATGGTGTTGCCACTGCTTTGCCCCTTTCCCATTACCCATCTGCTTTGTTGCCCTTCCCCAGTTCGCTTTTGTCCTGTCCTAGGTACTGCCTAAGCAAATTTCAATAACGAAATTTTATTGTAAGGTGGGTAGGATTTGTAACCCCTGTTTTTCCAAAAATGTATTTTTGTATATTTTCTGTATTTTAAAAATTTTCGCAAAATATTTTATTGGTTTTCAAATTCTTTTGTCAAAATGTATGTTTGAATCTTCCATTTTAAAATCTGTTTTCGATCAATAATTTTAAATTGTAACTATTTTCTATGTGCTAATTATATTGTATCGATTTTAAATAAATACACTTTTGTAATGCAAATTACATTTTATTAGAGACAATATTTTTATTTGTTATTAATTTTATATACTTATTTTTCCTATTGAATATTCATTAATACCCAAACCTATATATATTATCCTATACCATTTTTTTTAACATCAGTTTATTTCCTTAACATTTTTTTTACCTGTTACCATTCATACCTACTAACCTAATTACTATACACCTATTATATCTTTTATACTTAATCCTAATCAGTTAACACCCATTTCCTATTACTACACCCACTTCCTATATATATTCCTTTACCTATTCCTATTACTACACCCACTTCCTATATTCCATTACCTACTAATCCTATACCTATTACACCATCAGAATTATTTCCTTCCTTAACTACACCTACCTTTTAAATCCTTTCTATTATTACCCAACCTAATACTACCCAACCGACCCTAACACTACCCACATCCCGGTTTGCACCCAAGAAATCCACCGACCCATTCTTTTCTTCTTTTCTCTCCTCTAGCCGTCACTTGCATCCTCCCCATCTTTCTCTAACCCTATTTTTTCATACACTATGTATGCTCTTGTTTGTGTTCAACCGAAAAAAAAAAAAAACCTGCATATTCTTTTTTTCCCAAACCGTTGCGTCGTGCTTCATCTCTCCCATTTCTCTCCATCCATCATCTCGCGCTCTCTTGCTCTTGGGATTTTATTGCGCGTGCTCGAGTGCGCGTATGGATCGTTCGTGAGTTCGTGGATTTTCGTTCGTGGGATTTGCTCCCACTTTTGATTTGCATCGTTCTTCATCTCCAAATTAAGACAAGTAACTTGTACATAATTTCATTAGGTTGATACAAGTCAAAAAGTTCACACCTAGAGTAGCTGGGTCTAGAGACAGCCAAAAATTATATTTTTATTTGTGGATTTTGTCTCTATTGTGTCGATCAGGCCATAGATGACTTATGACATGAAAATTGATAGGTTGATAACCTAGGTTTACCCTAAACTTGATTTTGTTCGTGTATGTGATAAATTGCATGCTATGTGTTTGATTGATTGCCCATGTGAGAAACAATAGGTTTGGACATGTTAGAATCCCTAAAATATGATATTTAGATGATTGGTAGGCTGTGTTTCAAGTTTGGTTAAGTTTGGATCAAATTTGTGGAAATTGTGACGTTTTTAAGAAGATGTGTCAAATCTGGAATTTTGCGGTCTGTTCTGTGTTTCTTGCTGTTTTCACCCATGCTAAGGTCCGAATCTAAATTTGGAAATTAAAAGTGAAATCTAGATAATTTAGTCTATTTTCAAACCCCACTAGTTTTACTGCATTTGGAATTCGTATGACTGAGATATGATAGTTTTGGTACAGCCGTGTCAGTAGATTTTAGATTCAGTTTTGAGTCATTTTTGTTAACAAATTAATTTCAAGAACTAGGCTATACATAATATCTTGCTATAATATTTTGCTCAGTGTTTTCTTAAGATGTTAGGGACTTCCCAGATTTTTGGTGTATTTTAAAGATAAGTTTTGCGCGATGTTTCATATCCTTTTCTAAAATCTACTTTTGTTGTAAATTGCGTGCTGTTCAGTATTGAACCCTGTTTTCACCCTAGTTGTGTGCACTGTATGAAAATTATTTGTGAAATATGAAAGTTGGCAAATTTTATCTATTTTCACGCCGTTTTGGCAGAATTGGATTTCGATTCACTAATTGCGAGATATGCTTGTTTTCATACAGTAGTGTTGAGAAATTCCAGATTCGTCAAAGTACGATTTTGTGTTACTTCTTATTTTTGATGACTTAGCTATACTTTCTGAAATATTATGAAACTTATTATTTTGAGTCTATATCTATAAGGGATTACCCCAGATTTTTCGTGGAATTATTTTCTATGTTTACATGCTGTTTTTATGCTTTTGAAGTTGTTCCCATATTTTCTGGCTGAACATGAAATCTATATTCAAATCAGTTTTGAGCTGAGATGTGAACTAGTATATGACTTTATTATACTCGTTGGATGCGTGTGGATGTCTAGTTTCCAGATCCTTTGACGGATCAAGATTTGCATGCCTGTAGCTCTTTGAATCACTGTTTTAGTACTGCTTAGTCTTGCTGTCCTGATTATGAACCTAGACTCATTTGCGCGTATATGTGAATGTATATCATCCATGCATACTGATTTGTTAACCTGAACCTAGACCTGATCATATCATGCTTATTTGACACTATTTTGTGCCTATTCATGCTTGTTGGACTTTAATAATAAAAGTAATCAAGCCGGGGTTTAAGGGAAATATCTAATAGTGGATAATTCAGAAACGTGTACTCGGAAGGGGACCCTTGTTTCACATTACTTGTTGACATGTTTCATGACTACATGATTCATGATAGATACTACCTGTTGCCACGTGATCATGACTACATGACTCGTGCTAGATACTACTTGTTGCCACGTGATCATGACTAAATGACTCGTGCTAGATACTACTTGTTGCAACGTGATCATAACTACATGACTCGTGCTAGATACTACTTGTTGCCACGTGTTCATGACTACATGACTCGTGCTAGATACTACTTATTGCCACGTGTTCATGACTACATGACTCGTGCTAGATACTACTTGTTGCCACGTGCTCATGACTACATGACTCGTGCTTGATACTTGTTGCCACTTGTTCACAATTACGTGACTCATGCTTGATACCTGTTTCTGTTCTGATTCCTTAGTATACTGCCCTCTATGGTCCACTATGAAATTTAAAGCGAAACTGTTGTGTTGTAGCAACCATGTAGGGTGGGATGCATGTCGTGCTACCTAGATAGTAATCACACAGGACTTGAACTTAATACTAGAACATGATACTTGAATAAGATACTTGACATGATACGTGCATGCTTGATACTTGACTACATGATTACATGAGACCTGATTACCTAAGACTTGATACATGAGACTTGAATTACATGAAACATGATACCTGATACATGATTACACGACACTTGACACTTGATGCATGTTTATGAGATACTTGTCTACTTGACACTTGAGTTATGCTGTGTGCACTTGATACTTTTACCATGCTAGTTGTCTAGGTTGACATTATACCTTTACCATGTGCTAGTTAGTATTTTTCCAATACATGTGCTTGTACTCTACTCTATTTGTGACCCGGACTTGCAATTAACGGATACTTGTGTTTTCTCTTTTCCTCTTTCCTGCATTCGTTGTATTGCATATTTTGGAGGACAGGTTCCTGAAGGTATTGGCAAAATGATATTTTAGATGCTGGAGATTCTGCTTATTATTATTATCTCTTGTATTTGCTTGGACAATAACTGTATTCATGTATTTGGAATTATTAGTTGTATTTGGGAGATGTGACCCAGGATATTTGTTTTTCCAGACTATGTTTTATTTGAGAACATGGAATTTGATTTCAAGTAAATTTCTGTTGGTGAATTCGTTTCAATATTGCATGTTGGTTCCACCTTTTGCTTCCGACTCTGATTATTTCTGTGATATGTTGTAAAGAATTCCTGAAGAGCTTATGGATGATGAAAATCATTCGCTGGGCTTTTGTTACGTACTCGTATTTCGTATTTTTGGGAAGCGGGGCGTGACAGTTTTCCAAGATCTATCACATCTCCACTAGTGCATGTCCTTATGTTTATTATGTTTAATTAATTAATTCGAACACAGACCCTCTAGATTTGATGTACCCAACTGTACTTAACACAACTAAACCAAGAACGAAGACCCCAACTGGTCAACTTCCACAAAAATCTCATCTGCCGGTATACAAGGGTCCCACTCAACCTTTAGAGTCTTACAACCCAAAGTATCATTAATAGACTTTCTAGGGTCCATCTCATAGTCCTAAGTCTCAAATCAAACCCATCTTGGTTTTTGTTATACAAAAATACTCTTCATTATTCACATTCCTTTTAATCAACAAATATTGCCACGAGAACTCGTTTATATGTAAGGAAGCACTTTTTATCCACAAAAATATAGATTCTTACAAAATCTAAAAATTATACGATTTTTTCATTTAAAACAATACACTCTAAAATCAATATTAAATTCTGAAAAAATTCATTTAAATCCAGCACATATCAAGGAATCCACCATAAAAATTTGGGCTCAAATAAATTAACTTAAAGGGTTGATATTCAATAAATTCTTAAAACTATCTTTCATTCAAAAATCTAAAAGTTACATGACTTTGTTCCTCAAAGCAGTACATTCTAATATCGATATTAAATTCTGAAAAAAATCAAATTAAATCTAGCACACAATGATGAATTCACCATAAAAATTTGGAATCAAATAAATTAGTTTAAAGGGTTCATATTCAATAAATTCTGAAAACTATCTTTCATCCAAAAATCTGAAAGTTACATGACTTTGTTCGTCAAAACAGTACATTCTAATATTGATATTAAATTTTGGAAAAATAAAATTAAATCTAGAACACAGCGAGGAATTCATCATAAAAATCTGGAATCAAATAAATTAGTTTAAAGGATTCATATTCAATAAACTCTGAAAACTAACCGTTATTTTAAAAATCGGAAACTACGACAGTACAGTGGTAGAAATTGTATATCTTAAAATCTATAAGTCGGATTGAGGATCCGTCAGATGTTCTGAAAACTAGACACAGTGAGCTACAATTTCTATTTTATCAATTTCATTAGCAATGAAGTTAAAATCTTGTTCAAAACTGAAACAGACGACAGTCCAGACCATACAATGTCTTTAAAATCTCATAAAAAATCGATCAAACCACTCATATACATTTGTTTAAACCTATATGTAGATGCCCCCATATGTATACTAGAGTCCCCCAACATAGCACACAAAATCACACACAAAAACCACTCGAAAACACCAAAAAAATCCAACAAAACACTCAAAAACAACAAGCTGCTGCTGCTGTTATTACTGTAGCTGGGGTTGAACAGTAACCAAGGGTTACTGTTCATCCGAAATCCAGTGCTGTTAGGGTTTTGACAGTAACCCCCGGTTACTGTTCACCCGAACCCTGACCTAGGAATTTGATTTTTATTATTTCCTTTTTTTTTGTATATTTCTTGCCAAAAATACTTCTTACATACACAACAATTACATAGAATCATACAAATTTATTCTAATATTAGAACAATGAAAAATCTCATCTTTTATTCATCCAAAACATGTTTTTTGAATCATACACCAAGATCGAACATCTACAATTACATATAGTCTCATTAGATTTATTTCTTTAAGCAAAATATTAATCTTTTATGCATAAGCCACTTCAAAATAAATTACTTTCGATCCATACAACAATTATTCAAACCCTAATGTTTAGTTTAAATTTTTGATAATTAAAAACAACCAATAACATGGAAAGATCTCAACTTTATAATTAATCAAGCATGAATTTAAGAGCATATAACAAGTTCTAATTATTTCTACATATCTTTATTAACTGCAATCAAATCCATAAATCCCAAGTTAGATTTTTCATTCATCATCAATATTCAATATTCCAAATTCATAAAACATGATCATCTCTCATAAAAATTGCATCTTTAGTTTATGAAAACATCTAGAAGCTCATTCATCATGATAATATAAGTAAAACACATCAAAGACGAGAAGTATCACTCACCTCAAAGTAGATCAACCTGAAGAAGAATAATAGAAATATAGAAAAGTCTTCTCCTTGCAAAAGTCCAAGATCCAAGCTTTAAACTCTAAGAAAATAATGAGAAAATGTGTTTTTCGGTTCACCAAGATGTAGACGGCTGTTGCCCCTAATATAGGCCGGGATTAGGTCTTTAGGGTTTCTCAAAGTTTACATAAATACTCCTCAAGAAATTATTTATTTACATATATGGATCCTTCCAATTATTAGTTAATCAAACAATTTATAATAAAGTAAAATTGTCACACCCCGGTTCCCAACAGCATACGAAATACGAGTACGTGACAGAGCCCTCCGATTTATTTTCATCGTTCATAAGCTACAAGGATCGACTCAACCGCATAACAAGAAATATAAAAGAATATACAACCACACATGCATGAAACAAATTATTAATTAACAGAAATTATTTGAAACAAATATAAATTTCTCAAATAAATATAAGATCGGGATCAAAAGTAAAACTTTGGGACAACAAGCCCATTACAAGTTTAAGTAGAAACATGAAATAAATAAACTCAAAGCACAAATAACGAAAACATGATTTTCCAGGCGAAGCTTAAAATGTTTGCTCACTAACTCCTACAGGTAGTTGATCTCCAAAACCTGTATATTTATTTATTGACAAAGAAATAGAGAAACAGGAAACAATACGCTCGAAAGTGCAAGTTACGGGCCACAAGTAGTATAAGCAATGGGTATGGGAACAAGTGCAAGAAAGCATGAAACAGAGATTTGGTATCAAGAGTATACAACATGTCATGACAGGAATGCAATGAGTAATAATTTTCAATGAGACTAGGAAGCAAGTAAAACAAGTCAAGTAACAGGATCAGGTAACAAGTGAACAAGTAAATTTTATCAAGCATCAAGAAGACAAGTGAACATGTAAACTTTAACGGGTATCAAGTAGCAAATAACATGTAATATGTAACAAGTAACAGTAACATGTAACATGTAACAAGTAACAGGAACAGGTAACAGGAATGTGCAAGTGAACATATTATACTTAAGTCTGTAGTTTAATCCTATCTAATATAGCACTTCATGCATCACAATTATTTACCACATGGTTGCTACATACAAACAATTTACGTTTAGGCCTAGTGGTAGATTATACAGGGTCAAGTACTCAGGTCTTGCAGAAATACGAGCATGTAGTCAAACCATGAGCACTAGAGGTGACCCCTGCAGGCACATGAGGTGGCCCCCATCAACCCCCTGATGTGGCACTTAGTTTCATCTGATTGCAAACACATATCATGTAATCATGTAATGGGCACTAGAGGTAACCCCCGCAGGCACTAAAGGTGGCCCCCATCATCCATGACATGGAACTTAGTTCTATTTAACTTAAAATTATGGGAAACACGGGTCCCCTTCCGAGTACAACCTCCTATATACCCCACTACTAGGTCTTTCCCTTAAACCCTGGCTTGATTACTTGTTATTATTATCACACTGGAATGAAAGTGCACAACCAGGGTAAGTAAACATGATAGGAAACAAGGAACAATTTTAGGCTAGGTAGGAAGCATAATCGAGTGTCAACACAATTTATAATTATAAAAAACGACGAAAATTCAAATTCTGGACAGCAGGATGTTGCTGCACCAAAACTGATATTCCCATTGCTACATATATGCAAATCTGGATCCTTCATAATTTCTAGAAACTATACTCTCTGCCGGTTCCAGCGCATATAAACATGATATATAAAAGCTACAGTAACTGGGTTCAAAACAGTATTCTACACAGATTTCATGTTCAGCCAGAATTTTCATAGTTGTGTTTACAAGCATGAACAGGTCTGAAACTTCATCAATTAAATCCATAAAAATTAGGAAAGATTCTCTAACATGTCTAGTCTCAGCATGTTAAATTTCATGTCATAATATAAAGATAGCATGCTCAAATTAAGTTGTAAAACAAGGTGATGCAGCAAAATTATGAATCTGGAAATCCAGACCCAGCAGCACTAAAACAGTCATAACTCACAAAATATAATTCGGAATTTGATTCCGTCAAAAGGGCTGTAAAATAGACACCTGAGGCTATGATTCATATTCATAACTTAATCCAAAATATAGTCATTAACAGGGTCGAAATCAACATACAAAATTAGGATAGCAGCATATAAAGTTACTTTTTGCATGGATTATAACATGATTAGTATTTATGATGGATTCGGGTTGAAGCATGGTGGAAATCAGAATGTAACAAGTATCAAATTAGCAAGCCACATGTATTTTCAACTCATTAACGAAGGGAACATCATTCACATGCTTAACACAGAACCAAACATCTACAACATGCATTCATATGAATAAATTTGTTTGATCTACATAGTGTTTGTGTGATGGATACATTAATGGATTGTTTGGGGAACTCTTTTCGTCTATAGGGTTGATAGAAGTCAATCGACGAATAGAATCAAGATCATCAAGGAGTAAGAACATGAAAAATAAGTTATAATGAGATCTACTTGCAGTATTTATGCTTGTACGAGGAACAAGAAAATCCATACAAGTACTTGCCTTGATTGGATGATGAACTAGATGATGATATTGATTGATAATCGAGATCGGATGGCTCAGATGGCGAGTGATGATGATGATCAAGATCAAATCGGACGGCCCAGATTCAAACGATCAAGAATCTCTTCCGATGTAGGTGATGCACTAGCAGTGGTGGGTGGTTGCACTGGTGGCGGTGGGTGGTTGCACTGGTGGTGTCTGAGGGGAGGCGTCAACGGCGAGGAAGGGAGGGTAGTGGTTGTCGACGATGCAGGGAGGAGACGGGAGGTTCGGTGCTCGGGGTAGCGGTTGAGGATGGCAATGGCAGGGCGACTGGTGGTGAGCACAGCTCGAGTCGAGGGTGGCTCGATAGTGGTCTGCAGTCGAGTTGCAGGTGGCTCAAGTGGGAACAAGGCGACGAAGAGCTACAGGGGATTCGACGAGGAGGGTGAGATGGTAGGGGCAACGAGGCTTCGACGACGTGGATAGGAAATGAACAGGGAGCGGTAAGGTGAGAGGTTGCAGGGTGGGTTCGAAGGGTGTGCAGTCGACGGAGCTTCGAGGAGTGGTAGGGGTGAGTCATCGGTGTGCATTGGTGGTGGCTGACGGTGCGACAAGGCGACTGTGAGGAGAGGGAGAGCGGAGGAGCAAGGGTGACGATGGGTTTCGGCACAGGTGATGGGGAAGAAGATGGGTGAACGGGTTTCGGGTTTAAATCCAAAAGAAAATTAAATAATAAAATACTAGATTAATTAAACACTCAACATAATAAAATAAAATAAAATAAAGTGGCTTACAAAATAAATGCCTATATATAAATTGCATGATAGATCGTGCTTTAGTCGAGTTAAAAAAAATAATAATAATAAGATTAGGCAAAAATATAATAAATAGCAATATAGTAGTACATATTACTTAATTAAATCAGATAGTATACGTAAAATTTATACTCCAACAATAATAAAATATAGAGTAGGGTCAGTAGGCTATCAAAAATTAATAAACAATATATTTAATAACGATAATAATAATAATCATAAACATAAACATAAACATAATAATAATAATAATAATAATAATAATAATAATAATAATAATAATAATAATAATAATAATAATAATAATAACCGAAACAATAATAATAATAACAATATCAACAACAATAATAGGATTTGAATTACAATATAAAATTATTGGAAACTGGTCACAAATAAAATTATTGATAGATTTTAATAGAAGATCCTACAATACATGTTAACAAAAAGAATTTGAAAGTGGAAAAAATAATATACAAAAATCGAAATACCGAAAATACACAAAAAATACGTATTGGCGGGAACATGGGTTATAAAAATTAATTCCTTTCACATCCCAGATCGGCCGACCAACATATGCAGCCCAAAATTTTGAAATCTGGAGTTTTTACTCAAAGTGACAATTTTGCACAAAAGTCCTTCATTTTTTAGTATTTGCAAATATGCCATAAAATATTCATAAAAAATCCAGAAAAATTAGAATTATTATCTACTAATAAATATTATATTTTTCAAATAAATTATCTGAATTTTATACTCCATGAAGAATATTTTCAATGAAGCCCCCAACAATCTCAAAATTGCTAATTATATATTTATTCAATCAATTCAATAAAAATCAACATAATATGGACATAATCTAATTTCTTAGAGCCTTCTACTGAATAGTCGGCCCTAAATGCAGCCAAACAATTTTTAAGTTATATTTTCGCCCCTAAACGACTTTTTACAAAAAGACCCATTTCTTTCAAAAATTTACAAAAGTAGTTTTCTTTATTCAGAAAAATCCCAAAAATTCAAATATACCCAATAACAAATAATAGAATTTGTTCATGAACTCAAAATTCTAAATTCACACTTCGAAATTATTTGCACGTGTGAAAATGTCAATTTTCCGAAAATTCAAAATAATTGAATAAATTGATTTAAAAATTATTTATTAATTCAAAATCTTGTATAAAAAATTGTGGGGCATTACACAGGCTTTCCGGTGGTGTTTGCCTCTACAACAATTCTCTCGTCGTTTTTCAGTTTCCATATACCCGTCATCTTTGTCCTTCCTCTTTGCTTTTTGGCAGTGGGCGTGCCCTCCCCTTCCTCCATCTAACTATCACTCTGTTCTGGAGGATACTCAGACTCTTGCCGTTCATTTGCTTCAACTGTGTTTATTTTTTTTATCGCCTTGGCATCCTGTACCTGTCTAAAAAAATTAACATCATTTTTAAAGACAAATTAATAGATATTGAAGACAAATAATAAATACAAGAGAAATAATATTAAGATTGAAAAATTAAGTAACAAATGTCACAATTGACGCAAATAAATTTTTTTGAATATAAATAGGAAACTAACATCGATGTGTAGGAAAAGATAAATGTCACAATTAATGAACAATTAATGCATATATAACATTAACTTTTAACACAAATTAATAAAATTTAAAGTTAATAACTATCATTCAAGTGACTATCTCACTAAGTTGATTCTCCATGAAATGTCAAATCCGGTGATATGAAAAGAACAAGTTTGTAATTTGATCAAATAGGTAATTATGATAAATCATAACAATTATCGCACATAACTATATAAAAGTATTATCAAGAAATTACCCGCACACATGTCAAAAAATATTACTTGTTTCCTCACGCACCCACATACATGCCAAACAATATTATCAAGAAATTACCCAAATTGCGAAAATAATCCTAAGATTGAGAATTTTATTAAAAATGAAAAAAATTGAAACCCCCAATTCAACATATATATGTAACTCAATCAAACATAACCCTAAGATCGTACATCACTTAAGAACATTAAACATTTCTAACATATCTCATAAAAAAATTAACTATATTCATGCAACCCTAAAATCTATAATTAAGGTCATAAAACAAATAAACTCTAAAATAATTAACTCTAAAATAAACAAATCTCAACAAAATTATCTCAAAAACAAATAAATTTCAATACAATTAACTCTATTCATATAACCAGAAAACACATTTGTCAAAATTATATAAAACACATCTGTAACAATTGATTAAATACCTATTGTTCGACTATAATATTGGTTCAAATCCAGTTCTTCTTAGATTTATTTTTTCCTTGGAAGTTGACTGTCCAGTGTGTGACGATATAGTCGAGACAATTCATCATGTCTCATTTACTTGCTTCTTTGCGAATAAGGTATGAGATATTATTTTTAGTTGTATGGAAGTGCAGCTAAATGTCAATTCTTCAGTAGATTTTTGGAAACTTTTAGAAGGAAGCCAATTTGGTGTGGGATGTAAACGAAGTAAATTGCAAGACTTAATGGCCATAGTGATTTGGCCTATCTGAAAATTGAGGTGTTGTGCGTGCTTTTGATACAGTCACAAACTGTATATGAATATTTGAGCGCGTTTGCGTATCAGTCCTTTTGTTTACGTATCAGTCCTCTTGGAAATTTCTTTCTTTTAGGGGTTTATTTACAAAGTTAGTGGTTTTTTTGTAATAAAGCCCACTGGCTTGCACGTGCTAGTGTTGTCATCTTCCACCATTCTCTTTATATGGAGAAGAGGCTTTTTGTATAAAGTTTATGTTGATGAATTGATATTGAACTCTTATTTCCCACTTTTATTTTTCCCCATTTTGTTGATTTCATGGCTGCCACCGCCGGTGCCTTACAACGTTAGGACAATCCACCACCGGGTTGGATCGAGTCTATAACAATGGTATTAGAGCTATCTCCTCTCCCACCTCTGCTGTCCCTGGCTCCCTCACCGTCGAAATCTCCGTCCCCTTCACTGCCCACAACTGCGACTCCCGGTACCGATCGGTCTCCACCTCCCCTTCTGAATTCTTCTCATACTTCAACACCACGTCCCTCATGCACCACCTCGAGATCGCCGCCGACTCTCCCTACAAGTACAAACTCATATGCCTCTTCTGCCACCTCTACGACGGCCCGGAGGCCGTCTGCGTCGGCATGGAGGCCGCCATCACCAAGAAGGACTCCATTATCACTGCTTATCGCGACCACTGCATCTTCATCGCCTCCCACACTCCCTTTGTGCCCACCGACGATGACCTCTTCCTCCTCTCCCTCCACCACTTCCCCCTCTCCATACCCGACGCTCTCCGCCACCCCAACCACTTCCACCTCTTCAACTTTTGTTGGGTCTTGTCCAAAATCCAGCAACCCGCCAATTGTTCGACAAAATTTCCAGCGGGTTTGAGGTGACGAAGAAGAGGAATCATTTGATCGAACATTTGGTGCATTCCTGGAGTTGGAGGAGATGGGTTTGGCTATCTGCCAAGAAGAAGTTAAGGGTGGGACAAAGTGTTACCGAGGTGGTGGTTGAGGTAAATTCGCTGCCTGGATCTCTTGGAAATTTTGTCGAACAGTTGGCGGGTTGCTGGATTTTGAACAAGACCAAACAAAAATTGAAGAGGTGGAAGTGGTGGGGGTGGAGGTGAGCGTCGGGCATGGGGAGGGGGTAGGGGTGGAGTAAGAGATGAATAACAACTGTAGATGCACAAGAGTCATTGAATGGTGGGGTGATTGTATTGGTGACTGGGTGTTTGACGAGGAAGGATTCGGTGAAGAAATTTACGCAATCATTCTTTCTAGCACCAGAAGATGAGGGGTTTTATGTATTGAATGATGTTTTTAGGTATATGGATGTACACAAGGTAGCAAATGGTGTGGTGTTGCTAGTGGAAGAAGACTCTCTTCCTCATGAGCATGTAATTGAGGAGATAATTGATGATGAGAAGCAATCTCTGAAGAAAAATCAAGTTAGCGATTCTAATGATGGTAGTGATGGTTCTAACTGAAAATTCCAGACTATACATTGGAGACAAGGTCACAAAGATGAGTGCCATCCTCTAAGAATTGATGATCGGTATAGTGGTTCTAAAGGTTCATACAATGTGATGGGCTTACTGACTGATGAACCTGCTATATCTGACAATAATATGGATATTGAAACAAATGCTCAGCCTAAACCAGATGATAAATCCTCTTTAAGATCATCACTGGAATGTGACTTGCCATAAATTGCCTCTAGTGAGGGTGGCAGTTCAGTTAAACCCTGTGTTTATCCAATTGGCATGAAAAGCTCTTCGAAATCCTTTGTAGACTTGTCATCATCATCATCGTTATTGTCTACATCATCCTCATCTTCATCATCTACCTCCTCTCCATATTCTGTGCCTATGGATAAATCTGGTGATGCTTCTGCGAGTGATGATATTCACTTTGAGAATTTGGAGAAGACTTCCCACCCGTACGGCAGTCCAAACTTGTCTGTAGATACTTTACCTTCCACAAGCAACTTCAAGAAGGTGAACAAAAATAAAGTAGAAGATGTTGGATGCAGTTGAAGTGGTCCTTCTAAGCAAAGCTTTGTTAGATCAGAAAGTCGTAAGATTGGTAGGCCTCTTAAAAATGCTGGTGAATCTGAGGATGACTGTGTTCTAAATGCTGGATCTTCTTTTATAGTTCCTTCCAATGCATTGCCATCTTAACTGAGACCTACGAATAAGGAGTATCAGCTGGAACAAACACCTGATAGTGTTGCAAGGCAGCTGTCTGTGACAAATGCAAGAACATTAAAAATGAAATTCGAGGTTCTTGCAACTTTCCAATAGTCCAAATGCAAGGGAGGTGCTCTGTATGGATATATCATCTGACGGAGACCTTATAGTTACTGGTTCCACTGAAAAAAATATGAAGATATAGAGAATGGTGCTTGAGAATATTCAGTCGGACACACTGAAGCAGTTACTTTATGAAGAAGGGAAACTGAGTTTGGTTAGCCATGGTGCAGCCCCTACTGTGCAACTGATTTTCAGTCCTCCTGCAATGAAAGCTAAGGTCGAGAAGTTTAGGGGACAAATATTACAAGCATCTGAATATACTCTTCATTCGGAAATAATACTTGGAATCAGAAGTGAGTCAAATCCACAATCATTTTGTTTAAGGTTGGCAAATCTTATGAAGAGATTCGCAGCTAAAAAATTTCAAGACATTGGCTCCAGTCATACTAGACGAATACATCCAATATAAGCAGGTGTTGTGCCTTGTGCTAAGGATGGTCTATTATTTCACAACAAACATGCACTATATCAAACTGGTAATACAACTTTAGCGTTAGTGTGGAAGGATGAAAGTTGTATTCAATATGTTCTCGATACGGACAACAATGGATATGTTCCATATCAGCAACAAGTTGTCCTGGAATTACAAGCTGATTGAAAATTAATTACCTCTGATGAACCTTCGATTGTGTTTGGTTGTGGAAATGCAGAGTTTGTACATGAGTCAAATGTACGGTCGGGAAACCTTCTTCGATTTGCTATGAAGGATGAAGCTTTGAGGCCTATAGATGGGAAATTGGTGATAGTTGATATGCAATTTATGGGTTGGCCTAATGACACAAGGGCTTTTGTAGATACCTACTCTAAGATCTTGTTCTAGCACACATCAAGGTGCTTTATCTTTACAAAGATCTTTATTTTTTCCTTTGACCTTGCACTGGAACTAGACAGTACATGTAACATCCTGAATTTTCAATTATAATTTAATAAAAGTTTGTTTGATTTCACGTGTGGTGCAAATTTATGTACATTTTTACCCTTAGAAAATTATTTATTTTCATACCAGAACAAGTATTTTAATTCTTCTCCTTTTAATTTTAAAAGCCTATTTTAAATCCTAGGCCTAATTATTTAAATCTAGCCCACACTAATTAAATTAATTATTTTAATTATTAAGCCCATGGATTCTAAAACCCACTAAATTGAGCCCACTAGTTTATTCTTATTTAAATGAGACAACTTGTAGGGTAGACTTATTTTTGTAACAAATTAATTAACAAATACATGTACAACTAGTAACTATGTGTGCTTAGGGTGGCACGTGCATTGCACATGCACGTGCATTGTGCTAGTAGACTTGGCCGGATTCAAGCATGGAGGAGATGGGGGAGTGGTGTGAGTGGAGAGGTATTTTTGTATTCATGGGTGGTTGCTCTAACTCCCTAATGTATCCTAGCCCCTAATCTACTCTCATCAAGTTAATCTTAGCCATTCATTTGACCCCAGAAAGTGTATAAATAGCCCCCCCTAGCCATTCACTTCACTTGCACCTTTAGAAATTACAAAGAAAGTGAGAAGAAAAGATAGAGTGTGATAAATTTGTGTGAGGAAAAAAAATATTGAGTTGTGCATTTTGTGTGTTCCTTTCACCATTGGAGGCCGGCCATTCATCAAGGAGGAAGGAGAGCCCGGATTTCATCAAGTACGAGGAAGAGAAGGCGCTTTGGTGTGCACAGGCAAGGACGAGAAGGCTTACAACTAGGAGGGGATCGTGTGTTCAAGGAGATTTCTATGATTTTTTCTATTGTTCTTCAAAATAGGTGGGTGATTTCTCAAGCTTCTAATGTAGATTTCATGCTAGGGATTAAATTGATGAAATTACTAAGAAGAAACTAGTTAATTTGGCCATGTGTTGCTTTAAAAGAGACTAATTAGAAATGAAGTGAATGCTTGATGAATTGATTGATAGATGATATAAATTGTGATTATTTCATTGGAATTATCATGTTGCTATGAAATTGTGAATTTTGAACCATGTTAGATTAAGGAAATATGCTTGTAAATGGCTAATTGGTTAATTGAAATATTTGAATTGTTCCATATTAATTAATGTGACATTAGTATGATAAAAGAGACTATATTCTAGAAATTGTTGTAGAAATAAAAAAAAGGAAGAAAATAAACCTATGTGATAATTGTGATTCTAAAGTTGGTAAGAATCATGGTTGTTTTCAAATGTCGAAAATATAGAGATAAAATACAATTTAGAAAGGAAAATTCATGTGTTTATGTCAAAATAATAATTTTTAAATACTGTTAAGTTGCAAATCTATAACATTAGAAATCTGGAAATTTTCATGAAATAAATTATAGGAGAAAATAGTTTAAGAGTTTTTGAAATATGAAATATGAAATATTAAAAACAAACAGAGGGTCGAGTTAAAAATAACTCAACTCATACATCATGTTAGTCACTCAGACCTACTGGTCAGTGGGTGCGCTTTAAAAATGTCACTGTAGCAACGGTGGAGGCGGGGTGCTTGGGTTCGAGTCTCTCCAGAGACTTATTTTTTCTGAAAATTGATTTTTACTAAACACCGAAACCCGGAACACAAATATAATTCACGTTCTATATTAGACAGTTAGCCATAATGGCCTTTTTGGTCTTCGGTGGCACCCCAAGTCAGTTACTGTAGCACGCGGGGGGATTGTTGTGCGGGTTCGAATCTGGCTTCGGCCACCTTTTCAAAAGTTGGCTTTGGCCACCTTTTGAAAAGTTGGTTTTTTTAAATATATTTTATTAGTTTTAAATAGTTTTGAGTGATTTAAAAATTGATAAAAAATATTAGAAATATTCTAAAAATACCTAGACTTCATGACAATTTTTCTATAGCTTTTTGGCCTACTGTAATGAGAATTAAAGGCTATTTTGGAAAGGAACTTGATTCAAATTACTAGAATGAAATATTGAGTAACTAAAAGAAAATTCATACTTTTCTTTAAAAGAAAATATTGAATAGAGAGTTTAAATAAATTGTGTCATGGAAAAATTTAAATAAAGATAATTGCAATTTGGCTTAATAAGTGAAAGAATGTTATTATGAAAGTAAAGGAAATTTGTGAAATCTATTATGAATGTGGTAAACTTGAAAAATGAATTCGTCACTTTATACATGAAATTTGTGCATGAAAATAAAATGGAAAATCATGATGAATTATGAGAAAAATTTGTGAGTGTGAATACTCAATTTTATGAACATGAAATGAGATTAAAGACTAGAGTGTAGCTAAGTCCTTATACCGGAATTGAATAAATTCTTTTGAGATAAAATATTGGAATGAAAGACTATGTTTGGGTCGTTATTGTTGATTGATGGTTGAGACCAGTATAGAGGAAGTGCTAACTCTAGGGTGTTGATTTTATTCATGATTCAAACAAGTAAGGACAATACACTAGCGAAGATGTGATGAAAGTAAGAGAAAAATACAAGTATGAGGGCCTCGGGTCTACGGTGAGAGAGTATTTCACAGGCTGTCTATATGATGTATCATGTCATGACGTGAACACATCTCCGAAATTATCGGGATCGTGGCGACGCTTGTGGAATGTTTGGTGACTACGGGTAGTGCCATTGTCCCATGACGGAAGCTGAACTGTCCATAGGTTGTCTACATGATGCGTCATGTCATGACGTGGGATTCCTTTCCAAACTGTCTGGACATAGGCTCGTAACTCATAGAACATCTAGGATACTTACCGTAGTTACTGTAGTAGTTTAAGTCATAGCGAGAGACTGAACCCTACAAGATGAAGAATGATTAAGGGCTTGTCCTCGGACCTATGTAGTATGGGATGCATAGAATCTGAATAAGTGCGCATTAGTGTCATGTAAATAATAATAACTGCATTAAGGACTAAATGCACATTCACACACGATATCAATAGGATAGTCACCCTTTGTTTGTGACAAGTGTGTGCTTTCTAAGTAAGAAAAATTGATGTATTATATCTTAGCGTCAGTTGTATGCAACTGACGTACCCACAGTTTCTATGCAGGATAAAGTGATTGACAAGACTAAAAAATTGTTTGCTGCTTAAAGAATGTTCAAGTTGTTATTCAATTCATGTATAATGTTGTAATTTGCTTCCTCTGTGTAACATGTAATCATTGTTGCAATAAAAGTTTTTAATTCCTTATAAAATTGTAGGAAGAGAAGTGCAAAGATCCTGTAGAACTTCGAATTCAGTCTTATTTGGAATTCGAGGTGTTACAATACACATGGAAGTGTAATATCCCGATTAATTATTAATAATATTATTTTTATTAGTATTTAATTATTTAATTATTTTTATTTCATTTTTAGATTTGAAATCTCTTTTTTATCATGACAAACCAAATTTGATGGCTAGGTTTTGTTTGGAGGATTTAACATAGGATCTAGGATTAATTAAGGATACATAAGAGTTTAAGAAGTTCTCTTCTAGAAGCTCTCTCTCCTCCACCTCACCCCTCCACCTAATCCCTTCACCATACCTCCACCTCACCACCCCCCTCACCTAGACATGGGCCGACCAATTGTACCCAAAGGGGTTTTTGAAAACTCCCTTGGTGTTTTTGCACTCTCTCCCTTCTCTTTCACCCTATAAATTACCCCCCCCCCCCCCCCCCCCCCATTTCATCTCGTCTCATTTTACAAGAAGAAAAAAAAGTGAGGAAAAGAAAGAGAAGAAAAGCCCAAACTAGAGAGTTTTCTTGTAGGTTTTCTTTAATAGGAGCTTTCATAGAAGCTAGGAGAAGGATAAGGTGCTTTGGCTAGTTATTCCTTCAAAGAAAAATCAAGGTGGGGGTCTCTCTAACCTTATTTTGTTTTCTTTTTGGTTCTTTTGTTATGTATGTTTGTGTGTTGTTTTGTTCTCTTTTTGAGTATGTTTTGTTGTGTTGTTGTTCTCTTGATGGGAATGTTTTGTTTTGTTGTAAAACAACTTGGACTAAATTCTTAAGCATAACCATGGTTGTATGAAAAAAAAATGATTACATAAGAAAGATGGATAGTAGGACTTAACCAAAACAACATAAAGATGTAATCTTTAAGCTTGTTATGGTTGCTTTAACAACTTGGACTAAATCCTAAGCATATGAATGATGGTATGAATCAAAAAGACCACATGAGAAGGATGGATGGTAGAACTCAACCAAAGGTTGAATCTTTACGTTTTTATCATGGTCATCTTGTTAAAAATATACAACTTGGACTAATTGACATGAGCATATGAAGAGGGGTGTAGTAGAAATATTACATACCCATTTTTGGATTGTAGAACTCAACAACTATTAAAAAAAGTCTTTGTTTTGTTTATTGCTCTCTACTTGTTAATTAACAAATCTTGCTAACTCTTAGTTCAATAAAAGGTATACTTTGTTGTATGTAGGAACAAAGAGGTTAAAGGAAAGAAGGTTGTAATGTGTAGGACTTGTAATTTAAAAGAAAGTGGATTTATTGTATGAAGGACTTGTAATTTATAAAGAGTAGATTTTTTGTAATATGTAGAAATTTGTAAAGTTGGATTTTTGTAAGATTTTAAGACTTGTAATTCATAAAGAGAATATTCTTTGTAATAGCTAGTAAAGTTCCGTGCTTAAGTGTAGTAAGTTCATGCTTAAAATGGTAGTAGATATCCATGCTTAAGTGTAGTAAGTTCATGCTTAAAGTAGTAGATATCCATGCTTAAGTTTAGTAAAGAACCCATCATGTAGTAATTGTAGTGTTAGTAAAGAACCCATCATATTGTAGTTGTGTTTAGTAAAGAACCCATCATATGGTAATTGTAATGTTAGTAAAGAACCCATCATGTTGTAGTTGTGTTTAGTAAAGAACCCATCATGTGGTAATTATAGTGTTAGTAAAGAACCCATCATGTTGTAGTTGTGTTTAGTAAAGAACCCATCATGTGGTAATTGTAATGTTAGTAAAGAACCCATCATGTTGTAGTTGTGTTTAGTAAAGAACCCATCATGGGTAATTGTAGTGTTAGTAAAGAATCCATCATGTAGTAGTTGTGTTTAGTAAAGAACCCATCATGTGGTAATTGTAGTGTTAGTAAAGAACCCATCATGTTGTAGTTGTGTTTAGTAAAGAACCCATCATGTGGTAATTGTAGTGTTAGTAAAGAACCCATTATGTTGTAGTTGTGTTTGGTAAAGAACCCACCGTGTGGGAATTATAGTGTTAATAAAGATCCCGTCACTAGTATCTTGGATCGATGGACCATGAGTTGGACTATGATAATCTAAATTGAAATTCCGGTAAGATTGTTTAGGATTAGTGACATCATTAGGGTATTAACTTATAAAGCTCTTTACTTAACCATTTTTGCCAAAAGAGAGGAGTTGGTATTAGGGGTGACACCTTATGACCCAACTCGTCCTATAGGCCGACACTAGGTGGTGTTATTGGATTGTACCTTCTCGTCAAAGAGATACGTACGGTGCCTTCTCGCAAGTTAGGAGCATGGATTTCGTTTCTCACATTGTTAATTCCTGAAGTACCATGATAAGGGCGGGCGGAGCTAGGGGATGGACCCCCGGAACTCCGTCATGTTCTATGTCGGGGAAGCAAACACACCATAGACTATGATCTATGAGTTAGGGGGCCATAGGGGATGCTTCGAGCTAACCTGTGTTGTAGCTAACTCCGAAGGTTCGTCTGGTTTTTTAGTGAGGTCCGGTGTGCCGAGTAGTAGTGGCAAATATAGACACCATGAGCGTACTGCATTGGTGGGACTTGACCATGTCTGCAACCTCATCAGTCACGTTGTATCTGTCAGGAACAGGTTGTGTACAAAAGTAGAAATTCATAACGCGGGTTCAAATCCCTAAATATGGAGAATGGCTTGATATGGACGTATGTAGTTATGGGATGCATACGACTCCAGATTCTCGCTTGCATTAGATTAAGAGCATCCTAGCATAGTTGATATTGCATTAGGTTTTAAGACATTGCACTCACGAACACTTAATCTACACCAACACATTTACCATGCTTGATATGTTTGTTTTTTAGATTCGCTGCTAGTCATCAGCCTTTAAGCATCAGTATATGTACTGACGTCCCCACTCTAATAAGTTGTGGATACAAGATCACCAGCTCGGGAGAACTCTAGTTGAGGCATGACTTCCAAGTGAAGAACCAATGTTATTGTTTCATTCTTGTATACTCTGATGTAATATATTGAACAATGGGAACACTCGGCTTGTAATATTGTATTAAGTAAAAAGTTTTAAATTTTCCTGTTTTCTGTGTATTGTGGCTAATTGAATGTAAGATTCTGGCTTATGTCACGGTTTCCCAGTCTATGGAAATCGGGGTGTTACAGAGGGGTATCAGAGCCTACTTCAATTTATAGCCTAACACAGTAGGGAAATAGACTTAGATGCCTTGTAGGAGTTAGGTTTTTAGCTTGTTGTAGATAATTATAATTCATACCGTTGTTTCCTTCAACTTATGTTTTATTATATTTCTATATCTTGGCTAATTCCCGTGTCCACTCCTTGTAAGATGGCGGATGGAGCGTTTCCCCCATGAGAATGGGTGGGCACATGGGATCACGGTTGAGGTGGACTCAGATCTAGAGCCCATCACTAATGGCAATGGGTCACCAGTCGGGGTTGGTTTGACCAATGGGCCACAGCAGCTACCGCAGCAGGGGGTGCCCCTACAAATGACCAGCTCCCAGTACTGCCACCCCCGCCACCGCCCCTGCTTACAGTGGAACAGACCTTTGAGCAGGTCTTCCGCGACCTTGCAACCTGGGGTTGGTGCCACGCCTATCTCGAGAACAGGATGGACTCTTGCGAGTTCGTAGTCCTCAACACTGAGAGGGAAGTGGCAGAATTAAGGAGGGCCAAGTCGAGGGCTGACTGCAGGACAGTGGTCATGAAGCACACTCACCTTGTGCAGTTCGCCCGCCTAGAGCGCAAGTGCGCAGAGCTTCAGGCGCAGATCACACAGCTGCAGGCACTACTCACTGGGGGGGACCCTGCAGGAGACACTAGTAGTACCGATTAGGCGGTTAGGTGCCCGTACATTATTTTGTGGTTTTTTCATTTTATTATCCAAATGTATGGTATTATGTAAGGAAAAGAATGCATATGTAAGATATGGGGTTATAATGAAATGAAGTTTAGCTTTGCGTTTTCTACAAGTCTTATGTGCATATTGAGATTGGATGGATGTTATTTTTGGAATATTATAATATGATGCCTCTGTATGTACCATATTTTTTTTCCTTCTTTTTCTCTATCAGATGTCTCGCAGAACAAGAAGCGGTAGGATCAACAATTTTGAGGGTGAAGGTAGTGGAGGCAATGGCGCAGGTCTGGATATATAGGCGGAATTCGCTCGTTTGTACCAGTTTTTGGGTGACCTAGCAGAGGCAAGCCAAAATAATGTGCAGCAATAGGGAGCACCCACAGGTAACCATGGAGTAGCAGCTACCGACCCCGTCAGGATGGTCAAATCCTTTCGAAGGATGAGGCTGCCCATTTTTGAAGGCAAGGCAGACCCGACAGTGGCTGACGACTGGATTTGTCAAGTTGAGACAATGTTTGAGGTGATGCTGACACCGGAGGACAGCAAGGTCAGGTTGGCCAGCATTCTGCTAGGAAAAGACGCCGGGGTCTGGTGGCAGTCGACTAAAAGGGGCATGTGCAACGGACCCATTGGCTGGGAGGATTTCTTAGGAAAGTTCAGGCAACACTACTTTCCGTTAGATGTACAAGAGGAAAAGGCCATGGAATTCTTCAACCTAAAGCAAGGAAGCATGACGGTTCGTGAATACGAAACAAAGTTCACGCAGCTGTCTCGCTATGCTCCAGAAATGGTATAAGATGAGGTCAAGAAGACCAAGAGGTTCGAGCAGGGGCTTAGGCCCATACTTAGAACCAAAATGGTACCTTTTTGCATCCGGAGGTTCGAGAAATTGGTCCGACATGCAGCTGCAACAGAGTTGGATATGAGCAGAAGACCCAAAGCACAACTTAATACATGAGGGTGGAACAAAGGGATGAGGCCCGCACCTTCGTCAGGATTCAAGAACCAGGGTGGAAATCAGAAATTTCAGAAGACTGTTAGCAGCACCGGAGGTGCCAAGACAGGGGACTGTTTTCTATGGGCGAGCAAGAACACTTCAAGAACTAGTGCCCAAAGCAGAACCTTCAGAGGGATACCCGCACTTGTTACAACTGCAGGAAGATTGGCCATGTTCGGCCAGACTGTCCCCAGCTTCGGAGGGGCAACGGTAGCCCAACTCCTAAGGCAAACAACAAAGGGAAGGGGATTGCCCGCCAAGGGCGAGTGTTCGCACTCACAGAGGAGGATGCCGATGAAGACGAGGGAGTCATCACCGGTAGGTGAAGAAATTATGGTTAAGTTTTTTATAGTATTTTGAATATTTTGGCATAAGACATTATTGATGTAAACACTTTTGTAAACAAGATGGGTTAATATAAATAAAATCCAGGCAACTGTTTTATTTGATAGTGGGTCATCGCATTCTTTTGTGTCTGAAGTATTCTCAAAGAAGTTGAAGAGCACCCAAGAGGCAACTCTGGAATCGGTTTTGTTGGTTGCTACCCCATCTGGAGCAACTCTCCCTACAAATTCGTGCTACAAGGGATGCAATATCCTGATTGGCGGAGAGACCCCGAGTATAGATTTGCAAGATCTGGGCTTTGCAGGGACATACATGATTATTGGGATGGATTGGATGTCCAAGCATAAGGCTAGCATCGATTGCAAGGAGAAGAGGGTAGCCATTACCCCATCCGGAGGACCAAAACTTGTGTTCCCAGGAAAGAAGAAGAAGAGTGAAGAAATTCTTGCAGCTGCAACTGGAGTACGTGTGCCAAGCGAAGTCAAGGTGATACCAATTGTACGAAAATTTTCCTACGTATTTTTGGAAGAATTACCTAGACTCCCACCACACAGAGATGTTGAGTTCAGCATTACTATGTAGCAAGGCAGCGCACCAGTGTCTACGACACCATATCGTATTGCACTAGTAGAGCAAAAAGAAGTGAAGGAGCAAATTGAAGAACTGCTACAGAAGGGATTCATCTTGCCTCACCCTGGGGAGCGCCCGTGCTACTTGTGAAGAAGAAGGATGGAACCTCGAGAATGTGCATCGATTACCGGGAGTTGAACAAGGTTACTGTTCGAAACTGGTACCCCATTCCCAGGATCGATGACTTATTTGATCAGCTCCAGGGAGCGGCTGTATTCTCAAAGATTGATTTACGTTCAGGCTATCATCAAGTTCGGGTCAAAGAAGAAGATTTACCCAAGACAGCATTCCGAACTCGGCATGGTCATTACGAGTTTTTGGTGGTGCCATTCGGGGTGACCAATGCTCCAGTCATCTTCATGGACATGATGAACCGCATCTTACGGCCATTCATCGATTCATTCGTGGTTGTCTTCCTAGACGATATCTTGGTATATTCAAAAACAGAAGAGGAGCATGCTGAACATCTGTAACCCCTGTTTTTCGTTCTTGTGTATTTTGAGTGTATTTTCTTTTTCCTTGTATTTGGTTCCTCTTGTATTTCTCTTGGACCGTATATTGGATTATATTTTCAATATATATTCTTTTATTATTTTTTGGTCTCTTTTATTTGAATTCTTGATGATTGTTCGTCTCTTGTTCGTCTCTTTTGATCGAGCTGTTGTTATCTTCTATATTTTTTATTGCTCATACCCTGCATTATTTCCTTTTCTTTTTTCTTTGCATTTTTGCCCTATCTATACCTTTGCTTGAATCCCTACTACCCATTTTGTTTCCCTAGCTACCTACTTAACCAAATACCCCAACTGTTTATATGCCCTGTTTGTATTTTTAACCATTACCCTCTTCACAAAAATACAATCCTATTATCTCTACACTAATAAGCCATAACCAGATTATTATAAATCTACTCCTATTACCCAGTTTAAGCCAACTCATTTCCTACTCTACCCGACTCGTTATCACCCAAAAACCCACACCCGAAAACCCCCTACTCTATTTTCCGCCGACTGCCTACCCCTCTACCTCTCAACCCTAACATAAACCCACTATATATATTTCTACCCATGCAACCCTACTGTTCTCCATCTCTTCAGCTGCCTCCCAACACCCGAACCCTATTCCTCTGCACCCCCTCTCCATCCCATGCCCCATCTCCCGTTCTCCCTCTCCCTGCTCAGTTCGGCATGCCACCAAAGACAGCAGCATGCTAGCCAGCTCCCGCACTGTTTCGATCTCGGTTGGTGCTAGGCAGCGGAGCAGCCAGCCCCCCCTTCGTCGTCGTCGCTTCCTCGCTCTCTCGCTCTCTCGTGCTCTCTCATGTGCACTATTGTGTTCGTCGGGGTTGTGTGTGCTCGCTTTGTGTTTTGGGGTTCGTGATTCGCTCGTGGTTCGTAGGTATTTCTCGTTGTTGGCTCGTGTGGTCATTGGGTTCGTTGGCCAGGAATCTGTTCCCGTTATTCTTGCTAGGAGTCATTTTCATCGTCGGTTAAGGCATGTAACTTGTATTCAATTTCTTTGCATATACAAGTAATAAATACCGCTTGTAGTGTAGTTGGGTTTTAGAGACAACTCGTGTGTGATGTATTTTTGATGAGTATTGTCTCTATAGTGTTATTGACCATAGTTGCCTCACGACACAAATTTAACATGAAACAACTTAGGTTTTGACCGTTCTTGATGTGATTTTATTTGTAGGATAATTATGAGAAATCGTGTGTTTGTTTGGATCCATGTGATATACTTGTTGTGAACATGATATACCCTATTTCATGATGTTTGGACACTTAGTAGACTCTATAACATATTTGGTTGTGTTTGGGACAAGTTTCGTATGTTGTAAGTTGAATTGTTGTTAAGAGGAAAATCTGTACTTTGTCGATGATCAGTTTAGATTGCTATTTTAGACCATATTAAGGTCAGTATCTTAACTTCAGTATTAAACATGATTTTTAGAGAAATTTGTCTTCTTTCCAAACTCTCTCACCTTGATCGATTTTGTTTTTGTATGTGGGAGTTATGATTGTTTTACGACAGAGGTGTATTTCATTTCCAGATTTCATCTCTTGATGATTTCGATGACTAAACTATTTTGATACTGGTGCTAAGGATAACATTTTGATCTGAAATTTTGCATAGTATTTCTATATCTATTTAGGGATTACCCAGAATTTTGGTGGATTTTATTGATGAGTTTTATATGCCATTTCATGCTTATTTATAAAAACTATACTTGCTGAATTTTGTTCGCTGTTCTGTAAAGGTTTGTATTTTCACCCTAATTTCTTTTCCTGTATGAAAAATATTTATGAAATATGAAAGTTATCTTACTTTGTCTATTTTCTTTTCCCTTTGGCAGATTTGGATTTCGTTTCACGGTTTGCGAGATATTACAGTTTTCGTATAGCAGTAGATATTACAGTTTTCGTATAGCAGTATTGGGAATTCCAGATTTGCCAAACTATCGTCTCTTGATGTTTTATGAACTTTTTTGGCTAAACTAATCTTACTGGAAAATTATGAAACTTTATATTCTGATATTAGACATATAGGGGAATACCCCAGATTTTTCCTAGATTTATTTGAGGTTTTGATGCTGTTTTCCTGACTTTGAATTCGATTTACTGATTTCTGACTGAACGTATTTTCTGGATTCAAATCAGTTTTAAGTTATGTTTTTGTGAAATACTATATGACTGATTTATATTCACTGGATTTGGTTAGGAGTCTATTTTCTAGACCTTTCGACGGATTCAGGTTTGCAAGTTTGTAACACCAGGAATGTCAGTTTACTACAGTATGGTCTTGCTGTCCTGAACTAGAAATTTGGTTATTTTATCCTTTTATATGTTATCTTACACCCGTACATGTTTACCTTGCAACTTGAACTTGTTACGTGATCATGCCATGTTATTCGAGAGATGTTTTGCACATATACATGCTTGTTTGAGACTAATAATACATTATCAAGCCGGGGTTTAAAGGAAAGATCTAATAGTGGATAATTCAGAAACGTGTACTCTGAAGGGGATCCACAGATCCTACGTGATTACTTGATACATGATACTTGACACGTGATTACTTGACACTTGCACGCAAGACACGTACTTGCCACTTGCACAATTTGACACGTGATACGTGCTTACATGATACATAATACATGATACTTGGAGCTTAGAGCTCGATTACTTGATACTTGTCCATGAGTACACTTCCCTCTATGGTCCACTATGAAATCTAAAGCGAAACTGTTTGTTGTAGCAACCATATAAGGTGGGCTGCATGAAGTGCTACCTAGATAGTAATAACTATAAGACAATATACATGACACTTGAACATGATACATGCTTACTTGATACTTGACTACATGATACATGATACTTGATACTTGACACATGCTACATGATTATATGATACTTGATATTTCTTGCGTGTTTACATGATACTTGTTTACTTGACACTTGATACATGCTACTTGTACTTGTTCACCTTACCATGCTTGTTGTTATGTTTTGCTGTCATGCATGTTCCTTGTTATTAGTTAGTTTTTCCCATGTACTTGTATCCTGCATTACAAGCGGCCCGTAATTTGCATTAACGGGAGTTTTTTTTCTTTTTCCTATCCTTGTAATTATTAAATTGCAGATTTTGGAGAACAGGTTCCAGATGTTATTGGTAATATGAAGTATTAGTGCTGGATTTTGTTATTATTATTTCTTGTTGCTTGCTTTGAACAATTCTATTATGATACATGGATTTATTTTGTATTTAGGCAATGTGACCCATGATATTTGACTTATTCAGATTTGGAATTATTTGAGATTAATATATTTTGCTTTCAAGTATTCTTGTTGGTATTTTGGTTCATATGTACATACATGGTTGATTCTTTTGCTTCCGACTCTGATTATTCTTGTGAAATCTCATAAAGATTCTTGAACAGCTTATGGATGATGAAAACCATTTGCTGGGCTTTTGTCGCGTATCCATATTCCGTATTCTCTTTTGGAAAGCGAGGCGTGACAAGGTTTTTAGTGGTATCAGAGCCCAGGTTTGGCTAATATATTAGTTGCCCAATATATTAGACAAGTGTAGCGCCCCGGATGCCCGTTACCGGACATCCGTGACACTCCCCAGAATCTTTGCCTTCAGATGCATCTCAACACAGTAATAACACAGAAATTTAAAAACTTTTTATTGCCAAATAAGTCATTACATCATTGATTACAACCAATGTCTTGTTCTTGACAAGAATACCAATTACATAAACTCAGTACATCTTATTACAAACATACATCACTCCTTTCTATAGAGTTAACAACTTCCTCTCGAACTGGCAGTCGACGGCTCACTGCCGAAGCTCCGCTGAATGGTCAATCTGCTTCCCTGGGACTTGCTCCTCGGCTTGAGTCTTCTGCTGCGCGACTCTAATATTTCTGCACCTGCTCAAAAGGTAGAATCGGCGCCTAAAAGGTGGGAAACGTCAGTACTTCGACTGACGCAATACTAACAATAATAGCGATCCTCCAAACTGGCAATCACAAACCATCTTGAATGGAAAAGGAAACGTGCATCCTAAATCGTGTAGTGCTCGTGTATGCCATGATCTAACAACTAAATGCACCAATCACAAGCCTATTCTAAAGCAAACAAGACTTAGAAATCTAGATCCGCATGCATCCCATACTATATACGTCCAAGACCCAAGCATAGCCTAATCTAATGCACAAACAAGAATACACACGATGCACCTACTCTAATGCAATTCAGTTGGGAACGTATGCATCCCATACTACATACTTTCCCAAAATCAACTTCGATGGAAATGTATGCATCCTATACTACATACTTCCCACAGAGTTCGCCTCTCCTGATTGTAGGGTTCAATCCCTCGCCATGCATCCTACCCTTGTATCCATCCAGTTCTCAATAGATTGTCCGTCGCCCAAGGAGATTGCAGTGGTCGGTCTAATTCCGCCCTGCAGTGCCCAAGTGGTCACCGCCAGTTGGTACCCGCGCACGGACCTCCTTAGAAACCGCATTGAACCTGGTTCTTACGACCCTTGGTTCCACATGTCCACTCATGGACTCTCGCATGCGTGTTCACCCCTGGCCCGGGTTATGAACATATATATACCAAAATACAAAACACAAACCCGCGTTTTAGGGACGTGAGCACCACGGGAGGTCAATTCCTCCGGGCCTCCTGCACCTTACTTCGGCAAAACTTTGGGAATCAACAGATCGAGATATGAGTCGGGGATGCAATCCATTAACGGTCGAGAACGTATCCCTACGACTGAAAGATACAACACCGACTATGGTTTACTAGGACTAATGCAATTTCCCTACTCCTTAATAAACCATTCTAACCCCTACCTTACTCTAATTCTTCGGGTAAGAATTAATTGCTTCTACACTTGCCTATCAGCCTCTGGCCTCTGGCGATACCGGTCCGGTTCGCCCCTTCCCCGACTTGGACTCGTCCAGCATCATGGCCTACGCATGCCGCTACCTCGGCTATAAATATAAAACTGCCCTGTGAGCTCCACTCACTGGCATGCTCGGACGTCCTACGCTCGGCAGAAGTCTAATAATATAGGCTTGATAGGTGCAGGGTATCCTTTACCCTAGTGACTAACTCGAGTCACACATCCCACTCGGGAAAATCAACAACCTCAGTAACAGAGATCAACCATCCCTAGACACGAGTCACCGACTCGGCTCACACACAAGGGAAAAATGCTTTCATAACCCTTAGTCAAAACTCAGACTAAGCGACCTACGGGTTTCTGCCCGAATCTCAAATGGTCATAACTCTCTCGATACAACTCCAATTGGAGTGTATGAGCCCAACCTGGAAAGGTAAGATCCTAGGCTACAACTTCCTAGTTGATCACGAGCTTAGATTCAACCATCTAAGTCATCAGAATAGCTTCTCAAGCTCCAACCTGCGTGCTTCCTGTGCACGGGCTGCACCTTACCATTAACACAAAATCCTACTCGTTCATCAGAACGACACAAAGAACGACACAAACTCAAATTCTGTAGAAGGGTGTGGGTGTCCTCAACAACTCTCTAGTTGGTCATGAGTCCAAATTTTACCATTAAGTCACCCTAACACACTCGTCTATCATTGATACACCAATTCACACAATTGGTCTCCCCAATTCAGAGCACTCAGCTCTACTCTAGTTCTCTGTCCAGTCTTACAAAAATCATAATAATTCAACCATTTACTGGAATTGCCTCAAATTAGTTTTGTTGGAAAGTTCTAGGTGTCCACTACAACTCTATATGGAGTCATGATCCTCAAAATGTGCCTCTAACAAGTCTCAAATTCCCAATCTTTACAGAATATCAAAACTGGCTGAAAACAGCACAGTGCTTAATCACAAAATCACTGTAAATTGCACGCTTGTCCAAATGATATAAAATTTTTGGTGGTGAAACTAGACGTCATACCCAACATCATGCAAAAGACCTCATGTCAAAATTCCAATTATACAGTGAGTAATATCTATTGCAAGTTAGCACAGAAACCATCAAGTTTTCTAATTTAACATCAGCTACTGGTTATAGAACGATTTTTCTCATGTCTATAAACTCATCCAAATAATTTACTGATTTTTATATATAATCAACATGCATTCAGGAACATTGAGTAAACATTTCAGATCAATATCATGCTTCAACAAATCACGAAAATTCCTACAATATCAGCCATCATGTTTTTCTTTTTCTGAGTCTGCCTTACGACACAGATCCATCTCACGATTTTATTAGCATATCAAATGATCATAGAAAAATTTGAAATAAATCATGAATGATCCTAACACATATATGAACAAACCCTTTTAATTTCATGGTCTAATTCATCATATTGTGCTCTCGGAAAATCCACAAAATGGTACTCCGAACCATTTTTTTCTAGTTCAATTATGACTTCAACTTCTAACTTTTAGAAGATCAATCCTAAGCATTCTAGCACACATGAATGCAATCAAAATTAATTAAAAGACAAGAATTTCAAGTTTAGAGAAACTTTCCACACTTGGTTGTAGTAGTGGAAGGAACTTCTTCAAGCTTCTTCTCTTGGAAACCTCTTTTTGATCCTTCTTCTTCACTTCCTTCTTCTTTCTCTCCTCCTTCTCTTGAGGTGTTTTATTTCTGAAATTTCCAGAGAAAAAGGGAGGAAATGATGTGGGAAATGAAGGAGATGGGAGGTGTAGGCCGGATTTGACAGGGGGGGGGGGGTAAGTTTAGGATCTAGGTGGTTTGTAGACCAAAACCATGGCTTATGCCCATTGGTTTTGTGTTTGTTATGTTGGCTGCCCAACATAACCCTTAACGAGCTCCAACGAGTGTGAGATGAGTGATTTAACGAGCACACGCAACCTATATTCATTGTAGTATCATACCGTGTTATATTTGCATGTGCGTCGTGCCGAAAACTAGCGGTTATACTAGTATCGGTCCATCTCGTTCTCGTGCATCTTTGGAATGCAACTCTCCCAAGAACCGTCCTGTAACCCTAACCATATACCACGATATCAAAATCAAACAAAACACTGCAATCGTGTGCACGCATACAGTCAATATACATACATACATATATATATTTAGGTATCGTACAATACGGGGTGTTACATCACTCCCTCCTTAGAATCGTTCTGTCCCCAGAACAACGTTAGGGGCCCAAATAACAGATACTCATTAATGATCAGAAGATATTTTTCTGGATCATCACCAATTTCCTCGAGGAACATCCTCGAAACTCACTCTTAAAGTGCTCAATACTGGCTCCCAAGCCTCAAGTACTCAACGCACTCCTCCATCCTGGAGATCAATCTCATCATGTGGATCATTTTGGAGCATACTGCATCCCGTATCCACTGTACTTGGGATGAATCACTTTGGGGTGTGTTGCTCTCGTCCTGGACTACTGGAGATCAATCCCTCTCCATAGAACTCCCTGGGGTCTATTGCGTCCCACGTTCCAGAAATACTGGGGAATATCTCGCTCTACGGATTATTCTGGAGCCCCCACCACACGAACTCCTCATGAGTTTTGCTCTCGTCCCGAACTACTGGAGATCATTTCCTACTCCACAGATCATTCTGGAGTCAACGTCATACACGACCTTCCCGTGCACATCGCTCTTGTAACGCCCCGAATCCCAAATACACTGAATTTGAGATGTTCTACAGGATCTTTTCACTTTCTTTAGTACAATTTTACAAGGAAATTAAACTTTTCACTTTACTTCAGAGTTTACATCATATTTTACACTTTTCATTTGCACAGCGGAAGTAAAAATATAAAACATTTACATAAATGTACAACAACATGGTAAAATCTTTATGCATCCATTCCTCTTTAACATGTAATTTATCCTGCATACAAAACTGTGGGTACGTCAGTTTATTCAACCGACGATAATTATACATGGCCATCCTCTCTATGCCAGAAATAGTATAACGAATCTCATTTCTTAACAGATCATAAACTTGTTCACGTAACAATTAAAGTAAGGGGGAAAATCTTAATGATGTCGTGTCGTGATCGTGCACTTAATCCTTAATGCAATTACTTAATTTACATGACACTAATGCGCACTTGTTCGGATTCTATGCATCCCATACTACATAGGTCCGAGGACAAGCCTCTTAACCGTTCTTCATTTTTGTAGGGTTCAATCCCTCGCCATGACTTACTTTACTTCTGTAATTACAGTGAGTATCCTAGATGATCTATGAGTACAAGCACGTATCCTGGACCCTGGAGGGGAACCCCACGCCATGTCTTGACTCATCAAGCATGCATTCTGTGGCAATTCAGCCTCCTCCCTGAACACGATCCTCTTGCAGTCACCAAACATCCCACAAGCATGGCTAAAGTCCGATCATTCTGAGTTGTGCCCACGCCATGTCTTGACTCATCAAGCATGCATTCTGTGGCTCACACACCCGCACTGTAAACTCTAGTTCTCATACTTATGTTTTCTCTCACTTTCATCACCTCTTCACTATGTACTAAAATCATTAGAATCATGAATAAAAATCAAAGCCCTAGAGTTAGCCTCTCCACCAAACTGGACTTATCATTTCATTTATACATGACCAACCTTGGTCTTCTTTTCAATTTCATTTCATTTCATTCATTTCACTGCCGGGGGAGACTTAGCTACTCTTCGTTTCAATTTACAATTCACAATTTCCAATTTGAGCATTTCTAACTCATGAATTCATTTTTCATTGCCTCAGCATATCATGTTCTTGACTTTTATATTCATGTAATTCCCAATCCAAAACTAAGATTCATTTCATGTAAATTTCTCAATTCAAACTATGATTCATTTCATATAAATTTCTCAATTCAAACTATGATTCATTTCATATAAATTCATACAGCAATAGATTGAGTTTATTAACACCAATCATAAAGTTCACAACTCTTAGCAGTAATCAAAATGAAATCTCAGACATATCAAAATCTACTCTGTACAGTCGACTTGGAAAAGACCAGTCGACTTCTACAGTCAATACAAGTTCTTCATAAACACTCGGGAGGGTCGACTGCTACACATGGCCAGTCGGCTGTTCCGCAGCTTTCTATGTTCAAAAAATCATTCATATGACAGTCGACTGTTATTCCATCAGTCGTCTGTCCTGGGGGTTCTTAACAGTACATTTCTATGTTCAGCTCAGTCGACTTGCTACTCGCATTAAGTCGACTGGACAGATTCATATTTCAATTTGAGGGATTATCTTTCTTACAGTTCTTACATACACTTGCATCATGCTGTCAATTTACAGTCTACATACATTCATGTTCATAAACACGGAGTTTCTTACTGTTCAGTAACATCGCAATATGGAATTTCAAGTTACTAATATTGTAATTTCTTCGAGGAAATGTTTTAAACATGCATTGCAGAGATGAAAATATTAATCTCAAACCATTACACTAAAATAACACAATGGAAAGATACTTCATTTCATGAAACTACTGGATCATTCATAGTTTAAGCAGAGCATCGGTCGACTGTTCATATCACCAGTCGACTACACAGATCATTCTTAGTTTTTGTTAATCATCACTAGTTCTTTTTCCACAGGCTCATGGCTCCTCATTCATATATACCATGAAGAATATGAGTTTAGCCTTACTATTTCATTTTAATTGTACACATGTATGTCAACGAAAACTTTCCAACAAAATATACAACGGATGTCTCGTACCAGTCGACTTATCCATCGACAGTCGACTGTACCGACCCAATCTCAATTTTTCTAATATCACTAGTTTCTTTCCACATGTTCATGTCCTTTCAGTCATATGCGACATAGAAGATACAAGATGGCATTTCTGTTTCATTTTAGTCCATACACATATACATCACGAAACTTTCTATCAAAATATGAGAATATACGTCTCGTACCAGTCGACTCGTCCAAAAGACAGTCGACTATACCGACCCAATCTCAATTTTTCTAATATCACTAGTTTCTTTCCACATGTTCATGTCCTCTCAGTCATATGCGACATAGAAGATACAAGATGACATTTCTATTTCATTTTAGTCCATACACATATACATCACGAAACTTTCTATCAAAATATGAGAATATACGTCTCGTACCAATCGACTCGTCCAAAAGACAGTCGACTGTACAGACCCAATTCATTCTAATTTACAGTTTCATTATTTCGCCATTTGTCTTTCATGTATCATCATAAACGTACTCAGGCAAATTCTAATATGTTGAATTTACTTTTCAGAAATATGGTAACAAATATCATAATCATGGTATAATTCCTACATTAGAAGTCCTGAGAAACACCCACCTTATTTGACGAAGTAATCGAATCCAGCAAAAGCTCCTTACTGCAGTGGACGACTCCTTACTCCTTGCTCCTTGTTCCACACCGAAGCCTTCAGAAATGCTGCTCGGCCTCCACAGAAAAGCACACACCACTCTCTCACAAAAATACCTCTCTTACAATATGATTCTAGTGTAAAAGAAATAATGAATGAGAGGGGGTATTTATACACAAATTTGAGTAGATGGAGGGCTAGGATTTAGTAGATAGTTATGGGATCAAGGGCTAGGATGGACTATGGAGTTGTGAAAACTACCCACACCTCTCATAACTACACATGACTTACACCCACTTCTCTACCTCAAGTCCGACCAAGAATAGTGCTCAATGCACGTGTATGTGAAATGCACGTGCATGCACAAAACACCCCTACAAGAACTTGTACATAAAATAATAAGTCTCTTTAAAAGAAATGTTACACATGCAAGTTGTAGAAAATAATAAAAGATTAATTTCGTGGGCTTAAAATTAATTGGGCCAAAATAGTTATTTTGTAGAAGTAAATAAGTAAATTAACACTTGGGCTTTGGTAAAAAAATATGCTTTATAGGAAACAATATTCTTATTCATCATGTTGAAAATAATAGTCAACATACTACACAAGCACACCATATATAAAAATAAATAATCTTTCATATATTTGAAAAATCAGGGTATTACATCACTCTCTCCTTAGAATAGTTTCGTCCCCGGAACTACAGTTAAGAGCGAGAAAACTGAAAACACAACAACAAGAGCAAAAAGATACAAAGATACAATCAAGCAAAAAGCTCAGGATAGTCCTTCAACATCCTCTCCTCAGATTCCCAAGTAGCCTCTTCAACCAAATGGTTTCTCCAGACCACCTTGACCATCGGTATCGTCTTATTTCTCAAGACTTTCTCCCTACGGTCAACAATCTCGACAGAAGACTCGATGTAATTCAGGTCTAACTGCAAACCTTCCGGCACTTCAGGCAAATGATGACTCGGGTCTGGAATATAACCTCTCAGCATAGACACATGGAAGACATTGTGCACCTGAGACAACTCTTCCGGTAATTCAAGCCGGTAAGCAGTTTTTCCGATCCTTTTCAATATCTTATACGGGCCTATAAACCTCGGGGCTAACTTTCCGCCTTTGCCAAATCGAACCACACCTTTACTGGGCGATACATTTAGAAAGACAAAGTCACCAACCTCAAACTCAAGGTCCCTTCTCCGGTTGTCTGCATAGCTTTTCTGCCTGCTCTGAACTTCTACCAACCTCTTCCTGATCAGATCAATCTTCTCAGAAGTTTGCTGTACAAGCTCAGGACCAAACAACTGATGCTCCCCAACTTCATACCAACAAACAGGAGTCCTGCACTTCCTGCCATACAAAGCTTCGTACGGCGCCATCCCGATACTGGTCTGAAAACTGTTGTTGTAGGCGAACTCAACCAAAGGTAAATGCCTTTTCCAACTGCCTCCAAAGTCTAGTATACAACACCAAAGCATATCCTCAAGAATACGGTTGACTCTCTCGGTCTGCCCATCGGTTTGCGGATGAAAAGCAGTGCTGAAATCTGTCTTGGTACCCAAAGCTGTCTGAAGACTCCTCCAGAAATGCGAAGTAAACCGCGCATCTCGATCAGACACAATAGTTGACGGAATGCCATGAAGTCGGACAATCTCACCAACATACATCTCAGCTAACTTGTCCATCGAAGCAGTGAGTTTCATCGCCAAAAAGTGAGCGGACTTGGTTAGTCGATCGACTATAACCCAAATCGCATCATTGCCTTTAGAACTCTTAGGCAATCCCGTGATGAAATCCATACTGATGTTATCCCACTTCCATTTCGGAATAGGTAACGGCTGTAATAGACCTCCGGGTCTCTGATTTTCGGCTTTGACTTGCTGACAAACCTCACACTTCGCAACAAATTCAGCCACATCCCGCTTCAAACCTGACCACCAGAAATGCTGTTTGATGTCTTTGTACATCTTAGTACTTCCAGGATGTACAGACAGAAGAGTAGCATGCGCCTCCTGAAGAATACTCTCTTTCAAGTCCGCCTGATTTGGAACACACAGTCTATCTCCGAACCACAGCACTCCATCCCTGGTTTGAAATCCGGGCAACCTGCCAGCACCAACCTGCTCCTTCATCTCCAAGATATCAGCATCAACCTCCTGAATTGCAATGATCCTTGCATTCAGAGTAGGCTGAAGCCTCAACTGAGCCAAAGATACTCCCAATCATTGCAAGACAACCTCAATACCTGCTCGATCCAACTCCTTAATCAGATGCCTCTGAGTTGTAATCAAACTGGCCAAACTGCTCTTGCGACTAAGTGCATCAGCAACAACATTAGCTTTTCCAGGATGATACTTAATCTTATGTCGCATATCCTCGAGCACTTCCAACCATCTCCGCTGCCTCAGATTCAGATCCCTCTGCTATATATACTTCAAGCTCTTGTGGTCCGTGTACATGTTCAACTTCTCACCGTACACGTAGTGCCTCCATTGCTTCAAAGCAAAGATAATTGCAGCCAACTCCAGATCATGAGTCGGGTAATTCTTCTTATGTGGTCGTAGTTTTCTAGACCCATAAGCGATTACTCTTCCTTCTTGCATTAAGACACAACCAAGCCCACGATGTGAAGCATCGCTATAGACATCATACTCAACACCTGCTCTAGGAAGAGCCAAAATAGGTGCAGTAGTCAGCTTCTCCTTCAACTCCTGAAAGCTCGCCTCACCCTGCTCGGTCCACTTGAAGCTCACATTCTTCTTAGTCAGTCCAGTAAGCGGTACAGCTATCTGAGCATAATCTTGAATGAATCTCCGGTAGTATCCAGTCATCCCAAGAAAACTTCTGACTTCCTTTACTGTAGTAGGCCTAGCCCAATCTCTCACTGCCTCTATCTTCTGAGGATCAGTTGCCACTCCCTCCTGAGAAAGGATGTGACCTAGGAATGCCACTTCAGATTTTCAGAAATCACACTTGGATAGCTTGGCATACAACTCCTGCTCTTCCAGCTTCTTCAACATTGCTGCCAGATGCTCGGTGTGCTCCTCTTCTGACTTGGAGTACACGAGAATATCGTCGATAAACACCATGACGAAAGAATCCATGAACGGCCTCAGAACTCTGTTCATCAAATCCATGAAGATTGCGGGTGCATTCGTCACTCCAAATGGCATAACTAAGAATTCGTAATGTCCATGTCGAGTTCTAAATGCAGTTTTATGCACATCTTCAGCTTCCACTCGCACTTAGTGATATCCTGATCGAAGATCTATTTTGGAGAATACAGCTGCTCCTTGTAGACAATCGAACAAATCATCAATTCGAGGAATCGGATACTTATTCTGAACAGTGACCTTATTCAGCTCTCGGTAATCGATACACATTCTCATCGATCCATCCTTCTTCTTTACCAAAAGCACTGGTGCTCCCCAAGGTGACGCACTAGGTTGAATAAAGCCTTTCTCCAATAGTTCCTCAATCTGCCGTTTCACCTCATCCTGTTCCACTGGAGCCAGCCTATACGGTGCCTTAGAAATGGGTGCACTTCCCGTTTGAACAGTGATGCTGAACTCTACATCACGATGCGGGGGTAACCCAGGAAAATCTTCCAAGAACACAGTCGGATAGTCCCGAACCACAGGAATCCCTTACACTTCCACAGGAGTCTCTTCCTTGCGGATAGTTGCCACCAGCTTAGAACATTTCTGCTTCCCTTGGAAAGTGACTTCAGGTCCTCCTGGAGCCTTCACTGTTATCGTCTTGGTCTTACACTCGATGCTTGCACTGTACACCGACATCCAATCAATACCAATGATAACATCGACTCCCAAGATAGTCAGCTCGATCAGATCAATGCCAAAGATTCGATCTCCAATCACAATCTCGCAATCAGCATAATACCGATCAGTGGTCAAAGTTTCCCCTGATGGAGTAGCTACTGCTAAGATCTTGCCTGGAAAAGTCTTCGGTTCAACTCCCAACATTTTAGCAAATCTAGGAGACACAAATGTATGAGAGGATCCAGTATCGAACAATACAATAGCTTTCATTCCATTAAGATAAAGTTCGCCAGAGATGACCTGATCTGCCTCCTCAGCATCAGCTTCCGTCAAGGCAAATACTCGCCCTGGTTGGTATGGCCTCTTCCCAGTCTGCTGTATTGGCACATTGTGATTGCCAGCCCGTGGTTTGAGACATCGAGATTGGTAATGTCCCATTTCACCACAGTTGTAGCAAGTGACTGTAGAAGGTCTTACCACATTGTTCCCAGGTCCTCCAGCTACACTGATAGCATTCGCCCCTGTCGGTTTGAACCTCTGTGCAGATGGTTGGCCCTTGAAACACCCAGGATTTGCGGGCCTCTTGCCGGACTGCTAGTTGTTCTTCCGGTTCTGAACAACATGGAACTGCTCCATATCTGCCTCCGCCGCTGCCGCCCTCTTGACCAACTTGTCAAATCGCCTGATACCAAGAGGTATCATCCGGGATCTCAAGCTTGGTCTCAGTCCATGCTCGAACTTACGGGCCTTCTTCGCCTCATCCATCACCAGTTCTGGAGCATACCTGGAGAGCTGAGTAAACTTAGTCTCATACTCCCTCACTGACATGCTGCCTTGCTGAAGTGACAGAAACTCCATTGCCTTCTTCTCTTGAACATCGGAGGGGAAATAGTGACTGCGGAATTCTTCCAGAAATTCCTCCCAGCCAAGCAACATGCCTCCCATGGTCCTCTTCATCGACTGTCACCAAACAGCCGCATCCTTCTCCAGTTGCAAAGTCGCCAACTTGACCTTGCTGCCCTCCGGTGTCTCCAACACCTCAAAGATTGTCTCCACTTGCCGAATCCAGTTGTCAGCCGCATTTGGGTCTGACCTTCCCTCGAATACATGTGGCTTCATTCTCTTGAATGACTCCACTAGCTTAATCGCCTCGGGCACTGGATTCGTAGGCCCCCTTGCTTGGTTCATAGCCACTGCATTCAGCGTCTGGTAGACCCTTGCAAGCTCGGTCTCCAGATCCAAACCTTCCCCACTCCTAGCTCCTCTTCTCGACATATTCTGATGCAAAAGATCCATTAAATTCGAAGTATAAGACAAGAACTTAAATCAACTTGCATTTCATTGAATTCCAAAGTTTATACATTCGAATTAAAAATATTTTTGACATCAGAATGGAAGAAAATAGAAGCTACAACAATCTAACTCCTACGGGTCCTCTTCGCTACTCGAAGATCTTCCCGTAGTTCATCAACTTCATCCTTCAGCACATCTGTCAAGTTCTTCCTCTTCTCAAGTTCCCATACTCGGTGACTGAGAACTGAAAAGTCATCCTTTCGCTTCGCCAGTTGAGCCTCCAATAATCCGACTCTCTCTCGCAGTGTTTCCACCTGCCTCTGAAGAGAAGCCACAGTGCTACTCAGAGCTGGTCCCTCTTCTTCATCGGAAGAAGAATCGTCAGACGAGTCTGGAGGTGGGGTAATCTCTCGAGATTCAGGCCACTCCTCCTCATCAGAATCTGCTTACCCAGGGTGATACTCGTCCTCGGAATCAGCCTGTCCAGGATGGTATTCTTCCTCAATGATATGCCAGTCGTCGTCTCCAGCAGGGTCGAAGTGATCAGCCATCTTAGAATAGAGAGGAAGAAGCATGAGTCATAGAGCAACACAAATGTAAGCCACTAACATTTAAATCTCTAAACTCAAACACACACTCTAATGTCCACTTCTAGGGTGTCGTTCCCTATAAATTTTTACAAGTGTGAAAGCGTAGAAAGCATGGCTCTGATACCACTTTGTAACGCCCCGAATCCCAAATACACTGAATTCGAGATATTCTACAGGATCTTTTCACTTTCTTTAGTACAGTTTTACAAGGAAATTAAACTTTTCACTTTACCTCAGAGTTTACATCATATTTTACACTTTTCATTTGCACAGCGGAAGTAAAAATATACAACATTTACATAAATGTACAACAACATGGTAAAATCTTTATGCATCCATTCCTCTTTAACATGTAATTTATTCTGCATACAAAACTGTGGGTACGTCAGTTTATTCAACCGACGATAATTATACATGGCCAGCCTCTCTATGCCAGAAACAGTATAACGAATCTCATTTCTTAACAGATCATAAACTTGTTCACGTAACAATTAAAGTAAGGGGGAAAATCTTAATGATGTCGTGTCGTGATCGTGCACTTAATCCTTAATGCAATTACTTAATTTACATGACACTAATGCGCACTTGTTCGGATTTTATGCATCCCATACTACATAGGTCCGAGGGCAAGCCTCTTAACCGTTCTTCATTTTTGTAGGGTTCAATCCCTCGCCATGACTTACTCTACTTCTGTAATTACAGTGAGTATCCTAGATGATCTATGAGTACAAGCACGTATCCTGGACCCTGGAGGGGAACCCCACGCCATGTCTTGACTCATCAAGCATGCATTCTGTGGCAATTCAGCCTCCACCCTGAACACGATCCTCTTGCAGTCACCAAACATCCCACAAGCGTGGCTAAAGTCCGATCATTCTGAGTTGTGCCCACGCCATGTCTTGACTCATCAAGCATGCATTCTGTGGCTCACACACCCGCACTGTAAACTCTAGTTCTCATACTTATGTTTTCTCTCACTTTCATCACCTCTTCACTATATACTAAAATCATTAGAATCATGAATAAAAATCAAAGCCCTAGAGTTAGCCTCTCCACCAAACCGGACTTATCATTTCATTTATACATGACCAACCTTGGTCTTCTTTTCAATTTCATTTCATTTCATTCATTTCACTGCCGGGGGAGACTTAGCTACTCTTCGTTTCAATTTAGAATTCACAATTTCTAATTTGAGCATTTCTAACTCATGAATTCATTTTTCATTGCCTCAGCATATCATGTTCTTGACTTTTATATTCATGTAATTCCCAATCCAAAACTAAGATTCATTTCATGTAAATTTCTCAATTCAAACTATGATTCATTTCATATAAATTTCTCAATTCAAACTATGATTCATTTCATATAAATTTCTCAATTCAAACTATGATTCATTTCATATAAATTCATACAGCAATAGATTGAGTTTATTAACACCAATCATAAAGTTCACAACTCTTAGCAGTAATCAAAATGAAATCTCAGACATATCAAAATCTACTCTGTACAGTCGACTTGGAAAAGACCAGTCGACTTCTACAGTCAATACAAGTTCTTCATAAACACTCGGGAGGGTCGACTGCTACACATGGCCAGTCGGCTGTTCCGCAACTTTCTATGTTCAAAAAATCATTCATATGACAGTCGACTGTTATTCCATCAGTCGTCTGTCCTGGGGGTTCTTAACAGTACATTTCTATGTTCAGCTCAGTCGACTTGCTACTCGCATTAAGTCGACTGGACAGATTCATATTTCAATTTGAGGGATTATATTTCTTACAGTTCTTACATACACTTGCATCATGCTGTCAATTTACAGTCTACATACATTCATGTTCATAAACACGGAGTTTCTTACTGTTCAGTAACATCGCAATATGGAATTTCAAGTTACTAATATTGTAATTTCTTCGAGGAAATGTTTTAAACATGCATTGCAGAGATGAAAATATTAATCTCAAACCATTACACTAAAATAACACAATGGAAAGATACTTCATTTCATGAAACTACTGGATCATTCATAGTTTAAGCAGAGCATCGGTCGACTGTTCATATCACCAGTCGACTGCACAGATCATTCTTAGTTTTTGTTAATCATCACTAGTTCTTTTTTCACAGGCTCATGGCTCCTCATTCATATATACCATGAAGAATAAGAGTTTAGCCTTACTATTTCATTTTAATTGTACACATGTATGTCAACGAAAACTTTCTAACAAAATATGTAACGGATGTCTCGTACCAGTCGACTTATCCATCGACAGTCGACTGTACCGACCCAATCTCAATTTTTCTAATATCACTAGTTTCTTTCCACATGTTCATGTCCTCTCAGTCATATGCGACATAGAAGATACAAGATGGCATTTTTGTTTCATTTTAGTCCATACACATATACATCACGAAACTTTCTATCAAAATATGAGAATATACGTCTCGTACCAGTCGACTCGTCCAAAAGACAGTCGACTGTACCGACCCAATCTCAATTTTTCTAAAATCACTAGTTTCTTTCCACATGTTCATGTCCTCTCAGTCATATGCGACATAGAAGATATAAGATGGCATTTCTGTTTCATTTTAGTCCATACACATACACATCACGTAACTTTCTATCAAAATATGAGAATATACGTCTCGTACCAGTCGACTCGTCCAAAAGACAGTCGACTGTACCGACCCAATCTCAATTTTTCTAATATCACTAGTTTCTTTCCACATGTTCATGTCCTCTCAGTCATATGCGACATAGAAGATACAAGATGGCATTTCTGTTTCATTTTAGTCCATACACATACATCACGAAACTTTCTATCAAAATATGAGAATATACGTCTCGTACCAGTCGACTCGTCCAAAAGACAGTCGCCTGTACAGACCCAATTCATTCTAATTTACAGTGTCATTATTTCGCCATTTGTCCTTCATGATTATCATCATAAACGTACTCAGGCAAATTCTAATATATTGAATTTACTTTTCAGAAACATGGTAACAAATATCATAATCATGGTATAATTCCTACATTAGAAGTCCTGAGAAACACCCACCTTATTTGACGAAGTAATCGAATCCAGCAAAAGCTCCTTACTGCAGTGGACGACTCCTTGCTCCTTGCTCCTTGTTCCACACCGAAGCCTTCAGAAATGCTGCTCGGCCTCCACAGAAAAGCACACACCACTCTCTCACAAAAATACCTCTCTTACAATATGATTCTAGTGTAAAAGAAATAATGAATGAGAGGGGGTATTTATACACAAATTTGAGTAGATGGAGGGCTAGGATTTAGTAGATAGTTATGGGATCAAGGGCTAGGATGGACTAGGGAGTTGTGAAAACTACCCACACCTCTCATAACTACCCATGACTTACACCCACTTCTCTACCTCAAGTCCGGCCAAGAATAGTGCTCAATGCACGTGTATGTGAAATGCATGTGCATGCACAAAACACCCCTACAAGAACTTGTACATAAAATAATAAGTCTCTTTAAAAGAAATGTTACACATACAAGTTGTAGAAAATAATAAAAGATTAATTTCGTGGGCTTAAAATTAATTGGGCCAAAATAGTTATTTTGTAGAAGTAAATAAGTAAATTAACACTTGGGCTTTGGTAAAAAAAAAATGCTTTATAGGAAACAATATTCTTATTCATCATGTTGAAAATAATAGTCAACATACTACACAAGCACACCATATATAAAAATAAATAATCTTTCATATATTTGAAAAATCAGGGTATTACAGCTCTCGTCCTCGGAATACTGGAGATCATTCCCACTTCACAGAACACTCTGGTGCCTATTTCATCCCTCGCCTAGAATGCTGGGGAACTTCTCACTCCGTGGATCATTCTGGAGCCAACGTCATGCACAACTTTCCCGTGAGTATCGCTCTCGTCCTCGAAATACTGGAGATCATTCCCACTCCACAGAACACTCTAGGGCCTATTTCATCCCTCGCCTGGAATGCTGGGGAACATCCCACTCCTTGAATCATTCTGGAGCCCTTACTCATCCTCGAATTTTCTTTGTGGGTATTACTCTCGTCCTCGGAATACTGGAGATCAATCCCTCTCCAGAGATCATTCTGGGCATATTTCATCCCTTGTCTAGAATACTGGAGAATATCTCACTCCTTGGATCATTCTGGAGCCAATGTCCCACTAGCCTGCCCGTGAGCGTTACTCTCGTCCCTGGAATACTGGAGATCAATCCCACTCCACAGATTATTCTGGGGCCTATTTCATCCCACGTCTGGAATACTGGGGAATATCTCACTCCCTGGATCATTCTAGAGCCAACATCACACAATTTTTTTCATGAGCGTCGCTCTCGTCCCTGAAATACTGGAGACCAATCCTACTCCACAGATCATTCTGGGCCTATTTCATCCCTCGTCTGGAATGCTGAGGAATGTCTCACTCCATGGATCATTCTGGAGCCGACCTCACCACACGAACTCCCCATGAGTATCGCTCTCGTCCCGAAATACTGGAGATCAATCCCTCTCCATAGAAAACTCTGGGGCCTATTTCATCCCTCGTCTAGAATGCTAGGGAATATCTTCCTCCGCAGATCATTCTGGAGCCTCCATACTCACGATCGTTCTCGGTTCATCATATCTCCTTCTAGTGCCCGAGTCAAGTTCTCAGCACATCTTCCAGCTCTCGGTTTGCACTTCTAGAGGGTCGGTGACCACTCCCTCTTTAGAATAAAACGAGGCTTACCAAGGAGAAGGCAAATATTTCAGCCTTATGCCTTATCCCAAACACTTAATAAAATAAGTATAAGACGAGACAACCAACTGCCCAAACTTTCATGCTTTATAATAGTCATAATATCATGCTACAGAACATAGTACAAGTTCATCATCCATATCTTGTAAAAATGCAACCAACAAAACTTTTTACTATTTCTTGACTATGATAGCCCTCACTATTACATACTTCTTCCCAGTTAATCTGAGGTTCGTCCCTGACAAACAGGCTTCTTCCCTTTATCGGTCACCTTTAGTAACTGGTCATTGGGGTTCCCTCGCAGTCGTGGACAATCTGATTTCTTGTGCCCGGCTTCTCAACAATTGTAGCAAGTGCTTGTCTGGGCTCTTTTCGGGCATTGACTCTTAAAATGACCTGGTTCTTTACAAAAGTAACACACCACCATCTGGTTGGTCCCCTTGCTGGTGTTAAGCTTTCTGGACTTGTGAGTTGAGTCCCGCTTGTCTTGGTCATTGGTGAGAATATGTTTCTTCCCATTCTTCTTCGTCTCGGCCTTACCTTGACTCGCCTCATGTCCATTTCTGTTACCGCAGCTCGCTTTACTAGTTTGTCGAATCGGCGAATGCCTAACGGAACCATCCTTGACCTCAGCCCAGGCCTAAGCCCTTGCTCAAATCTTTGAGCTTTCTTCGCTTCTTCCTGGACCATCTCAGGTGCATACCGCAATAGCTGAGAAAACTTTGTCTCATATTCCCTGACGGTTATATTTCCTTGCTTCAAGCTATGGAACTCCATTGCTTTCTCTTCTTGCACATCCAAAGGGAAATAGTGCTGTCGGAATTCCTCAAGAAAATATTCCCAAGTGATCTGTCCCTCTCCAAAACCACGCTTCACGGACTGCCACCAAACTCCGGCATCCTTCTCTAGTAGAATTGTGGCCAAACGAACCTTGCTATCTTCGGGAGTCACTAGTACTTCAAACACTGTCTCTGCCTGACGTACCCAGTCGTCAGTAGCCGTGGGGTCGACCTGTCCTTCGAAAACTGGCGGTTTCATCTTCTTGAACGATTCCACCATCTTTATCGGGTCTGCTGGGGTAGCAACTCCTGGTGTTCCCTGTGGCGGTGCTTGGTTTCTACTAGCTTCCACAAATGCTCCCATCATTTGGTATACATAGGTAAACTCTGCTTCAACATTGAAGTTTGTGCCGTTGGTCCTACTACCTTCGCCCTCAGCCATTCTACGGTGGCTGTTTCTGATTCTTCTAGACACCCTTCAAGGAACGAAAAACACACAGGGTTAGTTTTGGATGTAGGGAAGATCACAAACATACGGGAAAAACGAAACAATCATGGTTTTGACCTTCCTACAATCCAAACTAAACCCAGCCATTTGGCATTTCAGTCAAATTTCCTACTGTGTTAGATTACAAATTGAACTCGACTCTGATACCATTTCTGTAGCGCCCCGGATCCCCGTTACCGGACATCTGTGACACTCCCCAGAATCTTTGCCTTCAGATGCATCTCAACACAGTAATAACACAGAAATATAAAAACTTTTTATTGCCAAATAAGTCATTACATCATTGATTACAACCAATGTCTTGTTCTTGACAAGAATACCAATTACATAAACTCAGTACATCTTATTACAAATATACATCACTCCTTTCTATAGAGTTAACAACTTCCTCTCGAACTAGCAGTCGATGGCTCACTGCCGAAGCTCCGCTGAATGGTCAATCTGCTTTCCTGGGACTTGCTCCTCGGCTTGAGTCTTCTGCTGCGCGACTCTAATATTTTTGCACTTGCTCGAAAGGTAGAATCGGCAGCTAAAAGGTGGGAAACGTCAGTACTTTGACTGACGCAAAACAGATAATAACAGTGATCCTCCAAAGTGGCAATCACAAACCATCTTGAATGGAAATGGAAACATGCATCCTAAATCGTGTAGTGCTCGTGTATGCCATAATCTAACAACTAAATGCACCAATCACAAGCCTATTCTAAAGCAAGAAGACTTGGAAATCTAGATCCACATGCATCCCATACTACATACGTCCAAGACCCAAGCATAGCCTAATCTAATGCACAAACAAGAATACACACGATGCACCTACTCTAATGCAATTCAGTTGGGAACGTATGCATCCCATACTACATACTTTCCCAAAATCAACTTCGATGGAAATGTATGCATCCCATACTACATACTTCCCAAAGAGTTCGCCTTTCCTGATTGTAGGGTTCAATCCCTCACCATGCATCCTACTCATGTATCCATCTAGTTTTCAATAGATTGTCCGTTGCCAAAGGAGATTGTAGCGGTCGGTCTAATTCTGCCCTGCAGTGCTCAAGTGGTCACCGCCAGTTGGTACCCGCGAACGGACCTCCTTAGAAACCATGTTGAACCTGGTTCTTATGACCCTTGGTTCCACATGTCCACTCATGGACTCTCGCATGTGTGTTCACCCCTGGCCCGGGTTATGAACATATATATACCAAAACACAAAACACAAACCCGCGGTTTAGGGACGTGAGCACCACGGGAGGTCAATTCCTCAGAGCCTCCTGCACCTTACTTCGGCAAAACTTTGGGAATCAACAGATCGAGAAATGAGCCGGGGATGCAATCCATTAGCGGCCTAGAACGTATCCCTACGACTGGAAGATACAACATCGACTATGGTTTACTAGGACTAATGGAATTTCCCAACTCCTTAATAAACCATTCTAACCCCTACCTTACTCTAATTCTTCGAGTAAGAATTAACTGCTTCCACACTTGCCTATCAGCCTCTAGCCTCTGGCGATACCGGTCCGGTTCGCCCCTTCCCCGACTTGGACTCGTCCAGCATCATGGCCTACGCCTGCCGCTACCCCGGCTATAAATATAAAACTGCCCCGTGAGCTCCACTCACTGGCATGCTCGGACGTCCTACGCTCGGCAGAAGTCTAATAATATAGGCTTGATAGGTGCAGGGTATCCTTTACCCTAGTGACTAACTCGAGTCACACATCCCACTCGGGAAAATCAACAACCTCAGTAACAGAGATCAACCATCCCTAGACACGAGTCACCGACTCGGCTCACACACAAGGGAAAAATGCTTTCACAACCCTTAGTCCAAACCCAGACTAAGCGACCTACGGGTTTCTGCCCAAATCTCAAATGGTCATAACTCTCTTGATACAACTCCAATTGGACTGTATGAGCCCAACCTAGAAAAGTAAGATCCTAGGCTACAACTTCCTAGTTGATCACAAGCTTAGATTCAACCATCTAAGTCCTCGGAATAGCTTCTCAAGCTCCAACCTGCGTGCTTCCTGTGCACGGGCTGCACCTTACCATTAACACAAAATCTTACTCGTTCATCAGAATGACACAAACTCAAATTCTGTAGAAGGGTGTGGGTGTCCTCAACAACTCTCTAGTTGGTCATGAGTCCAAATTTTACCATTAAGTCACCCTAACACACTCGTCTATCATTGATACACCAATTCACACAATTGGTCTCTCCAATTCAGAGCACTCAGCTCTACTCTAGTTCTCTGTCCAGTCTTACAAAAATCATAATAATTCAACCGTTTTACTGGAATTGCCTCAAATTAGTTTTGTTGGAAAGTTCTAGGTATCCACTACAACTCTATACAGGGTCATGATCCTCAAAATGTGCCTCTAACAAGTATCAAATTCCCAATCTTTACAGAGTATCAAAACTGGCTGAAAACAGCACAGTGCTTAATCACAAAATCACAGTAAATTGCATGTTTGTCCAAATGACATAAAATTTATGGTGGTGAAACTAGACATCATACCCAACATCATGAAAAAGACCTCATGTCAAAATTCCAATTATACAGTGAGTACTATCTATTGCAAGTTAGCACAGAAACTATCAAGTTTTCTAATTCAACATCAGCTACTGGTTATAGAACGATTTTTCTCATGTCTATAAACTCATCCAAATAATTTACTGATTTTTGTAAATAATCAACATGCATTCAGGAACATTGAGTAAATATTTTAGATCAATATCATGCTTCAATAAATCACAAAAATTTCTACAATATCAGCCATCCTGTTTTTCTTTTCCTGAGTCTGCCTTACGACACAGGTCCATCTCACGATTTTATTAGCATATCAAATAATCATAGAAAAATCTGAAATAAACCATGAATGATTCTAACACATATATGAACAAACTCTGTTAATTTCATGGTCTAATTCATCATATTGTGCTCTCGGAAAAATCCACAAAATGGTACTCCGAACTAGTTTTTTTCTAGTTCAATTCTGACTTCAACTTCTAACTTTTAGAAGATCAATCCTAAGCATTCTAGCACACATGCATGCAATCAAAATTAATTAAAAGACAATAATTTCAAGTTTTGAGAAACTTCCCACCCTTGGTTGTAGTAGTGGAAGAAAATTCTTCAAGCTTCTTCTCTTGGAAACCTCCTTTTGATCCTTCTTCTTCACTTCCTTCTTCTTTCTCTCCTCCTTCTCTTAAGGTGTTTACTTTCTGAAATTTCTAGAGCAAAAGGGAGGAAATGATGTGGGAAACGAAGGAGATGGGAGGTGTAGGCCGGATTTGACGCGGGGGCGGGGGGGGGGGGGGGGGGGGGGGGGGGGGTAGGTTTAGGATCTAGGTGGTTTGTAGACCAAAACCATGGCTTATGCCCATTGGTTTTGTGTTTGTTATGTTGGCTGCCCAACATAACCCTTAACGAGCTCCAAGGAGTGTGAGATGAGTGTTTTAACGAGCGCACGCAACCTATATTCACTGTAGTATCATACTGTGTTATATTTGCATGTGCGTCATGCTGAAAACTAGCAGTTATACTAGCATCGGTTCGTCTCGTTCTCGTGCATCTTTGGAATGCAACTCTCCCAAGAACCGTCCTGTAACCCTAACCATATTCCACGATATCAAAATCAAACAAAACACTGCAATCGTGTGCACGCATACAGTCAATATACATACATACATATACATTTAGGTATCGTACAATACGGGGTGTTACAACAAGCTTGGCTCGAACTGGGATCGGCTTAACATTTCACCAACCATGCATGCATAAATGAATTAATTATTATCAACTTTGATCTGGATGGTAATTATTTTTGGTTTTGTGCAGACTATGGCTCGTAGAGGTTCTTCTTCTTCTCGTCCCCAGGACGATCAGTCTGGGCTTGATGTTGTCACCACTGTGCTTGAGCACTGGATTAACATGCAGCAGAACCATAGTAACTTGGTGATGGCTGCTTTGGAGGCCGCTCGGGTTCCTCCATCCATTGTGCCTATGCAGCTAGCTCTTCCTCCCCGTCCGGGAACAGTCACAGACTTTATGAGGCTGCATCCCGACAGATTTTTAGGCACTAAGATGTCTTTGGAGGATGAACAGTGCCTGATTCGGACTGAGCAACTTCTTTTGACAACTAGAGTGGCAGATGCAGATCGTGTGGGTGTGGTGGCCATCTAGTTAGTGGACTTGGCTCATATCTAGTGGAGGTCCGAGTCCGAAAGGCTCGAACGACCGATCACTTGGGCCACTTTCACTAGGAGCTTCTTGGAGAAGTACTTTACAAGCAGCACCAGAGTTGTGTTGGAGCAACAATTTTTAGCCCTGAAACAGGTTGACCGTTATTTCTAGTAATAGAATTTTGTTACATATTGTTCATGCAATGTTGTAACGTAAGACTTTCTTGAAATAGGGCTCCACGTCTGAGGACGAGTACGCAGCTGAATTTACGAGACTTAGTCGCTTTGCAGCCGTTCTTGTGGCGAATGAAGAGGATAGGGCTCGTAGGTTCATTTTGGGGCTTAAGCGAGACATCAAGGTGCAACTTGTCTCTCTTCGCTTGCGTGCTTATGCTGAGGCTCTTGAGGCAGCTAGAGCTCAGGAGCAGGCTTGTGGTGAATTGGCTCCTTCTCAGCGGACTGTTCCGCACTCAGTTGCTAGGCCTTCTGGTGGGCCTGTTCGGAGACCTGTTCCATCCCCTCTGGTCAGGAAAGCTCCTTACTCTTCTGCGGGTCCTCTGAGAGTTGGTTTATGTAACTTTAGCCGTCTTCCAGGGCATGAGCGCAAGGACTGCCGACGTGCCAATCGTCGCTATTTTGGATGTGGTGCTGCTGACCATTCAGTACGAGACTGCCCGCAGTTGGCTCTTCCATCTAGGGATCTAGTTAGACCACCGCTTCCTCCATAGTGCCAGATTGTCAGCCAGAGGACCGCTGCTCCCAGGAGAGGTCAGGCTTTCAACCTTACTGCTGCTGATGCTGAGTCAGCTGAGGGTGTGGTTGCAGGTATCTTTTGTTTTGTTGTTTTGTTGTTCTCTTTCGTTTCTCCATTTCTTTTGCTTTATTCCTCTTCTGTTTATTCTTTCTGCATTTTGTTTTTCCTCACCCGTGTTCAACCATTCTTTTTCTTTGTCTCTTTTGATTTCCATCTTAGGTGTTGTCCTTGTTTGCACTTTCCCTGCTCATGATCTTTTTGATTTTGGGGAAACCCATTCTTTTGTCTCCTCTCAATTTTTCACTCGCCATCAGTTGGAGTGCAACAACATGTTAGAGGCTTGGAACATTGTGACAGGTGGTGGAGTTGTTATTTGTTCCTGGGAGTGCAGGCAGTGTTCCGTATTTATTGGTAGCGCAGATTTCAAAGACAATTTGATTGTAATTGGGAATTCAGGATTCGACGTTATTCTAGGTATGGATTGGTTGGATGAAACCCATAACATTATTGATTGTCGTGCCAAGAAAGTTGTATTTCGGATTCCAGATCGCGCAGAGTTTGAGTTCCATGCCGAGGAGTCTTCTCTCGGCCGAGCTGCAGTTGATCAGGAAGTTTGTGCGATGGAGTTGCATTCAGGCTGTGAGGCTGTGCCTCTAGCAGTTCGGGATTTCCTGGATGTTTTTCCAAAGGAGTTGCCTGGCTTACCCCCTGATAAGGATGTGGAGTTTAGTATTGAAGTTCAGCAGGGTACGACGACTATATCGAAGATTCCCTACAGGATGGCACCGATTGAGTTAGCAGAGCTTAAGGTGCAGATTCAGGAGTTGCTTGATTTGGGTTTCATCAGACCCAGTGTTTCGCCTTGGGGTACTCCAGTTCTTTTTGTCAACAAGAAGGATGGTAGTCATTAACTGTGTGTGGATTATCGGGAACTGAATAGTATTACTATGAAGAACTGGAATCCGTTGCCCAGGATCGATGATTTGTTTGACCAGTTGAGTGGGGCTGCTATATTTTCGAAGTTAGATCTTCGTTCTGGATATCATCAAGTCAAAGTGAAGGCGACCGATGTGCAGAAGACTGCTCTCAGGACCAGATATGGCCACTATGAGTATCTTGTGATGCCGTTCGGGGTTACGAACGCGCTTGCTGTATTCATGAGTGTTATGAACTGGGTCTTTTCTCAGTTCTTTGATAGATTTGTGGTGGTCATCATTGATGAAATTTTGGTGTATTCTCAGAATTGGGAAGATCATGCTGAGTATCTTAGGATGGTTCTGCAGACTTTGAGGGAGAATCAGCTCAATGGGAAACTCAGCAAGTGCGAGTTCTGGCTCGACAGGGTTTCATTCTTGGGGCACATTATCTCAGGCAATGGTATTTCTGTGGACCTTGCCAAGGTTGAGGCTGTAAAGGATTGGCCTAATCCCAAGTCAGTTTCTGAGGTCAGGAGTTTCCTTGATTTAGCTCGCTATTATCGGAAATTCGTCCAAGATTTTTCGACGATAGCAGGACCGTTGACTAAGTTGACTAGGAAGGATCAGAAGTTCTGTTGGTCTGATGGGTGTGGTGTGGCTTTTGTTGAGTTGAAGAACAGATTGACGTCAGCGCCTGTGTTGACTATTCCTGATGGTTCAGGCGGATTTGTAATTCACTGTGATGCTTCTGGTAAGGGTCTTGGAGCAGTTTTGATGCAGAAGGGCCGAGTCGTTGCATATGCATCGAGGCAATTGAGGCCGCATGAGAAGAACTATCCGACTCATGACTTGGAGTTAGCAGCAGTGATTTATACTCCGAAGCTGTGGAGGCATTATTTACTTGGGGATCGAGTTGAGATCATTACTGACCACAAAAGTCTCAAGTACATCTTCAGTCCTCGTATTCTATCCATCCTGGTGTAACTAAGATGTATCGGGATTTGAAGCTTCATTTCTGGTAGCAGGGTATGAAAAGGGCGGTGGCTCAGTTTGTTGCTCAGTGTTTAATCAGCCAATAGGTTAAGGCAGAGCATCAGAGAACAGCTGGACTTCTTCAACCGCTTCCTATTCCAGAATGGAAGTGGGAACATATCACTATGGATTTTGTGACCGCTTTGCCGAGGAGTCTTAAGAGTCATAATGCCATTTCGGTTATTGTCGACCGTTTGACGAAGAGTGCTCACTTCATTCCATTTCGTATCGAGATGTCTACTGAGAGCCTTACTGAGAGGTACATGCAAGAGATTGTTAGACTTCATGGGGTTCCAGTCAGTATTGTATCCGACAGAGATACGAGATTCAGATCTCAGTTCTGGGAGAGTCTTTAGAACAGTTTGGGAAGTAAATTAAAGTACAGTACAGCTTTTCATCCCCAGACTGATGGACAGTCAGAGAGGACCATCCAGATTCTTGAGGACATGTTGAGGTCCTGTATGCTTCAGTTTGGTGGATCATGGGAGGACCATTTGCATCTCGTATCTCATACAATAACAGCTTTCAAGCCTGTATTAAAGCTGCTCCGTTCGAAGCACTCTATGGGTGGAAGTGTAATCACCAGTGTGCTGGGATGACATTGGTGAGAGGAAGTTGTTGGGTCCAGAGTTGATAACGAGGACAGTTGATGCGGTGGTTCAGATCAGGAAGCATTTGCGGGCAGCTCAGGATAGACAGAAGCGATGGGCTGATGTCCATTGGAGAGCTTTGGAGTTTGGTGTTGGTGACCATGTTTTCCTAAAGGTATCGCCGTGGTGCGGTGTCATTCGGTTCGGTGGTGGGGGCAAGCTTAACCCTAGGTTTATTGGACCGTTTAAGATTTTGGAGCGAGTAGGCAAGGTGGCCTATCGTCTTGCATTGTCGCCAGCGTTATCAGGAGTGCATGATGTTTTCCATGTCTCACAACTTAGGAGATATATCCGAGATGAGAGCCACGTGATCGGCTATTCTGAGTTGACCGTTCGGCCGGATTTGACTTGTGAGATTTTGCAAGTTGCTATTGTGGATCAGCAGGAGAAAGTGCTTAAGAACAAGGTCATCGAGTTGGTTCATGTTGCTTGGAATCCTCACTCGCCCGGTGAGTCGACTTGGGAGCTGGATGGGGAGATTCAGCAGAAGTTGCCTCATTTGTTTGGGTAGTTTTTATTTTGTTCTTTTTGGTTATTTTGGGGTTACACTATGTATCTTCTTATTTGAATTTCGATGACGAAATTTTTCTTGTTAGGTGGGCAGGATTGTAACCCCTATTTTTCATTCTTGTATATTTTGAGTGTATTTTCTTTTTCCTTGTATTTGGTTCCTCTTGTATTTCTCTTGGACCGTATATTGGATTATATTTTCAATATATATTCTCTTATTATTTTTTTGGTCTCTTTTATTTGAATTCTTGATGATTGTTTGTCTCTTGTTCGTCTCTTTTGATCGAGCTGTTGTTATCTTCTCTATTTTTTTTCTCATACCCTGCATTATTTTCTATTTATTTCTGTGCATTTTTGCTCTATCTATACCTTTGCTTGAATCCCTACTACCCATTTTGTTTCCCTAGCTACCTACTTAACCAAATACCCCAACTGTTTATATGCCATGTTTGTATTTTTAACCATTACCCACTTCACAAAAATCCAATCCAATTATCTCTACACTAATAAGCCATACCCAGATTATTATAAACCTACTCATATTACCCAGTTTAAACCAACTCATTTCCTACTCTACCCGATTCGTTATCACCCAAAAACCCACACCAGAAAACCCCCCAAATCTATTTTCTACCGACTGCCTACCCCTCTACCTCTCAACCCTAACATAAACCCACTATATATATTTCTACCCATGCAACCCTACTGTTCTCCATCTCTTCCGCCGCCTCCCAACAACCGAACCCTATTCCTCTGCACCCCCTCTCCATCCCGTGCCCCATCTCCCGTTCTCCTTCTCCCTGCTCTGTTTCGGCCTGCCGCCAAAGACAGCAGCGCGGCAGCCAGCTCCCGCTCTGTTTCAGTCTTGATCGGTGCCAGGCCACGGAGTAGCCAACCCCTCTGGCCATCGTCGCTTCCTCGCTCTCTCGCTCTCTCGTGCTCTCTCATGTGCACTATTGTGTTCGTCGGGGTTGTGTGTGCTCGCTTTGTGTTTCGGGGTTCGTGATTCGCTCGTGGTTCGTGGATATTTCTCGTTGTTGGCTCGTGTGACCGTTGAGTTCATTAGCCGGGAAACCGTTCCCGTTATTCTTGCTTGGAGTCGTTTTCGTCGTCGGTTAAGGCAAGTAACTTGTATTCAATTCCTTTGCATATACAAGTACTAAATACCGCTTGTAGTATAGTTGGGTCCTAGAGACAACTTGTGTGTGATGTACTTTTGATGAGTATTGTCTCTATATTGTTATTGACCATAGTTGCCTTACGATACAAATTTGACATGAAACAACTTAGGTTTTGACCATTCTTGATGTGATTATATTTGTGAGATAATTATGAGAAATCGTGTGTTTGTTTGGATCCATGTGATATACTTGTTGTGGACATACTATACCATATTTCATGATGTTTGGACACTTATTAGACTCTATAAAATATTTGGTTGTGTTTGGGACGAGTTTCGTATGTTATAGTTGAATTGTTGTTAAGAGGATAATCTGTACTTTGTCGATGATCAGTTTTGATTGCTATTTTAGACCATATTAAGTTCAGTATCTTAACTTCAGTATTAAACATGATTTTTATAAAAATCCGTCTTCTTTCCAAACTCTCTGACCTTGATCGATTTCGTTTTCGTATGTGGGAGTTATGATTGTTTTACTACATATGTGTATTTCATTTCCAGATTTCATCTCTTAATGATTTCAATGACTAAACTATTTTGATACTGGTGCTAAAAATAATATTTTGATCTGAAATTTTGCAAAGTATTTCTATATCTATTTAGGGATTACCCAGAATTTTGGTGGATTTTATTGATGAGTTTTATATACCGTTTCATACTTGTTTATAAAAACTATACTTTCTGGATTTTGCTCGCTGTTCTGTAAAGATTTGTATTTTCACCCTAATTTCTTTTCCTGTATGAAAAATATTTATGAAATATGAAAGTTGTCTTATTTTGTCTATTTTCTTATCCCTTTGGCAGATTTAGATTTCGTTTCACGGTTTGCGAGATATTACAGTTTTTGTACAGCAGTGTTGGGAATTCCAGATTTTCCAAACTATTGTCTCTTGATGTTTTCTGAATTTTTTGGCTAAACTAATCTTACTAGAAAATTGTTAAACTTTTTATTCTGATACTAGACATATAGAGAAATACCCCAGATTTATCCTGGATTTATTTGAGGTGTTTTGATGCTGTTTTCCTAACTTTGAATTCGATTTACTGATTTCTGACTGAACGTATTTTCTGGATTCAAATCAGTTTTGAGTTATGTTTTTGTGAAATACTATATGACTGATTTATATTCACTGGATTTGGTTAGGAGTTTATTTTCTAGACCTTTCGACGGATTCAGGTTTGCATGTATGTAAAACCGAGAATCTCTTGTTGTTATGTTTTGCTATCATGCCGGTTCCATGTTATTAGTCAGTTTTTTCCATGTACTTGTATCCTGCATTACAAACGGTCCGTAACTTGCATTGACGGGAGTTTATTTTTTTTTCCTATCCCTGCAATTGTAAAATTGCAGATTTTGGCGAACAGGTTCCAGATGGTATTGGTTATATGAAGTATTAGTGCTGGATTTTGTTATTATTATTTCTTGTTGCTTGCTTTGAACAATTGTATTCTGATACTTGGATTTATTTTGTATTTGGGCAATGTGACCTAGGATATTTGACTTATTCAGATCTGGAATTATTTGAGAGTAATATATTTTGCTTTCAAGTATTCTTGTTGGTCTTTTGGTTCATATGTACATACTTGGTTGATTCTTTTGCTTCTGACTCTGATTATTCTTGTGAAATGTCATAAAGATTCTTGAACAGCTTATGGATGATGAAAATCATTCCCTGGGTTTTTGTCGCGTACCCGTATTTCGTATTCTCTTTTGGGAAGTGGGGCATGACAGCATCTAACTGCAGTATTGGTCAAGCTACGAGAGCATCAACTTTATGAAAAACTATAAAAGTGTGAATTCTGGAAATCAAAAGTGGCATTCTTGGGCCATGTCCTTTCTAAGGAGGGAGTGGTTACAGACCCGCAGAAGATTGAGGCAGTAAAAAGTTGGCATCAACCAAGAACTGTGAAGGAGGTCAGAAGCTTCTTTGACATGACAGGGTACTAAAGAAAGTTCATCCAGAACTATGCCAGAATTGTTGTACCACTTACATCACTAACCACGAAAAACATAAGTTTTGATTGGACTGAGAAATGCGAAGGGAGTTTTCAAGAGCTGAAGAACAAATTGATTTTTGCTCCGATTTTGGTTCTGCCTCAACCAGATAAAGGATATGTAATCTTCAGTGATGCTTCGTTTTTGGGATTCGGGTGTGTCCTGATGCAAGAAAGAAAGGTCATAGCATATGGATCGAGACAACTTCGACCACATGAGAAGAATTACGCGACACACGACTTGGAATTGGCCATGATAATCTTTGCTCTGAAATTGTGGCGGCACTATGTCTATGGGTCGAAGGTAGAAATGTTTACCGACCATAAAATCCTGAAGTATATCTACCAGCAAAAGGATTTGAATCTCAGGTAGAGGCGATGGTTGGAGGTTTTGGAAGACATCAGACTGGAAATTTTATACCATCCGGGAAAAGCCAATGTCGTGGCAGACGCGCTCAGCATAAAAAGAATTGTAGCCACGCTCATTGCAATAAGAAGAGAGCTAAAGGATGAGATCAGACAAGCCAGTATTGAAATAATTGTTCAAGATTTGAGTACAGTTTTGGCACGTCTGGAATTGCAACCGAGTCTGAATGACCGAGTCAAGAAGGCTCAATTGGGTGATGCAGAGATTGAAGCACAAAAGCAGTCAATGAAGGAAAAGCCTCAGAGTTCAGTGTAAAGGAAAGGTCGCTTTGGTTAGGAAGCAGGTTGTGTGTGCCTAAAGTTGATGAGTTGCAGGAAGATATCATGAAAGAATCACACTCCACCTTACTCACAGTTCACCCAGAAAGTACAAAGATGTATAAAGACAAAAAGCAGCATTTCTGGTGGGCTGGAATAAAGCGGGATGTGGCAGGATTCGTGGCCAAATGCCTTACATGTCAGAAAGTTAAGGCGGAAAACCAGAAACCAGGAGGTCTACTGCAACCACTGCCTATTCCAGAGTGGAAATGGAAGAACATCAGCATGGATTTCATCACGAGACTGCCCAGAAGTTCAAAGGGGAACGACTCAATTTGGGTAATAGTGACCCGTTTGACGAAGTCCGCACATTTTGTTCCAGGAAATATGACTTGGTCGGTAGAAAAACTAGCAGAGGTCTACATCGAGGGCATTGTAAAGCTACATGGGGTGCCAGAATCGATCGTTTTCGACCGAGATGCAAGGTTTACATTCCGATTTTGGCAGAGCCTGTAAGAAGCTTTGGGAACAAGATTGGATTTTAGCACAACTTTCCACCCACAGACTGATGGGCAGACAGAGAGAGTTAACAGAATTCTCAAGGATATGCTGAGAGCGTGTATAATGGACTTCGGAGGGAGCTGGGAACGACACTTAGCATTGTTAGAGTTTGCATATAATAACAGATATCAAGCAAGTATTGAGATGGCTCCATATGAAGCGTTGTATAGAAGGAGGTGTAGGACCCCTGTGTGCTAGTTCGAAGTAGGGGAAAGGCAGATGTTTGGACCCGAAATAGTGCAGCAAACATTCGAAAATATTGAGCTAATCAGAAAGAGGATGCAAGTAGCACAAAGCTGGAAGAAGAGCTACGCCGACAACCGCCAACGAGATTTGGAATTCAAAGAAGGTGATTCGGTATTTCTGAAAGTCTCACCTACAAAGAGAGTGATCAGGTTCGGAAAGGGTGGCACGTTAGCACCGAGATATATTGGACCCTACCAGATTTTAAAGAGGATCGGAAAGACGGCATGCAAACTAGAGCTGCCAGTCGAATTGTCCCAGGTGCATAATGTATTTCACATTTCGATGCTGAGGAAATATGTACCAGATTCGAGTCATCAGTTGCCAGACATCCCCGAAAACCTATGAGTGGAACTTACATATAAGGAGCTGCCGGTGAAAATTATCGATCGTTAGGATAGAGTGCTAAGGAACAAGACTATTCCGATGGTCAAGGTTCTTTGGAAGAATCAGTTTATGGAGGAAGCCACTTGGGAGACGGAAAGTCGAATGAAGCTTTCTTTTCCTGAGTTATTTGGAGTGTTGTTTTTGTTTTCTTTTTTTCCTACTCAGTACAGTTCTGAGGATAGAAGGAGGGAGTATTGTAATATCCCGATTAATTATTAATAATATTATTTTTATTAGTATTTAATTATTTAATTATTTTTATTTCATTTTTAGATTTGAAATCTCTTTTTTTCATAACAAACCAAATTTGATTGCTAGGTTTTGTTTGGAGGATTTAACCTAGGATCTAGGATTAATTAGGATACATAAGAGTTTAAGGAGTTCTCTTCTAGAAGCTCTCTCTCCTCCACCTCACCCCTCCACCTCAGCCCTTCACCATACCTCCACCTCACCACTCCCCTCACCTAGACATGGACCGGCCAATTGTACCCAAGGGGGTTTTTGAAAACTCCCTTGGTGTTTTTGCACTCTCTCCCTTTTCTTCCACCCTATAAATTACCCCCCCCCCCCCCCACCATTTCATCTCGTCTCATTTTACAAGAAGAAGAAAAAGTGAGGAAAAGAAAGAGAAGAAAAGCCCAAACTAGAGAGTTTTCTTGTAGGTTTTCTTTAATAGGAGCTTTCATAGAAGCTAGGGAAAAGAGAAGGTGCTTTGGCTAGTTATTCCTTCAAAGAAAAATCAAGGTGGGGGTCTCTCTAACCTTATTTTGTTTTGTTTTTGGTTCTTTTGTTGTGTATGTTTGTGTGTTGTTTTGTTCTCTTTTTTAGTATGTTTTGTTGTGTTGTTGTTCTCTTGTTGGGAATGTTTTGTTTTGTTGTAAAACAACTTGGACTAAATTCTTAAGCATAACCATAGTTGTATGAAACAAAAAAAATGATTACATAAGAAAGATGGATAGTAGGACTTAACCAAAACAACATAAAGATGTAATCTCTAAGCTTGTTATGGTTGCTTTAACAACTTGGACTAAATCCTAAGCATATGAATGATGGTATGAATCAAAAAGACCACATGAGAAAGATGGATGGTAGAACTCAACCAAAGGTTGAATCTTTAAGTTTTTATCATGGTCATCTTGTTAAAAATATACAACTTGGACTAATTAACATGAGCATATGAAGATGGGTGTAGTAGAAATATTACATACCCATTTTTGGATATTAAAAATAAGTCTTTCTTTTGTTTATTGCTCTCTACTTGTTAATTAACAAATCTTGCTAACTCTTAGGTCAATAAAAGGTATACTTTGTTGTATGTAGGAACTAAGAAGTTAAAGGAAAGAAGGTTGTAATGTAGAAATTTGTGAAGTTGGATTTTTGTAATATTTTAAGACTTGTAATTCATAAAGAGAAGTAGTCTTTCTAATAGCTAGTAAAGATCCATGCTTAAGTGCAGTAAGTTCATGCTTAAAATGGTAGTAGATATCCATGCTTAAGTGTAGTAAGTTCATGCTTAAAGTAGTAATAGATATCCATGCTTAAGTGTAGTAAGTTCATGCTTAAAGTAGTAGTAGATATCCATGCTTAAGTTTAGTAAAGAACCCATCATGTGGTAATTGTAGTGTTAGTAAACAACCCATCATATTGTAGTTGTGTTTAGTAAAGAACCCATCATGCGGTAATTGTAGTGTTAGTAAAGAACCCATCATGTTGTAGTTGTGTTTAGTAAAGAACCCATCATGTGGTAATTGTAGTGTTAGTAAAGAACCCGTCATGTTGTAGTTGTGTCTAGTAAAGAACCCATCATGTGGTAATTGTAGTGTTAGTAAAGACCCGTCATGTTGTAGTTGTGTTTAGTAAAAAACCCATCATGTGGTAATTGTAGTGTTAGTAAAGAACCCATCATGTTGTAGTTGTGTTTAGTAAAGAACCCATCATGTGGTTTATTGTAGCATTCTAGTTAAAGAAACCCATGCTTGAATTGTAAACGGTAGTATTATAGTGAAAGATTAAAAAGAACCCATGAACCAATGCTTGAGCTATATGTTCTATCTTAACTATTGAAATGAACCTATGTTCCACATTTGTTCTAGTCAACTTTAAAAAGAAACCCATGAAACTAGCACTATGGTAGTTCCAACTCAATTGATAGAGAACCCATGCATTTAGTTTCTAGGTGATTCTAGCTCAAACTTGATAAAGATCCCAATAATCTAGTTGCATGTAGTTCTAGTTCAATTTGAGAAAAAGAACCCATAAATCCTAGTTGTATAAGGTTCTAATTAATGGTGGACCATATCATATGGACATTCTTTATCTTCATGGGTAATAAGGGTTGGAAAGTCACTAATAATTGTTAGCTTGATAAAAGCTAGTCTAGGGTCTTCTAATTACCCTAGGGGTCATCGACCATCAAGACCCGCATCTTACCACCTTGGAGACTATGGATAAATCTCACCTCGGGCGCCGACGGATCTTAACCGGTATGGGTTGATCGTGGGTCGAGAGTGTTGATAAGATCCGAGTTAGGGTAGTGATGAGTGAGGGAGATCCCATCACTAGTATCTTGGATCGATGGACCATGAGTTGTACTATGATAATCTAAGTTGAAATTCAGGTAAGATTGTTTAGAATTAGTGACATCATTAGGGTAGTAACTTATAAAGCTCTTTATGTAGAACCCCGTATTTTCAAATATTATTTTTATATTTGAAAATGAATTAAAATGATTTACTGGAAATTTAATAAATATTTTCTAAAACATTTATCTTTTACACGTGCGAAACACGTGCAAAACACGTGCAAATAATTTTGGTGTAAATATAAAATTTTATATTTTTAACAAGTTCTCATACTTATTATGGAGTGTATTCTAAGTTTTGAGATTTTTCTGAATAAAGAAACTATTTTTACAAATATCTCGAAAGAGAGGGGCTTTTATGTAAAAAGTCGTTTGGGTCTTAAATAAACTATGAAAATTCGTTTTTATTGATATTTTGTTTTTCCATGGTTAGCATTTAAATTTAAATATATTTAGATTTTATTTAAAGTCGATTTGGTGAAGATTTAGTCAAAAAAGGGTGTTTTTGCAAATATGAAATTTATGCAGAATCTTGTGCAAATATTTTTCTGGAAAGTAAAGGTCAAATATTTTGATTGGAAAATATAATATGTATTATTAGACATTATTTCTGATTTTTCTGGATTTTTATAAATATTTTACGATGTAAATGCAAATATTACAAAAGGGAGGGCTTTTGTGCAAAATCGCCACCCTGAGTGTAAATCCGGGATTTTCTTATCTCTGGGCTGTGCTGGGTTGTTGGAAAACCCAGTGGTAAAAGGATTTTATTTAGTTTTGATTTATCTAACCTATTTTAACTAAGAAAGGTTATATATGTGAAGTAATAAATTGAAAAAGGACTATTTTTGCAAAAGTACTTCAAAACCCTAATATTCCCTCCTGGATATTTAAGAGAATTTTCCAGCCGTCATTGCTACAATATACAGAATTTTGAGATTGGTTTTGGAGGAGCAAAAAGGAGTTTTTGGATCTAGCAAAAGGGAGACTTTTTCGTGGACTTTTCCTCAATTCAAAGGTGAGTGACTTTGTTTTTGTTTGTTTTGATTTGTGAGAGATATAGAAATTGTTTGGTATTTGATTCATGTGAGTGATTTGTTTTGTTTGTTTGATTTAGTGAGTATTATAATTCGTCTTGTTGGTTGATCTATGTGTACAAATATCATGATGTAATGATTGGATGTTGTGAACAATATAGATATTGTAATGTGGTATGAATCATGTAGAAATGGTTGATGAAATAGTAGATCTTTATCATTTGATTTGTGTTGCTAAAAGTATCTTCAGATTTGAGTATGAACATCTGGACATTAGAATTATAAATCAGATTTTATTTAGATTTGTGAAAGAAACTGAGATCTTGTAAAACCCTAATGAAAGAATTTGTGATTTAGAACATGAGAACTTGAATTTTTACATATTGATGTTTTGAGTGATATATGTATATACATACACCTGATGAAGATTCGTTGAGATTTATTATTTCCCTGGATACGACTATTTTCATGAACACTGATCATTAGAAAGCTCAGATTTGATTTTTGTAATCAGACCTAATTTTGAAATCTGTAGGCCGACAGTCGACTGGCCTACTGTGCAGTCGACTGGTACGAGCCTGACACTGGATTATTAGAATATTTGAAATAGCCGTTCTGGACAGTCGACCTAGCCCGTAGGCAGTCGACTGGTCCACTAAGGAAGATATTTTCGTAAAATTATTAGTCCTTCTGGACAGTCGACCTATGATTCCTTTAAGTCGACTCATATACTTAGAATATTTTTGAGAAAATCATTGGAAATTACCTCGGGTAAGTCGACTGATCCCTTCTTAAGTCGACTGTTATATGACTTAGTTTATTTTGTAAGATTTTGGAAATTCGTCTTCTGGACAGTCGACTTACTAGAGTATAAGTCGACTGGTACTGAAGGATCTTTGTAAACTTTAGTGTTCTTTCGAATGATTGGTTTTCAGATGATTCAGTTTATACTTTGTCTTCAGTTAAGCTAATTGATTTAAGACTTTCAGTTGGGCCACTTTGCTTAGTGGAACTTTAGTTTAGACTTTTGAGTTTGAGTCTCTAGAGGTGTGTGACCCTAGTATACCGGTGTTGAGTTGTTCGTTGAGGCCCAGTGAGGCATTTCAGTTATTTAGTATTGAATTTAGGCCGGTAGGGTATACCACTCTAGGAGATTCTTTAAGCAATTAAACAACCCAAAAATGATAAGGACAGGCACTAGTGGTGATATGATGAACGGGAACATGGGTTATGCACCTTAGTATGGCTTTGGTGTGGGACAATCTCCGGAATTATCACAGTAGATTATTAGTGGTGTGGGATATGTCTCCGGAATTATCACAGTCTTGTGGTGTGGGACAATCTCCGGAATTATCACGGTAACTACTTGTGGTGTGGGATTGATCTCCGGAATTATCAGGGTCGAGGCGACGCACATGGAGTATTCATGTGATGAGGGTCATTGTTTCGGTGTGGGATTTAATCTCCGGAATTATCGAAGTAACTTACCTTGGGTGTGGGATTCATCTCTGGAATTATCTCAGGTAAATTACCTGCGGTGTGGGATGTATCTCCAGAATTATCCAAGTAATTACTACGGTGTGGGATTGATCTCCGGAATTATCGGGGCAATGGCTAGTACTCACAGTTTATCTTTATCTCGTAGTAGTCATCGTGTTAGGAATAGTTGCATAACGGGGATTGAACCCTTTAAGGGCTTGCACCGTACCTATGTAGAATGGGATGCATAGACTTCGACAAGTATGCATTAGAGAGTCCGCATATAGAAATTGTGTTTTCTTGACTTGGTTTTATGCATGTGTTTTCCAGTTTTCCTACACTTGACACTTAGACTAGATGCACTTGCTATTTTCATTCTATGATGTTCCATGCATTACACCTTTGTTATTCCGCATTCAATTATTATTGTGGTTAATACATGTTGTTGATGACTACATGTTTTATGATTAAATTATATTACTTGTTTTTATGTCACTCACACCATTTATGGCTAACCCCTTTAGTTTGGGGGTTAGGGTTCATCTCTAGCCTCACATGTTGCAGGTTATTGCTTAGAGTTGGAGGTTGGATGATGCTTGAGTTGGTTTTGAGAAATAGCGATTTAATAAGAGTTTTTGTGTAAAATTGTAATAGCTGTTTTGAGATAAATTTGTGTTGTAAATAAAAGACATTTGGAGTTAAGTTTGTTTGAATTCCGCTGTGTTTTGAAAAAGTTGTTTTAATAAAAGTTGAAAATTTTAGTGGTGTTGGTTGTGTTTAATATTACATTGAAGTTGATGCTGGGATTGTGCCACGTATTTTCTAAGTTTTTATGTTAGAAATTCGGGGCGTTACAGATTGGTATCAGAGCATGCTTCAATAGTAATAATAAACATAGTATGAAAACCAACCTAGGTGTGGACACTAGAGCGTGAGTACCTAGGTGTGGACATTAGAAGTGTGAGTACCCTGGTGGACATCTGACGTGTGTGATTTGATTGTTTGGTCATGAAGACCTGTAATGAGATATAGGCTGCTTGTATGCTTAGACTTGAATGAAATCTCTTTATCGCAAGTGTATCGATTATTTTTACATAAAGCAAATATTTTCTCACTAGCTATTTATGACATCTTTGTTCGCTTTGTGTATTCGATATTTATTCATGTAAGGTGTCACCCTTTCAACTTTTATAATTTCTATTTTACTCATTCATGATCTACCATATGTTTTGTTATCTTACCCACTGCATATAATTTCTGGATTATATGATTTTCGCCAAAGTAATATTCATTTATTTATTTATTTCTAGTTATAAAATTTAATTATCTTCCGTTAGATTCTTTTAATTATTTGCTCTCTTGTATATTTTGTGCACCTCAATTTTGTGCTCACTCTTGTATCCTATCACTCTTACTATTTTATATTTGTTTACTTATCAAATAACTTTTGTGAAATCAACTTATTTTACTTTTATTCGGTTTCTTTTATTATCAGCAACTGAATTTATTTCTTGTTTCTATATCCCCAACCGAGCTTATATTATTTCTATTCATGAGTGCAAACGTTCAAATTTTACTAATCGTCTTGTCTTCTTTTAAAACTGTTTCTTTGACTTTACTATTGGTTTTTACTTCTTATTCTTTTGTCCAAGTTATTATTTGGCAACTTTTGCGGAAATTCCATAGTGCATCCTTTAGCATTTCGCAAGCTTATTTTATTTTGCGACCCTTACCCATTTCTTTCTTGACATCTTATTTATCTTACTTTCATGTGCATTTTTGTTACTCGTATACTTTGATATTACTTTTACATACTACCTTAAATTTTTGAATTACTACGTGTTAAGTTATTATTGCTACTTTTATTTCCTTTCATTATTGTTTTGCTATACTATAAATTTTGTTTTGCATATCTTCTTCCATTTTATTATATGTACTTGGGTTTTTCAATACTATATTTTCCATTATTTTGTATTGTCTTATTTACCTTGGAGCATTTAAACTTGATTGCAATATTTTACTCATATAAATATGATATGTTTCTGCACCTTTAAATCTTTACTATTAATTATGATTTTGCGCCTTATATTCGATACCCTTATTATTACTTACAGTTGACCGCTTTTGTTATAATTTCTTTCCACTATTTAACGGCGACTTATTAAATTTGTTGCTTCATACTTTTCGAATGTACTATGTGCACCCACTACTTATATTTTGCTTAAATTTTATTATCATTACATTCTGTATTTCTACATGTACTTCCTACAAATTTCTATATATGTACGACATATTTCAACATACTTACTATGCCTATCAACTTACATTTGTTTAGTTCCTACATTATTGTGTATCTTATGATATATTCATTATGTAAATTTGCTATACCACATATGTATTTTCTCATTCATATTTGTATTTGTGCTTAGGCATATATTTCATTTCGTTTGAAACATGATGTTTTGGTTTGGGGTATGGTTATGGTTTTACCATAGGGTATGGATGTGAATGTGAAATGTGTGTGTGATGCTCTAACTTTACCTTCGTTTTGTAGTGATCAGTATGGTTGCATCCAGACCCAGGAACGAGGACAACAATGGTGATGGATCCGGTAGTTCTCGAGGAACTGGAATTAATCTTGAGGCTGAATTCGCCAAGGTGCATCAGACTCTGGATGCGCTGATGGCAGTTAATTTGGCGCAGATTCAGAACCAGAATCGGAACTATAGGATTGGACCAGTGTTTATTAACGCTGATCCTATCAAGCAGGACGAGTCTTTCAAGAGGAGAAGGCCAGCATCAGATCAGGATGGGAAGGAAATTCCAGTGAAGCGGGGCAAGTTCAGTGACCCAGTGCAGGAGGCACCTGCAACTCGGTAAGTGGCTTGTTACTTCTGCAGAGAGGCAGGTCATTACCGGTCAACGTGTCCGAAGTTGGCGAAGCAAATCTGTTTCAATTGTGGAGAAACAAGACATCATCGAGCAACATGCACCGAACCTCGGAAGACATGTTATCATTGTGGTCGTGAAGGGCATATTCGACCGCACTGTTTGCAGCTGAAGAAAGGTGGTGCCGGGAAGGGCAAGGATCTGAAGAGGGGCGAGAGTCTGCATTGACTGATGAGGATACTCAGGATTATTACTCGTGTGTGCAAGAACTTGGAAATTCATTCTTTTGTATTAAGTAAAACTTTTATTTGGGAAATAATTGAAGATTGAGTATTTTTCTTCATGTAACAAGATTTATTTGGATTAATGGAATAAAGACAAAAGTATTATTTGATAATGATTTCTTGCATGCAATTGTGTCGCCCAATTCTTGTTAGTCTTAATGTGGAGTTTAAGGTGTTTCCAGGCAAGGTCTTGAGGTGGCTATCCTTAGTCATGTCCCTTTCTAAGGAGGGAGTGGCCACTGATTCTCGGGAGGATGAAGCAGAAGGTCAGAAGTGGATTCAGGAGTTCAGTAGTTGTTGCAGCGTGGCTTCCGGTGGCAGTTATCAGAGTTGCGCAGCGGAAGTTTGATTTTTTTTGAATTCTTTTGCATGATTGTGTTTCGTCTGCATGTTATACTTCTTTGTTGAAGTGCATTCCCTTGTGTGATTGTATTTCCTTAAATTAGTTTCTATCCATAAGTTTTCATTTCTTCTTGATGTGTTTGTTTGGACCCCATTAGCAGTAGTTCTGAGGACAGAACTCTTCTAAGGAGGGAGTGATGTAGAACCCCGTATTTTAAAATATTATTTTTATATTTGAAAATGAATTAAAATGATTTACTGGAAATTTAATAAATATTTTCTAAAACATTTATCTTTTACACGTGCGAAACACGTGCAAAACACGTGCAAATAATTTTGGTGTAAATATAAAATTTTATATTTTTAACAAGTTCTCATACTTATTATGGAGTGTATTCTAAGTTTTGGGATTTTTCTGAATAAAGAAACTATTTTTACAAATATCTCGAAAGAGAGGGGCTTTTATGTAAAAAGTCGTTTGGGTCTTAAATAAACTATGAAAATTCGTTTTTATTGATATTTTGTTTTCCCATGGTTAGCATTTAAATTTAAATATATTTAGATTTTATTTAAAGTCGATTTGGTGAAGATTTAGTCAAAAAAGGGTGTTTTTGCAAATATGAAATTTATGCAGAATCTTGTGCAAATGTTTTTCTGAAAAGTAAAGGTCAAATATTTTGATTGGAAAATATAATATGTATTATTAGACATTATTTCTGATTTCTCTGGATTTTTATAAATATTTCACGATGTAATTGCAAATATTACAAAATGGAGGGCTTTTGTGCAAAATCGCCACCCTGAGTGTAAATCCGGGATTTTCTTATCTCTGGGCTGTGCTGGGTTGTTGGAAAACCCAGTGGTAAAAGGATTTTATTTAGTTTTGATTTATCTAACCTATTTTAACTAAGAAAGGTTATATATGTGAAGTAATAAATTGAAAAATGACTATTTTGCAAAAGTACTTCAAAACCCTAATATTCCCTCCCGGATATTTAAGAGAATTTTACAGCTGTCATTGCTACAATATACAGAATTTTGAGATTGGTTTTGGAGGAGCAAAAAGGAGTTTTTGGATCTAGCAAAAGGGAGACTTTTTCGTGGACTTTTCCTCAATTCAAAGGTGAGTGACTTTGTTTTTGTTTGTTTTGATTTATGAGAGATATAGAAATTGTTTGGTGTTTGATTCATGTGAGTGATTTGTTTTGTTTGTTTGATTTAGTGAGTATTATAATTCGTCTTGTTGGTTGATCTATGTGTACAAATATCATGATGTAATGATTGGATGTTGTGAACAATATAGATATTGTAATGTGGTATGAATCATGTAGAAATGGTTGATGAAATAGTAGATCTTTATCATTTGATTTGTGTTGCTAAAAGTATCTTCAGATTTGAGTATGAACATCTGGACATTAGAATTATAAATCAGATTTTATTTAGATTTGTGAAAGAAACTGAGATCTTGTAAAACCCTAATGAAAGAATTTGTGATTTAGAACATGAGAACTTGAATTTTTACATATTGATGTTTTGAGTGATATATGTATACACATACACCTCATGAAGATTCGTTGAGATTTATTATTTCCCTGGATACGACTATTTTCATAAACACTGATCATTAGAAAGCTCAGATTTGATTTTTGTAATCAGACCTAATTTTGAAATCTGTAGGCCGACAGTCGACTGGCCTACTGTGCAGTCGACTGGTACGAGCCTGACACTGGATTATTAGAATATTTGAAATAGCCGTTCTGGACAGTCGACCTAGCCCGTAGGCAGTCGACTGGTCCACTAAGGAAGATATTTTCGTAAAATTATTAGTCCTTCTGGACAGTCGACCTATGATTCGTTTAAGTCGACTCATATACTTAGAATATTTTTGAGAAAATCATTGAAAATTACCTCGGGTAAGTCGACTGATCCCTTCTTAAGTCGACTGTTATATGACTTAGTTTATTTTGTAGGATTTTGGAAATTCGTCTTCTGGACAGTCGACTTACTAGAGTATAAGTCGACTGGTACTGAAGGATCTTTGTAAACTTTAGTGTTCTTTCGAATGATTGGTTTTCAGATGATTCAGTTTATACTTTGTCTTCAGTTAAGCTAATTGATTTAAGACTTTCAGTTGGGCCACTTTGCTTAGTGGAACTTTAGTTTAGACTTTTGAGTTTGAGTCTCTAGAGGTGTGTGACCCTAGTATACCGGTGTTGAGTTGTTCGTTGAGGCCCAGTGAGGCATTTCAGTTATTTAGTATTGAATTTAGGCCGGTAGGGTATACCACTCTAGGAGATTCTTTAAGCAATTAAACAACCCAAAAATGATAAGGACAGGCACTAGTGGTGATATGATGAACGGGAACATGGGTTATGCACCTCGGTATGGCTTTGGTGTGGGGCAATCTCCGAAATTATCACAGTAGATTATTAGTGGTGTGGGATATGTCTCCGAAATTATCACAGTCTTGTGGTGTGGGACAATCTCCGGAATTATCACGGTAACTACTTGTGGTGTGGGATTGATCTCCGGAATTATCAGAGTCGAGGCGATGCACATGGGGTATTCATGTGATGAGGGTCATTGTTTCGGTGTGGGATTTAATCTCCGGAATTATCGAAGTAACTTACCTTGGGTGTGGGATTCATCTCTGGAATTATCTCAGGTAAATTACCTGCGGTGTGGGATGTATCTCCGGAATTATCCAAGTAATTACTACGGTGTGGGATTGATCTCCGGAATTATCGGGGCAATGGCTAGTACTCACAGTTTATCTTTATCTCGTAGTAGTCATCGTGTTAGGAATAGTTGCATAACGGGGATTGAACCCTTTAAGGGCTTGCACCGAACCTATGTAGAATGGGATGCATAGACTTCGACAAGTATGCATTAGAGAGTCCGCATATAGAAATTGTATTTTCTTGACTTGGTTTTATGCATGTGTTTTCCAGTTTTCCTACACTTGACACTTAGACTAGATGCACTTGCTGTTTTCATTCTATGATGTTCCATGCATTACACCTTTGTTATTCCGCATTCAATTATTATTGTGGTTAATACATGTTGTTGATGACTACATGTTTTATGATTAAATTATATTGCTTGTTTTTATGTCACTCACACCATTTATGGCTAACCCCTTTAGTTTGGGGGTTAGGGTTCATCTCTAGCCTCACATGTTGCAGGTTGTTGCTTAGAGTTGGAGGTTGGATGATGCTTGAGTTGGTTTTGAGAAATAGCGATTTAATAAGAGTTTTTGTGTAAAATTGTAATAGCAGTTTTGAGATAAATTTGTGTTGTATATAAAAGACATTTGGAGTTAAGTTTGTTTGAATTCCGCTGTGTTTTGAAAAAGTTGTTTTAATAAAAGTTGAAAATTTTAGTGGTATTGGTTGTGTTTAATATTACATTGAAGTTGATGCTGGGATTGTGCCACGTATTTTCTAAGTTTTTATGTTAGAAATTCGGGGCGTTACACTTTACTTAACCATTTTTGCCAAAAGAGAGGAGTTGGTATTAGGGGTGACACCTTATGACCCAACTCGTCCTATAGGCCGACACTAGGTGGTGTTATTGGATTGTACCTTCCCGTCAAAGGGATACATACGGTGCCTTCTCATAAGCTGGGAGCACGGGTTGCGTATCTCACACTGTTAATTCCTGAAGTATCATGATAAGGACCGGCGGAGCTAGGGGATGGACCCCGGAACTCCGTCAAGTTCTATGCCGGGGAAGCGAACAGGCCATAGACTACGATCTATGAATCAGGGGGACACAGGGGATGCTTCGAGCTAACCTGTGTTGTAGTTAACTCTGAAGATTCATCTGGTTTTTGAGTGAGGTCCGGTGCGCCGGGTAGTAGTGGCAAACATGGACACCATGAGCGTACTACATTAGTGGGACTTGACCATGTCTACAACATCATCAGTCACGTTGTATCTGTCAGGAATAGGTTGTGTACAAAAGTAGAAATTCATAACGCGGGTTCAAATCCCTAAATATGGAGAACGGATTGATATGGACGTATGTAATTATGAGATGCATACGACTCTAGATTCTCGCTTGCATTAGAATAAGAGCATCCTAGCATAGTTGATATTGCATTAGGTTTTAAGACATTGCACTCACGAACACTTAAACTACACCAACACATTTACCATGCTTGATATGTTTGTTTTTGAGATTCGCAGCTAGTCATCAGGCTTTAAGCGTCAGTATATGTACTGACATCCCGACTCTAATAGGTTGTGGATACAGGATCACCAGCTCGGGAGAACTCTAGTCAAGGCATGACTTCCAAGTGAAGAACCAATGTTATTGTTTCATTCTTGTATACTCTGATGTAATATATTAAACAATGGAAACACTCGGCTTGTAATATTGTATTAAGTAAAAAGTTTTAAATTTTCTTGTTTTCTTTGTATTGTGGCTAATTGAATGTAAGATTCTGGCTTATGTCACAGTTTTCCATTCAATGAAAATAAGGGCGTTACAGGAAGAATATTGGGATTTATCGCGCATTTGGAGATATTTTTGGGATGAAGGTTAATGTTGAAGAAGGTCATCACATTGACCTTGAGGTCAATGTCAAATTAAGGGGGAAGGATTGATACAATCCCAAACTATATCTGAATTGCGCGTTTGCGTTAGCCCTCTTGGAAATTTCTTTCTTTTAGGGGTTTATTTGCAAAGTTAGTGATTCTTTCGTAAAAGCACGTGGGCTTGCACGTGCTAGTGTTGTCCTTTTCTCCATTCTCTTTATATTGAGATGGGGCTTTTCGTATAAAGTCTATGTTGAATGAATTGATATTGAACCCTTATTTCCCACTATTAATTTTCTCTGTTTTGTTGATTTCATGGCTGTCACCGCCAATTCCTTCCAACATTATGACAACCCACCACCGGGTTGGATCAGGTCTGTAATAGCTTTGAGGGATGCGTCCTATGCCACATGTTGTTCCGAATCGGAGCGTAGCAAATATTGTTGAGCTATGGGATGTTTTGAGAAGTGTACATGCTACTACCAACTCCTATTTTGATCTCTAATGGTTGGATCACAAGTCGATCACCGCTCCTTGTGTATCTTAGGAGCTTTTGATCAAGTGGAATCCACCGCACCACCAGATGGGTCTATCAATGTCAATTTTAATGGATCACTAACTGATTCCAAAGCAGGGTACAATTTTGTCATTACAGATTGGAACGTGCAAGCTCTCCTTGTTGATGGAGGTCTGGTCGTGACTCAATCCATCAAGGTGGAAGAAAGGTGTGGACTCTAGGTTGCTCTCATGTCGCTTCTCATGATTGGTCATGAGGGACTGATCATCACTGAAAGAGATTCTCAGATTGTGGTTGATCAATCTCACACGAGTAAAGGATCTGATCCGATATCGCAAGACATCCAAATCATGCTCAACAACTATGTTAACACTAGTAGTTTACACGTGCGATGCACGTTTTAATAAATATAGTTTTTTAAAATAAAAATTTAGATGTAGTCTTGATTTGAACGACCTCCTTTATAATAGTTATGCACGTGCGTTGCACAGGTTGGTAGAGTGACAAAACATTAACAAATGACACTAAGGTCTTCTCCCATTATAATATTATTATTATTAGAGAAGAGATCTTTGTCCAGCATGTGTCTCGTGAATGAAATACTAGTGCAAATAGTGCAGAAAAGGGGGCGAGCGACGGTCATCTTTTAATTCAATGGCCGAAGACTGTATCCCATATGTCAATAGCCCACACCGGGTCAAATCCCCATCCAGACCCGACCCATTAAAATTCCATCTTTTATGTTAGTCCAGTAACAAATGACGCACATCTCATCTCGGTCCAAGCGATGGCACACTTCTTAAAGCAGCTCTTCTCCGCCGGCCGTCGGGAAACCGTCGATTCACCGTCACTTCACCGTTTGTCCGCCGTCAGATCGTACTGTCAATTATACTACCTATGTATTGTTCATTCTCTTCCTTCATCTTTTAGTGTTTCTTTTTTCTAGGGTTTCCTTTCGTTTTATTACCCTCTTCTTTGCTTATGGATGCTAAAATTTTGAGATTATTGTTTTTCTCATTTCTTTTTTTTAAAATTTCTTTGGCTTTTTAAATTTGGATATTGAATAGCTAAAGTTGGAATACCTGAGTTCTTGAATGGAGTTGGGAAAGGAGTGGAGTCACATGTGGCAAAGCTGGAGGCCAAGATCGGAGACATCTAGAAGCTTCTAGTGACCAGGACTCTTCGGCTCAAGAAACTCGGCATCCCTAGCAAACACGTATGTACCTTTTTTGTTATCATTTTCTATTAATTTGTAGTATTTGATTGATAGTTCATTCTATGATTGTATGAAACCTTGCAATGTGTATATATGAGATCCGCAACTTTTGAAACCGTGTGAAACCCAAGTTTCGTGAAGACAAACTCATAATCCTGATCGGAGACCTGGGTTTTTCCTTGGGTTTTAATGGAGGCAAGCACGGTCTACTAACAGCCCCTTATTGAATATGTAATAGCTTATTGTAGATTTACTTGTTTCAACTCGGGGTTGGTGGATGTAAGTGTGTTCGAGCATCTCCAACCCTCCACTCCATTTTGGTGCAACTTTTACTCTAAAATGGCGCAACTTTCACTCTAAAATGGCGCAACTTTCGTATCAAGCAGTAACTTCATCTCCAACCCATAACTCAATTTCTAATTGTAAAAAGGAATATTCTCTGCATATTTTTTTTATCTAACTTTTATATAAATTCTTTTCTAATTTCCCACTATTTATCTATTTCCCCAATTGGCCAAATATAATTTTTTGTTACATATTGATCCATTAATATGCCTCATTATTTAACAAAGAGAATAAAATATGTCAGATAAATAAATTATATTTTATTATAAAATGACCAACAAATATTATATTACTTTTAAAAAAAATTACATTATTAAAAACAAAATGTGAACCAAAATATTACATTCAATAATTAAACATAAATACAAATGTTAAAAATATATATTGAAAAATGTATTTTGAATTGGGCCAAAAAATAAAACTTCTAAACTTTTGGGGGTTTAAAAAATATATAATAAAATAAAAAATTGAATGGCATCGGATAAACAGTAGCGCACCAAATATGGCATGCCACTGTTCATCCCACTCCATCCACCCCATTTTGGAGTGAGGAATGGCGTTGGGTTTTAGGAGAACTACAACTCCAAATCCACTTTCCCACTCCAAAATGGAGTGGGATGGAGATGGCCTTAGTAGATACAGGAAAGTGGAGTTCAAAATCCAAGAAGCTTTGACACAAGCAAGCATACACAGTTATGATGCAGCACGACATGACACATGCAAAATTATGAAAAATCTCCTAAAATAATGTGTCCAATCTGAGTCACATGTCTGACACGTGTCTGGAATGTCACAGCTACCAAATAGAAGTGTCTATGCTTCGTTGTTCTAAATACTCCGGGATGCAAATACTAGTAGGATTTCCCATGTGAACTAGGTATAGTGGAATAACAAAAACAAATGGTTTGTTGTCTACTATGGACTAGATGAATATAGTGACTTGTATAGTTATATTATCAGAATAACATCAGCAAGGTCTTTATATCAATTCGAATTCAGCTGTACGAAGTCATTTTCTTCATTTGGATGTTGTAACTTTAGCTACGTGTATTTTTCCTCCTTATGGTTTGTTTTATTTCACAATAGTAAATTCACTTGTAATCTCATTAAGTCGTAATAGGCACATGTCCAATTGTCCTGACGATCCCCTTGAGAAGTTTACACTCTGATCCTTTGTTTATGGAAGCTAATGCAAATCATCCAAATTAGCCTTTCTCATGAGCACTCATTTAGGGTATCATTTGTTTGAGATGCAAGTGAGAATTTAGATTTACCTCGCAACTGATTCATTTGCCAAATTAACCTTAATGTTTTGGAGGGAAATGGTGGTTGTAGGTTATAACATAGAGGTTATGTTGCCATGTTCGTAATTGAATAAAGAAGTTGGGAGGAAAATTTAATATTCACTTGCATTTGCAACTTCAGTTGTACTTGCATCTCAGACCAATACACCCATAATCATTTGTTAATTCCTATTTTATCATTTCTTGCTTTGAGCTTGCTCGTTTTTGTTGAGATGGCAAGATTGATTACTGGTTATACTGGCTTATGTAAGAGATGAAAGAGAGTTCAACAACCTCAGCGAAACTTTTGGCTGTCGTACTGTTGGCTGTTAGGAGAATGAAATATTATTCTTGGAAAGATTTAAGTTATATTAATAATGAAGATTGGACAGTAGACTGTAGATAACTCCAAGACTCCAACAAGTTGATACTTGAACAAATAATTGTAACAATAGTACGTGCTTTATTAATTCATAGATCCTTTTGTTAAGTTAATCATATTCTGAACACTTTATGTTAATTTTAAGACATTTTATAATTGTGTGTACTGGCAAGACAATTTGGTTCATCTTCTTTAGGTCATCTATTACTTTTCAGCCATCTTCTTTGGATGGGACTCTGTTTAATTGGCACGAGTCTAACAATATTGTAAAATGGCAAATTTTGGCGGCATATAAACATATATACAGTCTAAATCGTTCATGAAAACTTCCCCATCTATTTTGAGTTTCTGATGTCTTACTTCCTCACATAATAATGATTCATTTAGTAAATAGGTTACTAGTGATGTATCTGTCATAGTTCTTCTGTATAGATGTAAATGCTTACATCTGGTAGGCATTTTGCTCTAACCTCCCATACATATGATGGTATTACTTCCAGTATAATGGCTAGGCCAGCCTATGCCTCCAGCCTAGGGTCGGCAACGGAGAGTGTACGGGTTGGGTATGGCATATACCTTAACCCTACCCTACCTTTTAAATGCTTACCCTTAACCTAAAAAAATATGTACCCTACCCTAATGGTTAAAGGTAAAAAGGATCTTTATCCAATGGGGTAAACGAGCAAACGGGTAAAATTATATTACACAAAAAAAGAAGCTTTAGTTGTACTTATACTGTATTCTTTAATAAAATAATGCCAAATTGTAACAATAAGATATTCCCAAACATCAACATCAAGATCAAGATATAGGACAGAGATGATAGAAAGAGAGGAGGTGAGGAGGTGAGGAATTGAGGACAAAATCGATGAAGAGAAGGCGAGCGAGTGGGGAAACTAAAAGTGAGTGTTCTACATTCATCTATAGATTGGATTTGAGGATATTAGAAAGGATGAAAGAGGGTTTGAATTTCAAAGTTATTGAATATTGGATATTAGGTATTGGGTATACTATTGTGTATTGGGTTATATACTTATATAATCTACTATTAATTTATACAATCGTGTAATGGGTCAGAATAAAATTGTTTTCTTTACCTTACCTGACCTTTCAAAGTACAAATTTTATATATTTACCATACCTGTTTATTAAATGGGTAGGAAAACTACACCCATACCCTTAAACACATAGTCAATGGGTACGGGTAAACAGGGTTACTCTTACCCATTGCCAGCCCTGTTCCAGTCCATTGTTGTTTTATCATAACCAGTATGTAATCCGGTAATCAAAAGGGACGGATGTATTGTTTTGTTTCAATACGCCTCCCCTTCATCAAATTTGTTTAAACTGGTATATGAAACCGTATGCATGCATAACACATGAGGTAGTACCTTTCTAATTATTCAACTTGTCCAAGTGTTATGTGCACAGTATATTAAGGTCTAACTGGGATCGATCTTTCAGTCGTTGATCTCATGTTTGTGGCATACAAATTATTATGGTAGTTAATAGAAATTGCACATCTACACTGAGGTCAACAGTTCTTGACGTGCATTCAAATGAGTTTGTATGTGTTCCTATGGTTTGCCATTCCCTTTTGCCTTTTTCCTTGCAATCAACAAATGTTCTTGTTCTTTCAGTTATTGTTGTTGTACATACAAGTTCTAGAGACTTGGCTCCTATATTTTTGACATCATTTCATTTCCTTTTATGCCTCGTGTATGGTGAGTGATATTTTTGAGTAATACCAATTAAATGTTCAGTTCTGATATCAATTAAATTGTTGTACAGATATTTGTAACCTTTTTGACATGTACAATTTGTTGGCTAGTTAAAGGAACTAAGATGTGCAGACTATCTCTTGCAATATTTTTTCTGAACACTATTACATGACATTGATCATTTTATTTTTATCAATGTCTCTTAGGTACGTTTTGTAATGCCCCGATTTTCATTTATGAAAATTATTTATTTATTTTGCACGTAGTGTGCATGTGCAATTTTTGTAGTATGAAATCTTATAATTAATTTTCATTATGGATGATGTGTGCATGTGTTCTTTAATTATTTTACAAAAAGGCCTCTTTCAAATAAACTTGAGCCCTTTCTTTTTTAAAGCCCAAATTAATTCTATTTATTATCTTTTTTAAACTATTATTTTGGTCCATAAACTAAAGCACATGTGCTATTTTTATTTTTAATACAACTTGTAATGTAGAACACATTTTAAAGATTATTTTTATGTAAAATATAATGTACATTTTTTAAATGGAGACAAATGCATGCACGTGCATTGCACGTACACGTGCAAATGCACATGGAGCATGGCCGGTTTTGATCTTTAGGAGGGAACAATGAAAATTCAAGTGGAGTCATGGGTGGTGGTTACTTGATCATGGTTGGTTATTGTAACTCCTTCTTGAATCCTAGCCCTTTGTTTCTAACTCCTAGTTTAATCCTAGCCTTCCATTTACCCAAATTTTTAGTATAAATACCCCCCCCCTTGCCTAGTTATTTTGTACTAATTATTCCTCCAAACCTATAGTTTAAAATACATTATTAGTAGTATAGCAAGTGAGTAAAAGATTGAGAGTTGTGTGGGGAGTTTGTGCTTGCATCAACAAGGAGAGGCCGGCATCAAGGGGAGACTCGGGTTTGGCATTTTTGGGAGCTTGTGTGCGCGTCGACAAGGAGGAGGATCGCTCTCTTGGCAAGGACATTTGTTTAGGAGGTGTTGCAAATTGTAGTCTCTCCAATTAAGGTGGGTAATTTTCCGTATTTCTAATTAGGAAGCATGTTAGATTTGAATTGAAATGATGATGCATGAAAAAGATTAATAAGAGTACATTTTAATCGAAAAAAATGGCTTATTGATTGATCGAAATGTTGATATGCAACTTGTAGGTGGTTCTATCATTAAATTTATTTAAATTGTGTGTAAATTGATTATAGCCATGGATTGCCTAAAGAAAAATTTATTGTTAGCATCAAAGACAATATGCAAATGGTAGTCGGCAAAAAAATGTTGTTTCATGCGCTTGAACGTACTTTTGTGATAATGTTGCAATGAATGATTTAAAATATGATTTGTGGGTTTGTGGAATGAATAAAAACAGAAAATTGATGTAGGGATTATTGAAATTAAAATTTGATAAGAAATGTCGAAAAAGAAACATATTAGTAGTAGCTTGTAATTCGAATTAAGTGTATAGAAAATATGTGTTAATTATTGAAATTTTTTTTAACATACTGGAGTATAAATTATGATGGGAATAGTCAATCTGGAAATTTACAGCAAGTTTAGTAAGAGTAAAATCAAATGAGAGCCTCTTGAACATCGAAATGTTTTACTAAACAGAGGGGATTAATTGAATTAGAGTTCGAGTTGAACTATGACAACCTGAGCTTATAGCTCAAGTGGTCGGGATGCTCTAAATCACTACAGTGTGGTGCGGGTGTCTCACAGGTTGCTGGTTCGAATCCCATTAGCACCATAAAATTGTTTGTATTTTTTAAAAGAATAATGTTGCAGCCGAGAGCATGTATAGCTCTCAGCGCCCCTTTATATCGCCTAGCGCGATTGGCCTAGTGGTCTGTGCTTGGGGCTTATTTCTCGGGGGTTGTGGGTTCGAATACTGGTCTCGGCCAGTATTAAATTGTGGGAAAAAATATTTTTTGGGGTTGTTTTATATGATTAAAAATTATGGAAAAAAATATGATTATCCGAAAAATATGTGAGACTTATGAAAAATAATTTGGGAATTATTTACATGAAATAGAGTATATTTTTGAGAACAAATGTACAAATTAGAACTATAGTTCTACACTTGTATTTTTATGAAAGTTTTACCTTGAAAAAGGACTCGAAATAAAATGTTAGAAAAGAAATACGAATAAGAAAGAAATTATATGATGTGAAGTGATGTGAAGTGATGTGAATTATTCTCATTGGAGAATAGTGTAACAATTATGAATTGTGAATATTCTTTTGACCATATAATTAGTGGTGTGACTTTAATGTGGAAATGATATTTGATGAAATACATGATGAATAATTGAATTCCATGTATGGTTATGGACTCATGAATAATTTAGAAATCATGATTGGAAAAGAGAAATATTTTTTTAGTATGACAACTCAAATATGTGAATTTATGAATTGAAATTGAAAATTAGAGTGTAGCCAAACTCACACCGGCAAGTGAAAGTGATGAATAATTATGATTATTGATATTTGAAAAGTCCAGTTTGGGTCATTGTGAAATGAAAGAAATAAGACCGGTAGCAGTGAGATGGCTAACTCTAAGAGATTGATTTTGTTCATGATTTCATTAAACTAAGGATTAGTTACATAGTGAAGATGTGATGAAAGTAAGAGAAAAATATTGAGTATGAGAGCCATTGGATTGGCGGCGAGAGAGTATCCCAGGATGTCCCATGATGAGTCATGATAGGGCGTGGATACTACTCCAGAGTACCGTCCCGGTGGCGACGCTCGTGGGGTAATGGACGACTGTGGGTGGTGTCATGTCTATGGTAGGAGCTGAATTACCACAGGATGCCTGCATGATGAGTCATGTGTCAGTGCATTGGGATTCCCTCCAGGGCACCTAGACATGAGTTCGTATGTCAAAAAATATCTAGGATACTTACCGTAGTTACAGTAGTAGATTAAGTCATGACGAGGGATTGAACCGTACAAGATGAAGAACGGTTAAGGGCTTGTCCTCGGACCTATGTAGTATGGGATGCATAGAATCTGAACAAGTGTGCATTAGTGTCATATAATATAAATAATTGCATTAAGGACTAAGTGCACAATCACAACACGACATCAATAGGGTATTCCCTTTAGTTTGATATGTGACAAGTTTGTGTTTGTTAAATATGGAAAATCAGTTACACTGTTTCCGGCATAGAGATGATGGCCGTGTATAATGTTCGTCTGTTGAATAAACTGACGTACCCACAGTTCTGTATGCAGGGTAAATGACATGATAAAGATGAAAGAGGAACAGATGCTTAGAGATTATTCAATGTTGTTGTACCTTTATATAAATGTTGTAAATTTGCTTCCGCTGTATAATGTAAAGTGTAAAGTTTTTCTTGTAAACTCAGATGTAAAGTGAACAGTTTTAATTTCCTTGTAAAATTGTACTAAATGAAGTGTAAAGATCCTGTGGAATTTCGAATTCAGTGTATTTTGGAATTCGGGGCGTTACAAAGTGGTATCAGAGCCACGCTTCACACTTGTACAAATTTATAAGGAACGACACCCTAGAAGTGGACATTAGAGTGTGTGTTTGAGTCTAGAGATTTAAATGTAAGTGACTTATATTTGTGTTGCACTATGACTTATGCTTCTTTCTCCCTATTTCTAAGATGGTTGATTACTTCGACCCTGCTGGAGACGACGACTGGCATATCATCGAGGAAGAGTACCATCCTGGACAAGCAGATTCCGAGGAAAGAGTACTATCCAGGGCAAGCAGATTCTGACGGAGAAGAATGGCCTGCATCCCGAGAGATCACCCCACCTCCGGATTCATCTGATGACTCTTCTGACGAAGAAGAAGAACCAGTTCCAAATAGTCTTGTGATATCTCTTCAGATGCAGGTAGAAACACTGCGGGAGAGAGTCGGATTATTGGAGGCTCAATTGGCAAAGCGTAAGGGTGACTTTTCAGTTCTCAGTCATCGTGTATGGGAACTCGAGAAGAGGAAGAATATGACCGATGTGCTGAAGGAAGAAGTTGATGAACTACGGGGAGAACTTCAAAAAACGAAGAGGAACTGTAGGAGTTAGACTGTTGTAGCTTCTACTGTTTTCATTCTGATGTCAAGAAATGTTTTTCAATTCGAATGTATAAAGTTTGGAATTTAATGAAATGCAAAGTTGATTTAAAATTCATGCCTTATACTTCGAATTTAATAGATCTTTTGCATCAGAATATGGCTAGAAGAGGAACTAGAAACGGGGAAGGTCTGGATCTGGAAACGGAACTTGCGAGGGTCTATCAAATGCTCAACGCTGTGGCCATGAATCAGAACCAAGGAAGGGGGTTGTGAATCCAGTGCCCGAGGCAATTAAACTCGTGGAATCGTTCAAACGGATGAAACCACCTGTGTTCGAAGAGAAGTCAGATCCTGATGCAGCTGACAACTGGATTCGTCAGGTAGAGACGATCTTTAAAGTGCTGGAGACCCCTGAGGGCAGCAAGGTGAAGTTGGCGAATCTGCAACTTGAGAAGGATGCGGCTGTTTGGTGGCAGTCGATGAAGCGGACAATCGGAGGCATAGTCCTTGGCTGGGAGGAATTTTTGGAAGAATTCCGCAGTCACTATTTCCCCTCCGACGTCCAAGAGAAGAAGGCTATGGAGTTTCTGTCACTACAGCAAGGTGGCATGTCAGTTAGAGAGTATGAGACCAAATTTACTCAGCTATCTAGGTATGCTCCTGAATTAGTGATGGATGAGGCTAAGAAGGCTCGTAAGTTCGAGCATGGATTGAGGCTGAGCTTGAGGACCCGGATGATACCTCTTGGTATCAAAAGATTTGACAAGTTGGTCAAGCGCGCGGCAACCACTGAAGCAGACATGGAGCAGTTTCATGTTGTTCAGAATCGGAAAAACAACTGGCAGTCTGGAAAGAGGCCTGCACATTCTGGGAATTTCAAGGGACAACCATCTGCACAAAGGTTCACACCAACAGGGGCGAACGCTATTAGTGTGGCTGGAGGACCTGGGAACAATGTGGTGAGACCTCCTGCGGTAACTTGCTTCAACTGTGGTGAGATGGGACATTACAAATCTCAATGTCTCAAACCACGGAGTGAGAATCGCAATGTACCAATGCAGCAGACTGGGAAGAGATCGTACCAACCAGGGTGAGTATTTGCCTTGATGGAAGCTGATGCCGATGAGGTAGATCATGTCATCACTGGTACGAGGGCGAATGTCTAGAGGTTTATGTTGTTTCTTTTTCCCGTTTATTTAGTGAACTGTTACGTAATAAGTGTGTATTATGTAACAGAGGAACTTTATTTAAATGGAATGAAAGCTGTTATGTTGTTCGATACTGGATCCTCTCATACTTTTGTGTCTCCTAAATTTGCTAAAGTATTGGGAGTTGAACTGAAGATTTTTCCAGGCAAGATCTTAGCAGTAGCTACTCCATCAGGGGAAACTTTAACCACTGATCGGTACTATGCAGATTGTGAGATTGTGATTGGGGACAGAATCTTTGGAATTGATCTGATCGAGCTGACTATCTTGGGAGTCGATATTATCATTGGCATTGATTGGATGTCGGTGTACAGTGCAAGCATTGAGTGCAAGACCAAGACGGTAACAGTGAAGGCTCTAGGTGGACCTGAAGTCATTTTCCAAGGGAAGAAGAAATGTTCTAGGCTGGTGGCAGCTATCCGCAAGGAAGAGATTCCTGTGGAAGTGCAAGGGATTCCTGTGGTTCGGGACTATCCGACTGTGTTCTTGGATGATTTCCCTGGGTTACCCCCACATCGTGATGTAGAGTTCAGCATCACTCTTCAACCGGAAAGTGCACCCATTTCTAAGGCACCGTATAGGATGGCTCCAGTGGAACAGGATGAGGTGAAACGGCAGATTGAGGAACTGTTGGAGAAAGGCTTTATTCAACCTAGTACGTCACCTTGAGGAGCACCAGTGCTTTTGGTAAAGAAGAAGGATGGATCGATGAGAATGTGTATCGATTACCGGGAGCTGAATAAAGTCACTGTTCAGAATAAGTATCCTATTTCCCGAATTGATGACTTTTTCGATCGTCTACAAGGAGTAGCTGTTTTCTCCGAAATAGATCTTCAATCAGGATATCACCAAGTTCGAGTGAAAGCCAAAGATGTGCACAAAACTGCATTTAGAACTCGACATGGGCATTACGAATTCTTAGTTATGCCATTTGGAGTGACGAATGCACCCGCAATCTTCATGGATTTGATGAACAGAGTTCTGAGGCCGTTCATTGATTCTTTCGTCATGGTGTTTATCGACGATATTCTCGTGTACTCCAAGTCAGAAGAGGAGCACACCGAGCATCTGGCAGCAATGTAAGTGTGATATCTGAAAATCTGAAGTGGCATTCCTAGGTCACATCCTTTCTCAGGAGGGAGTGGCAACTGATCCTCAGAAGATAGAGGCAGTGAGAGATTGGGCTAGGCCTACTACAGTAAAGGAAGTCAGAAGTTTTCTTGGAATGACTGGATACTACAGGAGATTCATTCAAGGTTATGCTCAGATAGCCGTGCCACTTACTGGTCTGACCAAGAAGAATGTGAACTTCAAGTGGACTGAGCAATACGAGGCAAGCTTTCAGGAGTTAAAAGAGAAGCTGACTACTGCACCTATTTTAGCTTTGCCTAGAGCAGGTGTTGAGTATGATGTTTATAGCGATGCTTCACATCGTGGGCTTGGTTGTGTCTTAATGCAAGAAGGAAGAGTAATCGCTTATGGGTTTAGGAAACTACGACCGCATGAGAAGAATTACCCGACTCATGATCTGGAGTTGGCTGCGATTATCTTTGTCCTGAAGCAATGGAGACACTACGTGTACGGAGAGAAATTGAACATGTACACGGACCACAAGAGTTTGAAGTACATATATCAGCAGAAGGATCTGAATTTGAGGCAGCGAAGATGGTTGGAAGTGCTTGAGGACATGCGACCTGAGATCAAGTATCATCCTGGGAAAGCTAATGTTGTTGCTGATGCACTTAGTCGCAAGAGCAGTTTATCCAGTTTGATTACAACTCAGAAGCATCTGATGGAGGAATTGGATCGAGAAGGTATTGAAGTTGTCTTGCAAGGATTGGAAGCATCTTTAGCTCAGTTGAGGCTTTAGCCTACACTGAATGGAAGGATCATTGCAAGTCAAGAGGTTGATGCTGATATCTTGGATGTTGAAGGACTATCCTGAGCTTTTTGCTTGATTTGTATTTTTGTATTTTGTGCTTGTTATGAGTGTTTGTTTTCTCGCTCTTGACTGTAGTTTCGGGGACGGAACTATTCTAAGGAGGGAGTGTTGTAATGCCCCGATTTTCATTTATGAAAATTATTTATTTATTTTGCACGTAGTGTGCACGTGCAATTTTTGTAGTGTGAAATCTTATAATTATTTTTCATTATGGATGATGTGTGTATGTGTTCTTTAATTATTTTACATAAAGGCCTTTTTCAAATAAACTTAAGTCCTTTCTTTTTTAAAGCCCAAATTAATTTTATTTATTATCTTTTTTAAACTATTATTTTGGTCCATAAACTAAAGCCCATGAGCTATTTTTATTTTTAATACAACTTGTAATGTAGAACATGTTTTAAAGATTATTTTTATGTAAAATATAATGTACAATTTTTAAATGGAGACAAATGCATGCACGTGCATTGCAAGTACACGTGCAAATGCACATGGAGCATGGCCGGTTTTGATCTTTAGGAGGGAAAAATGAAAATTCAAATGGAGTCATGGGTGGTGGTTACTTGATCATGGTTGGTTATTGTAACTCCTCCTTGAATTCTAGCCCCAAATTTTTAGTATAAATACCCCCCCCCCCCTGCCTAGTTATTTTGTACTAATTATTTCTCCAAACCTATAGTTTAAAATACATTATTAGTAGTATAGCAAGTGAGTAAAAGATTGAGAGTTGTGTGGGGAGTTTGTGCTTGCATCAACAAGGAGAGGCCGGCATCAAGGGGAGGCTCGGGTTTGGCATTTTTGGGAGCTTGTGTGCGCGTCGACAAGGAGGAGGATCGCTCTCTTGGCAAGGATATTTGTTTAGGAGGTGTTGCAAATTGTAGTCTCTCCAATTAAGGTGGGTAATTTTCCGTATTTCTAATTAGGAAGCATGTTAGATTTGAATTGAAATGATGATGCATGAAAAAGATTAATAAGAGTACATTTTAATCGAAAAAAATGGCTTATTGATTGATCGAAATGTTGATATGCAACTTGTAGGTGGTTCTATCATTAAATTTATTTAAATTGTGTGTAAATTGATTATAGCCATGGATTGCCTAAAGAAAAATTTATTGTTAGCATCAAAGACAATATGCAAATGTTAGTCGGCAAAAAAATGTTGTTTCATGCGCTTGAACGTACTTTTGTGATAATGTTGCAATGAATGATTTAAAATATGATTTGTGGGTTTGTGGAATGAATAAAAACAGAAAATTGATGTAGGGATTATTGAAATTAAAATTTGATAAGAAATGTCGAAAAAGAAACATATTAGTAGTAGCTTGTAATTCGAATTAAGTGTATAGAAAATATGTGTTAATTATTGAAATTTTTTTAACATACTGGAGTATAAATTATGATGGGAATAGTCAATCTGGAAATTTACAGCAAGTTTAGTAAGAGTAAAATCAAATGAGAGCCTCTTGAACATCGAAATGTTTTACTAAACAGAGGGGATTAATTGAATTAGAGTTCGAGTTGAACTATGACAACCTGAGCTTATAGCTCAAGTGGTCGGGATGCTCTAAATCACTACAGTGTGGTGCGGGTGTCTCACAGGTTGCTGGTTCGAATCCCATTAGCACCATAAAATTGTTTGTATTTTTGAAAAGAATAATGTTGCAGCCGAGAGCATGTATAGCTCTCAGCACCCCTTTATATCGCCTAGCGCGATTGGCCTAGTGGTCTGTGCTTGCGGCTTGTTTCTCGGGGGTTGTGGGTTCGAATACTGGTCTCGGCCAATATTAAATTGTGGGAAAAAATATTTTTTGGGGTTGTTTTTGATGATTAAAAATTATGGAAAAAAATATGATTATTATCTTAAAAATATGTGAGACTTATGAAAAATAATTTGCGAATTATTTACATGAAATAGAGTATATTTTTGAGAAAAAATGTACAAATTAGAACTATAGTTCTACACTTGTATTTTTATGAAAGTTGTACCTTGAAAAAGGACTCGAAATAAAATGTTAGAAAAGAAATACGAATAAGAAAGAAATTATATGATGTGAAGTGATGTGATGTGAATTATTCTCATTGGAGAATAGTGTGACAATTATGAATTGTGAATATTCTTTTGACTATAATTAGTGGTGTGACTTTAATGTGGAAATGATATTTGATGAAATACATGATGAATAATTGAATTCCATGTATGGTTGTGGACTCATGAATAATTTAGAAATCATGATTGGAAAAGAGAAATATTTTTTTAGTATGACAACTCAAATATGTGAATTTATGAATTGAAATTGAAAATTAGAGTGTAGCCAAAACTCACACCGGCAAGTGAAAGTGATGAATAATTATGATTATTGATATTTGAAAAGACCAGTTTGGGTCATTGTGAAATGTAAGAAATAAGACCGGTAGTAGTGAGAGTGCTAACTCTAAGAGATTGATTTTGTTCATGATTTCATTAAACTAAGGATTAGTTACATAGTGAAGATGTGATGAAAGTAAGAGAAATACATTGAGTATGAGGGCCATTGGATTAGCGGCGAGAGAGTATCCCAGGATGTCCCATGATGAGTCATGATAGGGCGTGGATACTGCTCCAGAGTACCGTCCCGGTGGCGACGCTCGTGGGGTGTTGGACGACTGCGGGTGGTGTCATGTCTATGGTAGGAGCTGAATTACCACAGGATGCCTGCATGATGAGTCATGTGTCAGTGCGTTGGGATTCTCTCCATGGCGTCTAGACATGAGTTCGTATGTCAGAAAACATCTAGGATACTTACCGTAGTTACAGTAGTAAATTAAGTCATGACAAGGGATTGAACCCTACAAGAAGAAGAACGGTTAAGGGCTTGCCCTCGGACCTATGTAGTATGGGATGCATAGAATCCGAACAAGTGTGCATTAGTATCATATAATATAAATAATTGCATTAAGGACTAAGTGCACAATCACAACACGACATCAATAGGGTATTCCCTTTAGTTTGATATGTGACAAGTTTGTGTTTGTTAAATAAGGAAAATCAGTTATACTGTTTCCGGCATAGAGAGGATGGCCCTATATAATGTTCGTCGGTTGAATGAACTGACGTACCCACAGTTCTGTATGCAGGGTAAATGACATGATAAAGATGAAAAAGGAACAGATGCTTAGAGATTATTCAATGTTGTTGTACCTTTATATAAATATTGTAAATTTGCTTCCGCTGTACAATGTAAAGTGTAAAGTTTTTCTTGTAAACTCTGATGTAAAGTGAAAAATTTTAATTTCCTTGTAAAATTGTACTAAATGAAGTGTAAAGATCCTGTGGAATCTCGAATTCAGTGTATTTTGGAATTCGGGGCGTTACACGTTTGCATCTCTTAAAATATTTGTCGAGTATTGAGTGAGCTGATAGAGTAGTGAACATGAAGTTTTTCAAGGCTTGAGCTATCTTAGGAAGTAAGATATTAAAATATTTGTCGAGTATTGAGTGAGCTGATAGAGTAGTGAACATGAAGTTTTTCAAGGCTTGAGCTATCTTAGGAAGTAAGATATATTTTGTAAGTTTTGAATGGATTTAGAACCCAAAAAATGCATATGAGAAAGTTAATAATGTTTTGGATACAAAATAGTGGCATGTCTGGCATTGATATATCGTGTCGAGATAGAAAAATCGGCAATATGTTCTTTGAAATTACCCATTTTTGATGTAGAATACTAGATAAAATTGTAGAAGCCTATTCATCTCATTATATAATTGAGTAATGATGTGGAAAACTATAGGCCTGCACTGATAGCTATAGATGGAATATTTATGAAGTTTCCTTCAGCTTGCATACTTAATGTAGATAACTGGATATAAGTAGCTCCGTCGGTGCTGTTGTCCTTAAAGTCTGAATCTCTGCGTCGCCTGTCCCAAGTCAGGTTAAAGGAGGAGGCCTGTGTCAGGTAGCCGACAACCATGCATAAAAAAATAGTTGGGTCTATAAATGCAATGAAAGACGATTGATCACAACATTTTGGGATTAATGCTTTCTTGTTGTAGTTGTTGTTATTGTATAACTAGATATAATTGTAGAAGTGTTTGTCTTATGGTATCAGCCAAATATTGAGAATGCAACAAGCAGCTACGTAGTTGCATAGTTCCTAGTAGTTAACTAGCAGACAACTTTATCTCTGCATGATTCCTTCTAGTTTCAACTTCCCCTCCTTTTAGTTTTACAGATTTCAAAAAACTTTGTTGCTGTTCCCTTTCAAACCAGACAATTCAATTATGATCTGATCTTAAACAAAAAAAGGGCAAATTAACAAAAGTGAATGTTCACATATTTATATTACTAGCAACAATAAATTGATTTTCTTTACTTGTTGGAGGTTCGGATCTAAATAATTAAGCTCACAGTGCATCTGTGCATGGGTGTATCTAATGGTTATATCTTCTCATCCATGCAATCAAAATTTGTTATTTTCGACATTTTTATTTGATATACAAGCTGTACTTTGATATTTAATCTTGTCTTGCTGATTTCTAATTATTTCCGGTATTTTTTCTTCCCCTGTTTTGTGGTGCAGAAAAAATTGATTGACATATGCTCACAAGTTTAGGCTTGGACTATGGAGGCCTCAAGACCCAAAAATAATAACTCACAAGTAGTTTTGGCTGGATTCATATGGAAAATTATCTCAAGTTACTGCAGTCGCTTCAGATGTAATGAAGAAAAATACATGCGCCTGTCTTTGTCTGCTGATGCCAACTCGATAAGACATTTTATTTGTTGAATGTCATTGAGATGTATGTCTGTGTACCCTCTGTTAAATGATTTTTGTTTCATTCAGTACTGACAGAAATCAATAACTTTTTCATGTTCACTAACAATAAAGTGTTTTTAAACAACATATTCCTTTCTTCATGGCCATTTGCTTCATATGTGTATTTATGTGCCTTTAGTTGGAGATCTCAGCACGTCACCAAATATGCATATATGTAAATGCTAATTGATTGTTGAATGCCGTTGAGATGTATGTTTGTGTACCCCGTTCTGTTAAATGATTTTTGTTTCATTCAGTACTGACAGAAATCAGTAACTTTTTCATGTTCACTAACAATAAAGTGTTTTTTATACAACATATTCCTTTCTTCATGGCCATTTGCTTCGTATGTGTATTTGTGTGCCTTTAGTTGGAGATCTCAGCACGTCACCAAATATGCATATATATAAATGCTAATTGAACCCATAAATTGACTGATTAATTGAAGCTATACTTAACTGTGTTGTATAAAAGGTGGAGAACTCAGTCATTCTGTCACAACTTAGAAAGTATTGTTTGCATACAGTTGGCACCCACATTTTGTGGTAAAAAATGTCATGTTACTGGCAGGTTTTCAGGTACTGTTATGTTCCGACCACTGAGACAGTGCATCCCCTGGGCTAAAATCCACAGGTCATTTTGCATCTTCATTTGCATTTTTCATCTGCATGTTTGTATTTTCTGCACTTTGCTTTAGATAGGTGCACACCCCTTTTCCATAATAAAGCTCCCCGTGTAGGATGAGATTAGATTCTGTTCATAATGTTTGCCCACGAGGAGTCCCTATTGAGAGGCTAGGAGTGCCAATGGATTCAGTGGCCCAAATTACCCTGATAACCCATTTCACTAGTCTCTCACGATCTGACCGTTAAAAGTCGCAAATGCTCTTGTTTTTGAAGTCCTCGTCCCAACACGCAGCAAACAAAACGAGAATCACCCCGATCGGACACCTATAACTCCAGGTCAATCTCAATCGTCCGATTGTTCACCCAAAAGTTACCCCATCGATGTGTCTGTTAAAACTCGTGATCTTCACAGCCAAAACAACCCAATTTCCTTAACGATCCCAACGACCCAAAAAATGTTACGATCAGACATGCCTAAAATTATGGATGATCTGGACCGCCCGACCGCATGATCTGGTATGCCCCATAAACACCTTTTTAAGACATGCTCAAAACATGCAACGTTATGTACCAAACTAATCGTTTTGTCACCACGAATGCAACAATACTCTCAGATTCTCATTCTGACGATCCGGTTGTAGATTATGCCCCAAAAATTGGTTGAGTAAGAAAACGTCAAAATCGGGTCCAATGTTATTTCTTTTATATGAAGAGACGTCTGAACCCACCTTCGGCCACATCAGAGTGCACACCTGTGCCAAAGCAGTTAGAGAAGTCCACCAGCTGCCTGACCAAAGTTGGCCAGGTTTTGGCTGGGAGCTGGCGTCGATCAGTGCCGCCAGGCGCCGGTCAGACTTTGAGCCAGCCCAACTGTTCCGCAGCTTTCGGCACCTTCCAGACAACTTCCTCTCCGGGTTTGGCTTTCATGGCTCATTTCTAGCCACATATTTACCTCAAGATATGCACTAAAATTATACAAAAATCCTTTATAAATACCCCTTCATTTCCACAATTTATTTCTACAGAGCCAAAAAAATAAGGAAAACTAGGGTTAAGGTTAGGGATTTGGAGGCCAAAAACAAGGGGTTTTCTTTGATTTAGCCATTAACAATCTCTCTTTTTCACTCTTTTCTTTAGGATTTAGGCGCCTAATATGGAGAGGGGTTAAGGTTCTTGTCACGCCCCGTTTTCCAAAAGTACGGAATACGAGTACGTAACAAAAGCCCAGCGAATGAATATTATCATCCTTAAGCTGTTTCAAGAAATCTTTACAACATATCATAATAAAATCAGAGTCCGAAGCCAGAAAAATCAACCACATGCACATATGAACCAAATACCAACAAGAATACTTGAAATAAAATGCATTAATCTCAAATAGTCATAATCTGAATAACACAAATAATCCCGGGTCACATCGCCCAAATACAAGAAATAAATACAAGTCTCAAAATACAATATTGTCCAAAATAAACAACAAGAATAGTAATAGCAAAATTCAGCCTCTAGCCTCTCATCTTGCCAATACCTTCAGGAACCTGCCCTCCAAAATCTGCAATACAACGAATGCAGGAAAGAGAAAAGAGAAAACACAAGTACCCGTCAATGGCAAGTCCGGGTCACAAATAGAGCAGGATACAAGCACATGGAAACTAACAAACAACTTGGTATACTAACAGGTAAGGGTAACATATGTCAAGTGTCAAGATAACAGATATGTCAGGTAATCAGATAACAAATTTCAGATAATTAGATAACAGATATTCAGATTTAGATTTCCATATATCAGATTCAGATTCAGACCACAGAAACAGATTTAGAAACAAATTTCAGATTAATGTAAGTCTTGTGTGATTACTATCTAGGTAGCACGACATGCATCCCAGTTTTTACTATATGGTTACTACAACAAATCAATTACGTTTTATATTTCATAGTGGACCATAGAGGGCAGTATACTTGGGTACAGGAAACAGAAAACAGGTTCATGAAGCAACAGGTACACGAATTATCCGATTCATGCAGCAACAGGTTCATGAAGCAACAGGTACACGACCAACAGGTACGTGCAGCAACAGGTAACAGGTACATGAACAAAAGGTCCATGCAGCAACAGGTACACGACCAACAGGTACGTGCAGCAACAGATAATAGGTACATGAACCAACAGGTCCATGCAGCAAAATGGGAAACACGGCCCCCTTCCGAGTACACGTTTCTGAACTATCCACTATTAGATCCTTCCCATAAACCCCGGCTTGATTACTTTTATTATTAATGTCCCACATGCATGTATACGTGTAAACTAGTGTCAAGATAAGCATGGTGGGATTAGGTATAGGTTCAGGTTATCAAATCAGCGTACATGGTTAATGATCCACATATACAAGCAAAATATACAAGGTTCATAAACAGGAGAGCAAAACTAGTCAGCACTAAATCAGTGATTCAGACAGCTACAGACATGCAAATCATGATCCGTCAAAGGATCTGGAAACTAGACATCCACACGCTTCTAACGAGTATAATAAAGACCTATACTAGTTCACAACATCTTAGCTTAAAAGTCATTTCAACACAGATTTCCTGTACAGCCAGAAAACAGGGGAATGACTTCCAACACATAAAAACAGCATGCAAAGTCATCAAATAAATCCATGAAAATTCTAGGGTAATTCCCTACATATGTAGACTCAAAATAATAATTTTCATAATTTTCCAGAAAATATAGATATGTTATCAAAAATTAAAAGTAACACAAAACATGGTTTTGATGGATCTGGAATTTCTCAACACTGCTGTACGAAATCAACCATATCTCGCAAACAGCGCATCGAAATCCACTTCCGCCAAAACAGGGTGGAAGTAGACCAAATTCTCCAACTTTCAAATATCACATAAAATCTTCATACAGTAATTATAACTAGGTTGAAAATGGCATTCAATATAGAGCAACACGCAGTTTACAACAACAGTACATTCTAGAAAAGGGTACAAGACATTGCTCAAAACTTATCTTTAAAATACCACATAAATCTGGGAACTACCTAACATCATGGTGAAACACTGGACAAAATATTGTGGCATGATATCATGTAAAACTTGGATCTTGAAAATAAATAGATAATAAAATCTACCCCGTACTGAATCTGGAAACTACCGACATACAGTTACTAAAATAATCATAACTAATTCATACGAACTCCAAACTGGGTGAAACCAGTGGGGTCAGAAAATAGATTCAGTCCTCTACAAATTACTCAGAAATGTCCATGTTGGGATTCAGACTCTAACCCAGGCAAAAACAGCAATTTATTCAGTACAACCCGAATTTCCAGATTTCACAAATAAACTTCAAAACGTCATAACTTCTACAAAAATGATCCAAACTCATTCAGATTCGAAACGCTGCATACCCATCATCTAAATATCATGTCTAAGGGTTTCTAACATGTCACAACCTAATATTTTCATGTGGGCAATCCATCAAACATGGTTCATGCGCTATTTGACCTATGCGATCAAAATCGCGCTTTGGGTGAAACCTACGGCATAAACCTATCAAAACTCATGTTCTAAGTCATCTATGGCCTGTTTTGAACAATAGAGACGAAACCTAAAAATAAAATTATCATCTTTGGCCGTCTCTAGTCTCAAACTACCCTATGTGTGAACTTTCGACTTGTATCAACCCAATGAAATTGTGTACAAGTTACTTGCCTCTTTGACGATGCACGCGACGCTGCGAAGCCTAGCAATGAAACCCCACGAGCAAAAGTCATTCCACGCGCGATATCAAGCAAACCCACGAGCCGAAACTTGCCTACGATCGTCTCCTTGATGCACGAACCAAAGTGGGAGATTCCCACTTGTCAAAATCAGCAAAGAGAGAGGTTGAGGTGCTGTTTTGGAAAGATGGTAATGATTTGGGTGATCGGCAACTAAAGGAGAGGGAAAAAGTGGAGTTTTTATGTATCGGGATTGTGTAGTATGGTGGATGGAGGAGTATGGGAGCAACGGGAGGCCGGCTAGGGGATTGGAAGTAGGTCGGTTTGGGAGATGGAAGTGCAGGCCGGGTGTCAAGAAGGAGGGGAGGCCGGTTACAATTAGGAGAGGGAGAGAGAAAGATTAGGGTTAAGGTTTTGGGAGATTAGGGGGTTATTTATATGGGTCAAATGTGGGTTAATGGGTAGTGGATATCAATAGGAATTAATAGGTATACAATTGGGTAATGGGTATTGGTAGATTTCAAATGGGGATACAAAATGCAACGAATCTTATGGCTCCCAAAAATCTCAAATTGATCAAAACACTTCTAAAAATCCATCATGACCCAAAAATAATTATTAAATATGAACGGGACCAAGAAATTGAGGGAAAGATCTCAAATTGACGAAAAACGGACAAACGACGCACAATCAGCACAAGGAGGTCAAAAATGAAAGAAAAAAGAGAATATATTGAAAATAATCCAATATATAGTTCCGAAAAAAATATAAGAGATATAAAAATATATTTTGACAAAAGAAATTTGAAATCCGGAAAAAAAATATTTTGAGAAAAAAAAAATTTTAATACAGAAAATATACAAAAATTCCATTTTGGGAAAATAGGGATTACAATTCTACCCACCTTACAATAAAATTTCGTCCTCGAAATTTGCTTAGGCGGTGCACAGGACAAGGCAAAGCAAAAAAACTTGGGGAAGGGTAACAAAATAGAGGGCTAAAGGGGAAGGAATAATGCAGAGGCAACACTAGAAAAAGAAGGAGGATGGATAACAATGATGGGGTCGAATGGAATGCAAGAAAGAGAACATACAGTATCAAAAGGAGAGAAAAGATAGAGAAGAATTGAATCAAACAATAAGTCATCGGATGAGAACAATGCAAGAGATAGGGGGAACCAAACAATGCAAGAAGGAGAAGTACCAATATGACCCTGGGACCTGTGGGTTATGGGCCCACCACGCTTCCGCTGCGCCACTCTGATGGTGACGTTCCAAGCTGCAGACAAGTCGTTGTAGACCACGTGACAACAAGCGGCGATCCGAGCAAGAAGAAAAGAATGAGACACCAGAATAAAATTAGGCTGGAGAGGAGGGATTTAATTTAAATAATTAGGTCAGAACTAATGTGCATTAACAAAAATAATATTAATAATACAAAAGCAACACATAATAATAATAAAATAATTATAACAAAATAATAATAATATTAATAATAATAATAATCATCTTCATAAACATACTGGTAAAAAAAAAAAAAATAATGAAATATTAACAATACTGGTGAGGATAATAATACAAGACAGAAAATAATTTGGGGTTCATCATTTTGGTGAAAGTAATTCAATATCAACATCAAAAATAAAATAGTGAGAAAATACAATAATAATAATAGTAATAGTAACCACAATAATAATAATCATACTAATACAATAAGGAAAACAATAATAGTAGTAGTAGAATTTTTATTTTTTTTGATGTGGGTTCGTCTCATTTATATCCATCTGTAGTCTTGCCTTCTCGACATCAAGTTGCAGGTTTGCCTTCAAGACATCAGGTTGCAGCTTACCATCTGTATATACGGTTGCACATTTTGCTTCACCAGTATCCAGTTGCAATTTGCCTCCATTGATGTCTAGTTGCATGTTTGCCATCTCGACATCCAGTTGCAACAAAACGATGAATGAAATGATGCGATCTTCCACACGTGATGCGATCTTCCACACGTACTTTGATATTGATTGCTCAATTTAAGTACGAAGTAAAAATTTGCGATATTAAAATACACAGTTATTCGAAATAATAAATTTTTTAGAAATAATTTTATAGAAGATCCAAAATATAATAATAATCGAAATACACAAAATATTCGGAAATATATATATTATATAAAGAAAATATAGGCAAGAGAAGAATGGATTTTATACTCATTAAAGAGTCAACAACTTGAAGATGAAGGAATCAAAGGAATATGGGTACAGAAAGAATAAATTTGTACCCAATAAGAAATCAATCAAAAAGGATGACTGAAAAAGATTGGGGAATCAAGGAATCAAGGAGTTGAATACCCAATAACGTTGATATCAAATAACGGGTTAATGCATGGAAGGGTATAAGAATATAATGCAGGGAAAAAAAACATAAAGCAATGAAATAATAGGACAACAATAAAAAAAAAGGAAAACACAGTATACCTGGAGCATCCTCCTCCACAGAGTCTGCCTCCTCCAAAACTAGGTTATAAGTCTGGCCTCTCCTGGGGGCAGTCTGCTGAACTGGATCTCCAGCTGGAAGAGCCATCCTCCGCTGCGGACAATCCCGCACTGTATGGTTAGCAGAACCACAACCAAAATAACAGCGATTGGCATGCCTGCAGTCTCTGTGCACATGCCCGGGCATCTGGCAGAAATCACAGAATCCCTCTCTTCGAGGAGCGGCAGGAGGGTAAGGAGCTTCCCTGACTGGAGGGGTTGGGCCAGGCCTCTTAATCGGCCCACCAGAAGGCCTAACAATAGCAGCGGAGAGCGGAACAGTCTGCTGGGGAAGAGCCAATCCACCACGAGCCTGCTCCTGAGCTCGAGCTACCTCAAGAGCGTCAGCATAAGTTTGCAAGCGGAGAGAGACAAGATGAACCTTGATGTCTCGAGCAAGTCCCAATATGAATCTACGAGCCCTATCCTCTTCGTTCACCACAAGAATGGCTGCGAAGCGGCTAAGTCTAGTAAATTCAGCTGCGTACTCATCCACAGACTTAGAGCCATGTTTCAGGAAAGTCTCACGTTACAACATTGCTTGGACAATATGTAACAAAATTCCATTACTAGAAATAACGACCAACCTGTTTCAGGGCTAGGAATTGCTGCTCCATTTCAAACCGAGTACTGCTGGAGAAGAACTTCTCCAAAAAGCTCCTAGTGAACGTGGCCCAAGCAATAGGCCGCACCAGCCTCTCGGACTCGGCTAACCACCAGATGTGGGCCAGATCCACCAGCTGGATGCTCACCACATCCACACGTTCTGCATCAGCAATCCTAGCTGCCTGTAACAGACTCTCTGTCCGGATCAGCCACTGCTCGGCCTCAAGTGGCATCTCGGTGCAGGAGAATTTATCAGGGTGCAGTCTCATAAAATCTGTAACTGTACTCGGACCAGGAGGAAGAACGGCCTGCGTAGGCACAACGGACGAAGGAACTCGAGCAGCTTCTAAGGCAGTCATCACCAAGTCACTATGGTTTTTCAGCATATTGACCAGCCGCACCAACACAGTAGTGACGGCTCCATGCCCGGACTGATCTTCTTGGGGACGGGAAGTAGAACCCCTACGAGCCATAAACTGCACAAAACAAAACAATTAGCATCCAGATCGAAGTTGATAATAATCCATTTATGCATGCATGGTTGGTGAAATGTTGCGCAGATTCCAGATCGAGCCAAGCTTGTCTAATATATTAGGCAACTAATACATTAGCCAAACATGATGCTCTGATACACTAAAAACCCTGTCACGCCCCGCTTCCCAAAAGTACGGAATACGAGTACATAACAAAAGCCCAGCGAATGAATATTATCATCCTTAAGCTGTTTCAAGAAATCTGTACAACATATCACAATAAAATCAGAGTCGGAAGCCAGTAAAATCAACCACATGCACATATGAACCAAATACCAACAAGAATACTTGAAATAAAATGCATTAATCTCAAATAGTCATGATCTGAATAACACAAATAATCCCGGGTCACATCGCCCAAATACAAGAAATAAATACAAGTCTCAAAATACAATATTATCCAAAATAAGAAACAAGAATAGTAATTGCAAAATTCAGCCTCTAGCTCCTCATCTTGCCAATACCTTCAGGAACCTGTCCTCCAAAATCTGCAATACAACGAATGCAGGAAAGAGAAAAGAGAAAACACAAGTACCCGTCAATGGCAAGTCCAGGTCACAAATAGAGCAGGATACAAGCACATGAAAACTAGCTAACAACTTGGTATACTAACAGGTAAGGGTAACATATGTCAAGTGTCAAGATAACAGATATGTTAGGTAATCAGATAACAGATTTCGGACAATTAGATAACAGATATTCAGATTTAAATTTCCATATATCAGATTCAGATTCAGACCTCAGAAACAGATTCAGAAACAGATTTCGGATTAATGTAAGTCTTGTGTGATTACTATCTAGGTAGCACGACATGCATCCCAGTTTTTACTATATGGTTGCTACAACAAAGCAATTACGTTTTAGATTTCATAGTGGACCATAGAGGACAGTATTCTCGGGTACAGGAAACAGAAAATAGGTTCATGAAGCAACAGGTACACGAATCATCCGATTCATGCAGCAACAGGTTCATGAAGCAACAGGTACACGACCAACAGGTACGTGCAGCAACAGGTAACAGGTACATGAACCAAAGGTCCATGCAGCAACAGGTACACGACCAACAGGTACGTGCAGCAACAGATAACAGGTACATGAACCAACAGGTCCATGCAGCAAAATGGGAAACACAGCCCCCTTCCGAGTACACGTTTCTGAACTATCTACTATTAGATCCTTCCCATAAACCCCGGCTTGATTACTTTTATTATTAATGTCCCACATGCATGTATACGTGTAAACTAGTGTCAAGATAAGCATGGTGGGATCAGGTATAGGTTCAGGTTATCAAATCAGCGTACATGGTTAATGATCCACATATACAAGCAAAATATACAAGGTTCATAAAAAGGAGAGCAAAACTAGTCAGCACTAAATCAGTGATTCAGACAGCTACAGACATGCAAATCATGATCCGTCAAAGGATCTGGAAACTAGACATCCACACGCTTCTAACGAGTATAATAAAGACCTATACTAGTTCACAACATCTTAGCTTAAAAGTCATTTCAACACAGATTTCCTATACAACCAGAAAACAGGGGAATGACTTCCAACACATAAAAACAGAATGCAAAGTCTTCAAATAAATCCATGAAAATTCTGGGGTAATTCCCTACATATGTAGACTTAAAATAATAATTTTCATAATTTTCCAGAAATTATAGATATGTTATCAAAAATGAAAAGTAACACAAAACATGGTATGGATCTGGAATTTCTCAACACTGCTGTACAAAATCAACCATATCTCGCAAACAGCGCATCAAAATCCACTTCCGCCAAAATGGGGTGAAAGTAGACCAAATTCTCCAACTTTCATATCTCACATAAAATCTTCATACAGTAATTATAACTAGGGTGAAAATGGCATTCAACATAGAGCAACACGCAGTTTACTGCAACAGTACATTCTAGAAAAGGGTACAAGACATCGCTCAAAACTTATCTTTAAAATACCACATAAATCTGGGAACTACCTAACCTCATGGTGAAACACTGGACAAACTATTGTGGCATGATATCATGTAAAACTTGGATCTTGAAAATAAATAGATAATAAAATCTACCCCGTACTGAATCTGGAAATTACCGACATACAGTCACAAAATAATCATAACTAATTCATAAGAACTCCAAACGGGATGAAACAAGTAGGGTCAGAAAATAGATTCAGTTCTCTACAAATTACTCAGAAATGTCCATGTTGAGATTCGGACTCTAACCCAGGCAAAAACAGCGATCTATTCAGTACAACCCGAATTTCCAGATTTCACAACTAAACTTCAAAACGTCATAACTTCTACAAAAATGATCCAAACTCATTCAGATTCGAAACGTTGCATACCCATCATCTAAATATCATGTCTAAGGATTTCTAACATGTCAAAACCTAATATTTTCATGTGGGCAATCCATCAAACATGGTTCATGCGCTATTTGACCTATGCGATCAAAATCGCACTTTGGGTGAAACCTACGGCATAAACCTATCAAAACTCATGTTCTAAGTCATCTATGGCCTGTTTTGAACAATAGAGATGAAACCCACAAATAAAATTATCATCTTTGGCCGTCTCTAGTCTCAAACTACCCTATGTGTGAACTTTCGACTTGTATCAACCCAATGAAATTATGTACAAGTTACTTGCCTCTTTGACGATGCACGCGACGCTGCGAAGCCTAGCAATGAAACCCCACGAGCAAAAGTCCTTCAACGCGCGATATCAAGCGAACCCACGAGCCGAAACTTGCCTGCAATCGTCTCCTTGACGCACGAACCAAAGTGGGAGATGCCCACTTGTCAAAATCAGCAAAGAGAGAGGTTGAGGTGCTGTTTTGGGAAGACGGTACTGATTTGGGTGATCGGCAACTAAAGGAGAGGGAAAAAGTGGAGTTTTTATGTATCGGGATTGTTTAGTATGGTGGATGGAGGAGTATGGGAGCAAAGGGAGGCCGGCTAGGGGATTGGAAGTAGGTCGGTTTGGGAGATGGAAGTGCAGGCCGGGGGTCAAGAAGGAGGTGAGGCTGGTTACAATTAGGAGAGGGAGAGAGAAAGATTAGGGTTAAGGTTTTGGGAGATTAGGGGGTTATTTATATAGGTCAAATGTGGGTTAATGGGTAGTGGATATCAATAGGAATTAATAGGTATACAATTGGGAAATGGGTATTTGGTAGATTTCAAATGGAGATACAAAATACAATGAATCCTATGGCTCCCAAAAATCTCCTTAAGGGCCAAAAATCTCAAATTGATCAAAACACTTCTAAAAATCCATCATGACCAAAAAATAATTATTAAATATGAACGGAACCAAGAAAATGAGGAAAAGATCTCAAATTGACGAAAAACGGACAAACGACGCACAATCAGCACAAGGAGGTCAAAAATGAAAGAAAAAAAGAGAATATATTGAAAATAATCCAATATATGGTTCCGAAAAAAATATAAGAGATATAAAAATACATTTTGACAAAAGAAATTTGAAATCCGGAAAAAAAATAATTTGAGAAAAAAAAAATTTTAAATACAGAAAATATACAAAAATACCATTTTGGGAAAACAGGGGTTACAGTTCTTATAATCAATTCAAGCTACTCTCTTTCTTTCTCTCATTTTAGATAGTTAGTCTCTCATCCTCCACTATATTTATTTCTTTTATTTTTCCTTTTATTTTGGAGCAAGGACTTTTAGGAGTTTAGGAGGGTCTCTTTTAGGGGAGTATCTCTTAATCTTTTTCCTTGTTTCCCTCTTTTATTTATATTTTCATTTTAGCATTTTTGCGTGAAAGGTGGCTCTTTTACCATAAAGATCTCACATTTCTTTCGGATTTAGCTCTCTACTTGCATAATAAATTAGTTACATTTATCTTTTGTGTTAGTTTCTAGTCTAGGAATTGTTAGTTTGGATTAGGGTTAGTCTCTACTTTCCCCAATTTTAATTCTAGCATTTTAGATTAGATCTAGCATATTATCTTGCTATTTTTAATTTATTGTTGCTCTCTACATCTTTAGGGTTGCTAGTATAGATTAAAGCTAGCATCTTTTTCATTAGATATCGTATTTACCATACTTACACTTGCATCCACACATCCTTCACATAAAGATTGTATCTTTTGCATGTCTACTTAGTTAGCTGTGCATTTCTAGCATTAAAATTATATATTTTTCATATTTGCATATTTTTCATCATATTTTCAATCCATAAATCACATCTTTTTCACACTTTGCATATTTCCCCCATATTTTCACATATTTTTTACATACATCTTTTCACTGAGGTTGTTAGTTGAGGAGTAGACTTTTAAGTTTTGTCACGTTGCGCTTCCCAAAAAGGAATACCGAATACGAGTACTCGACACAAGTTCAGCGAATGACTTTCACCATTCAAAGCTGTAAGGACCTTTACAACATATACTAGAATAAACAAGAGATATGCAAGAGAAATAATCATCCACGCATGAATAACTGAATCAATATAGTCAACAAGATTACTTAAAAGCAAGAATACTGAATCTCAAATAATCAAGTCCGGAACAAAACACAAGTCTAAGACAAAACACCTAATACAAATATCCATGTAACAAATTACAATTATTCAAGATAAGCAACAAAAATAAATAAATGTAGCAAGAACTCCAGCTGTCACGCCCCGCTTCCCAAAAATACGGAATACAACCGTATAACAAAATCCCAGCGAATGATTTTCATCTTCCATAAGCTGTTCAAGAATCTTTACAACATATCACAATATATTTAGAGTCGGAAGCTAGAAAAAGTCAACCACATGCACATATGAACCAATACCAACAAGAATACTTAAAATAAAATATATTAATATCAAATAGTCATGATCTGAAATACACAAATATTCTGGGTCACATTGCCCAAATACAAGAATAAATCCAAATACATGAATACAATATTGTCCAAAATAAGCAACAAGAAAATAATAGCAAAATTCCAGCATCTAGTACATCATGTCACCAATACCGTCTGGAACCTGTCCTCCAAAATCTGCAATACAACGAATACATGAAAGAGGAAAAGAGAAAACACAAGTACCCGTCAATTGCAAGTTACGGGTCACAAATAATGTCGGATACAAGCACATGAAAATGGGTGAATCTAAGTAACAAACCTAGCATGGTATAATCATGATGTCCAAAATAAACAACTAGCATGGCAAAAGTGAACAAGTATAAAATGGCTTAAATCAAGTGTCAAGTAATCAAGTAAACAGGTAAACATGCAACAAGTGTCGAACAAGCAGGTAAACAGGTAACAGATGTCAAGTATCATGTACAGGTAATCATGTAACAGGTATCATGTAACAGGTATCATGCAATAGGAAATCGGGTAAACAGGTGAACATGTATCAGGCAAGCAGGTAACAGGTATACAGGTAAATAGGTAATCATGTAACATGTATCAAGTATCAAATCTCATGTATCATGTAGTCAAGTATCAACTCTCACGTATCATGTTCAAGTATCATGTTCAAATATCATGTATTAAATATCTTGTATTATTACTATCTAGGTAACACTTCATGTGCCATCCTTTTATCACATGGTTATTACAGTCACTGCAGTTTCGCTTTAGATTTCATAGTGGACCATAGAGGGCAGTATACTCGGGGACAAGTCAAATAGCAAGTATCAAGCACGAGTTACGTAATCGTGAATAAGTGGCAACAAGTATCAAGCACGAATCACGTAATCGTGAACAAGTGGCAACAAGTATCAAGTACGAGTCATGTAGTCATGATCACGTGGCAACAAGTAGTATCAAGCACGAGTCATGTAGTCATGATCACGTGGCAACAAGTAGTATCAAGCATAAATCATGTAGTCATGAGACATGGAAACAAGTAAATCAAGCATGAATCATGTAGTTATGAAACATTGCACAAGTAATGGGAAACACGGACCCCCTTCCGAGTACACATTTCTGAATTATCCACTATTCGATCTTTCCCTTAAACCCCAGCTTGGTCATTTTATTATTAATATCCAACAACATGTATATGTGCAAAATATATCAAAAATAACATGACATGATCATGTGACAAGTGCAAGTTGCAAATTAAACAGGTACAAGTGCAAGATGTCTCATAAATTACTAAAATAAACACATCTCAAGTTCAGGACAGCAAGACCATGCTGTAGTAAAACAGTGATTCCAGGAGTTACAAACAAGCAAATCTAGATCCGTCGAAGGATTTGGAAAATAGACTTCCACACGAATCCAACGAGTAAAATTGAGTCATAGTAATTCACAACATCATAACTCAAAAAAGGTTCGAAAACAGAAAACATGTTCAGTCAGAAATCAGGAAAACGAATTCTCAGTCAGAAAAACAGCAACAAAACCTCTCAAATAATTCCAGGAAAAATCTGGGGTATTCCACTATATGTCTAGAATCAAAATGTAAAGTTTCAAAATTTTCTAGTAAGAATAGATCAGTAATCAAAAATACGAAAGCATCAAGAAAACATAGTTTAGCGAATCTGGAAATCTCCACACTGCTGTACGAAAACTAAGATATCTCGCAACCAGTGAAACGAAATCCAACTCTTCCAAAGGGATATGAAATTAGATAGAATTTACTAACTTTCACATTTTACAAATAATTTTCATACAGTAAAAGGAATCATAGTGAAAATAGGGTTCTTTACTGAACAACGAGCAAAATACAGCACAAGTAGGTTTTAGAAACGAGCATGAAACATCGCATAAAACTTATCAATAAAATTCATCAAAATTCTGGTTAGTCCCTAATATCATAAAGAAACACTCACCAAAATATTGTATCAAGATAATATGTATAGAATAGTTCTTGAAAATAGTTTGTTAACAAAATCAACCAAAAACTGAATCTGGAATAGATCGACACCTCTGTACTAAAACAGTCATAACTCAGTCATACGAATTCTAAATCAAGCAAAACCAGTGGGATCTGAAAATAGACAAAACTATCTAAAATTCATCTTTTGTACAGGAATCAAGATACTGACAATAGCATGGGCGAAAACAGCAATAAAAACAGAACACACAGTAAATACAGATTTCACACTTCAAATCAAGAACATAACTTCAAGAATATTGATCCAAACACATACAAACTTGAAATACAACCTACCAAATGTCTAAACATCATGATTTAGGGTTATTAACAAGTCCAAACCTATTATATCACATGGGAATTCATCCAAACACAAATTCACACCATTATTCACCTACATGACTAAAAATCAAGAATCGGGCAAAACCTAGGTTATCTCCTATCATGAGACATCTATGGCCAAATTATCACAATAGAGATAAAACCCATCAAGGAAAACACAATCTTTGGTCGTTTCTAGACCCAACTACACTATAGGTGAACTTTTTGACTTGTATCAGACAAATGAATTGGAGTACAAGTTACTTGCCTTAATTTGGAGATGAAGAATGATGCAAATCAAAAGTAGGAACAAAACCCACGAACGATAATCCACGAACTCACGAATGATCCACACACGCATTCGAGCACGCGCAAGAAAACCCCACGCGCAAGAGAGCGCGAGACGGCGGATGGAGTGAAAATGGGAGAGATGAAGCACGAAAATATGGTGCCATGGTTAGGGGAAAATAAAAGTATGCAGCATGGTAGAAAATATATATAGGATATATATATACAAATTAGGGTTGAAAGGGAAGGGATTTTGAGGCGGCTACAGGTGGAAAAGTAAGAAGTGGGTCGGGTGGTTTTATGGTGCAACCGAGTGGGTATTGTATATGGTAGTTAGGATTTTATTAGGTGGGTTAAGGTGGGTAATTAAGGATATGAAAGAAATGGGTGTAAGAATATATTAGGGTTTTAAAAATTCAATTGAAAAATAATTTAACCAATACAAATATTGTTCATAATAAAAATGCAATTTGTTACAAAATATAATTTATACAATTAGTAGATAAAATGGATTTTTAATAACTAGTCAAAAATTACAATAATAACAATAATACTAATAACAATAATAATAATAAGAGCAATAGTAACAAAATAAGAATTTTTATTATTATTATAATATAAAAAAAGATCATAGAAAATAGTTGCAAATAAATTTATTGATCGAAAACAGATTTTAATAGGAGATCCAAAAAAAAAGTACATTTTGACAAAGGAATTTGAAAACCGAAAAAATAATTTGCGAGAATTTATAAAATACCAAAAATACACAAAAATACATTTTTGGAAAAACAGGGGTTACACCAGCCAACTAGAATCTTTGGTCACCTACTCCGTTGGGAAGCTGGTCACTAAAGTATGCAAGTGATAAATTTGCAGGAAAAGGAAAGAGAAAACAAAAGCCCGTCAATGCAAGTTATGGGTCACTTGTAGTGCAAGCAACAAGTATAGAAAAGGCAAATAGACAAGAATAGAGTGACAGCGGAAGCAAGTATAGCATGGAAAGATATAACAGCATAATAGAGCAACTAACTCTAAGTCAAGAACAGAACAAGTAGAATGGAAAGATAAACGGGTGCAAGTAGCGTGTAGCAAGTGTCAAGTATCATGTAAACGAGTAACGAGTAATAAGTGTCAAGTAATCAAGTATCATGTACAAGTAACAAGTAGCAAGTGTCAAGTGATCATGTTGTTTCCAAGTCTTCTATCTAGTCCTATCTAGGTAACACTTCATGTGTTCCAAATTTTTACCACACAGTTGCTACATTCAAACAAGTTACGTTTTAGATTTTATAGTGGATCACAGGACAGTGTACTCAGGGACAAGTATCAAGTAATCATGTATCAAGTATCAAGTGTCAAGTATCAAGTATCAAGTATCACGTGTCAAGTGTGCAAGTGTCAGTAATCACGTGTCAAGTATCAAGTATCACGTAGGATCTATGGATCCCCTTTCGAGTACAAGTTTCTGCATTTTCCACTACTAGATCTTTCCCTTTAACTCTGACTTAGTTTCTTGTTATTATTATTCAAGAAAGCATGGACGTGCACAAACAAGGAGAGAAACATGGTAAGATAACAAGGAACAAGTACAAGTTGAATAAAGGACACGAACGGATGACGAATGACTCAAAATAGACTAAGATAACGAAAATTCCTAGTTCTGGACAGCAAGACAGTACTGCACCAAATCTGGGATTCCCGTTGCCACGGACATGCAAATCTGGATCCGTTAGAAAATCTAGAAAATAGACTCTTAGCTGAATCTAGCACTATATACATGTCACATAATAATCACGGAAACAGAGCTCAAAAAAGAATTATACACAAAAAATATGTTTAGCCCGAAATCACAAGATTTTATTCACAAGCATGAAAATGGCATAAAAACTTACTGATTAAATCCGAAAAAATCTGGAGTATTCCCAAGTATGTCTAGTACCAGAAAATAAAATTTCAAAATATTCCAACATGGATAGCATAGTCAAAAAAATTCGGGAAACAGCAAGATACAACAATTTTGTGAATCTGAAATGCTTGACACAGCAGTACTAAAACAGCGATAGATTACAAAGTATAGTTCGAAATCCAAATCCGTCAAAAGGGTGATAAAATAGATATAGTAGGATACATTTTATGTTTACAAATTTTTTACCAACAGCAGCTAGAATCAGGTCGAAAACATGGTTATTTACTAAATAGTATGCAAAACTGGAGATACAGTACTTTGCTCACTAGCATAGAATAGTTTATAAATGTCATCAAATAAATCTATAAAAATTTGGGGCTAATTCCAGTCAAGTTTAGTCATAGACAGCAAAATATTAGGTTCAAATTTTATCTTTATCATCAGTATTAACATAAATATCTCTACATAATTCACATAAAAACCGAATCTGGAATTTTTAACACATCTGTAGTAAAACAGCAATAACTCACAACTCACAAATCGAATCTGAGATCTTTCAGAAATTCTAGAAAATAGACAACGAGATCTGCAATTTATATTCCCAAATTAATTTTATTTGCTGACCTCAACAGGGTCTAAAATACAGAAACAAAATGAGTCAACAGCAAAAATAGAAATCTTTTCATGTATTAATTCAAATAGTTCATATGCAACAAATCCAAATTATAACAAAATATAAAACATGGTATAATAGATGTCCAAGACAACATGGTAAGGGTGTTTAACAAGTCTACCACAATAGATTACAACTAATACATCAAGCCTGCAACAAGGGTACAACATATCATGAATCACGAACAACATACATACATGCATCGAGTCTAGATTATTTCTAAATTATTTTTCATGTCGTGTGTGTAACAAAGACGACTATGGATGGATCAACAAATAAAGACAGGATCTAACAAGGAATTTTCATGAAAACGAAACTAGAAACAAAATTCACACTACATGCGGTATTTAGTACTTGTATATTCAACAAAAAGGAATACAAGTTACTTGCCTTGAAATTGACGACGGATCTGACAGAAAGAGAGAATAACGGGAATAGATGCTCAGGCACAAACACGATATCACGAGCGGATCACGTACAAACCACGAACACCACGCACGTATCACCCACGTACACACAAACCCAAAACTTCAATAGAACAACCCGCAAGCACCCAAGGTAAAGGCAGCCCGGGGGAAAGGAGGTGCACACAGGGAATAACGGCAGCCAAGGGCGGCACGGCGACGCTAGCTGCAGGCTGGTGCTGCTGTCGCTACTGGCTGCACTGGTGTAACGGGAGAAGAAAGGGAGAAGAGAGGTCGAGGACTGTCGTTAAGGGGGTGCACAGAGCGATGCTACTGCTGGCTGCACTGGCATCGGGGTGAGGCAACACAGGGAGGGCCGAAGGGTGGTCGGGAGAGAGGATGGGGTGCACACAGGGGTGTGAGGGAGAGATGAGATCGGGAGTATGCAGGAGGTAGGGTTGAAGAGAGAGAGCGGCTGGTTTTTAGATGATTAGGGTTTGATTTAAACAGTGGGTTATACAGGAGATATTATTAGGGTTAGGGTAGAAACAAGTTGGGTTGGTGGTAATGGGTTAATAAAATCCAATAAGAAATAGAATAGGGCATAGAATAAAAGGGTTATAGGGTAATTAGAAGATCCAATAAGAGGTAGAATAGGATATAGAATTAAACAATAATTAAATAGGCCATGAACAAAATAATAAGGATTAAACAATTCAATCGGAGACAATAATTTGACAGAAAAATTAAATTGAGAAAATATTCAAGGCCACAAAATAGAATCCAAGGCAAGATAGAATGATAGATTTATTGAGAATGAAGAACAAATACATGGTTCAGAAGGAACAGAAGAGTACAATATGAATAAGTACCCGGAAAAAGATAAATACATCCAAAATACAAGAAAATGGACAACAGGGGTTACAAGTTTATTTCTTGCCCCAAAGTTAGCACCTTTAGTTTATTTCTTGTCCCAAAGCTAGCACCTTTAGTTTACTAAAACATTCTCACTACTTTCTCGTGTTTTCACACAACAGACACACATTTTCATTCTATTAAAGGGTAGGGAGGCTTATTACTAGCCTCCCCGCATCGGGCCACCGACATGGTAAAATTCTCTATCATTTCCACTTCATTTTGCATTTTTCCTAAGATTGATACTACACTTCACTTTCATTGATTAAGTGCCTTTCTTTTATTGTTTTGTAGGGACTACATACACACTTCGAGGGATTGCTTCAAGCTATTGCCGGTTAGCTGATTGGCGTGTTGACTAGCATTGTACGAGCATTTAGACTGAGGACGAGTCTACTTCATCTTCCCACTAGGCACTCTTTTTTTTGACTTTGGTAGGGTGGCAATCGTGATAATTTGGCTTCCTTGCTGGTGGTGTGGGCCGGCGGTACGACAATTTATCACATATACTTTATTGCTTTGAGTCCGAGCATACGAGCATACGCGAGAGATCATCAGGACCTTCCTTGTATGTCACTCCCCCGTTTCCCGTTTTTAGAGATTTTTTGGAGTCCACAGGCTTAGCGACCATGATGGAACCTTAGAACTAGCTAGCAGTTCTCCAACCCCACGATTGTACATATTTCTTTACTGAACCCATCCTCCAGTCGAGCTCATTTCAAAGAAAAATATTCTACACCAAATGAAATCTCGGGGGGCTACCGGTTTCTTGTTATCGCTTTCGTTTACTGCTTTGCACATACCATTCACTGTACACTTTTCTGTGCATACTACCATTCAAACAAGCTGGTAGAAATGGTGCAATATCTCAGACCACCTCAACCCCGTTAATCAATGGAGCCAGTGCAACAAGCCTATTATCAGCCTCCATTCAAACAAGGCCAACTCCTGAGATTCCTATCTATGCCTCTACGACCAATAGAGACAGTTACACCTCTTGCTTGATAAGAATATTACCAACCTCCGTTCAAGTCAGGCCATCTCCTAAAACCTCCATATGTGCCTCTACGACCGATGGAGACATTGACAACTCCTGCTCAATATGAATATTATCAACCTCTGTTCCAACCATGCCAATCTTGAGGCCTCCTCCTCTACCTATGCAACCAAGGGAGAAAGTCAAACCTCCTGCTCATCAGTTCTATTTTTAACCTTTGTTTTGGCCAAGTTAGCTTCAGAGCTCTCCTCATCAATTGGTTACTTCCATTACACAACCTGATATATCATCGTCACCTTCCAAGGGTCCTTGCCTTATCAGAAGTCATATTCCGCTCAGTGGTCACAAACATTGGTTTCTATGCCTAAGTTATAGTAACTGTTTGAGCGTAGGAAGATCACTATAGTCAAGGTTCCCTTAGAAGTCTCTGGGACCTACTTTAGTTACTCCCCCTCCTCCAGAGTTCGAACCCAGAAAGAACGCCCTAGTTGTAGTTGTTGGAAGAGAGTGGGAATTTTATTATATTTTATTATAATAACAAGAAGACACTTCACTCTTTCTTACAACTGGTGTTACTACACCTTACAAATAGACACTCTCTTCTTCTTTTTTTTTTCTGCTTGTTTCTTGTTCTTATTTTGCTTGATTTTCCCTTCTTCCTAAACCTCCTATTTATAGGAGAAGATCAATCCCCTCTCTCTCCCGTTTTTTCTTTGCCAGCCACATTTTTCAACATGGCACCAACTTTGCCACATTGTTTTCAAACAATGTTTGGTGGGTGGGGCCCACCCCACCAAACATGTTTGACTACTATCACTCCCCCTCAAACATGTTTGGCCATCCCGAGTTCTTCTTTGAGTTTATGAAAAACCTCAGCTTTCAGTGGCTTCGTAAATATATCTGCAATTTGATCTTCCGTCTTGCAGTATATCAGCTTTACTCTTTTTTCGTTGGCCTGCACTCGAATGAAATGATATTTTAACTCGATGTGCTTACTTCTCCCGTGTGCGACTGGATTTTTCGCCAATGCTATTGCTGACTTGTTGTCAATGTATAGCTCTGTCGGCTCTTCTTGTGGATGAGACAATTCCTTCATGATGTTTCTGAGCCATATCGCTTGACAAGCTCCTGATGCTGCTGCAATATATTCTGCTTCGCATGATGAAAGTGCGACTACTGACTGCTTCTTTGATGACCACGAAAATGCAGCTGATCCAATATTGAACACATAGCCACTTGTACTCTTCCTTTCATCTAAATCTCCACCATAGTCGCTATCTGTATAGCCGACTAGCTTCACAGCATTTGTGCTTGTGTAGAGTAGTCCTTCGTTGATACTACCCTTGATGTATCGCAATATTCTTTTTGCCGCCATGAGGTGTTCCTGCTTCGGCTCCTCCATATATCTGCTAACTACCCCAACAACATACATGATGTCAGGCCTTGTAATAGTCAAATAACGCAAGCTTCCAACCAAGCTTTTAAATAGTGTGGGATCTACAGAAATCCCTGGTGAGTCACGGCGGAGCTTCAGTCCAGTTTCTGCTGGAGTGTTAACTGGATTGCAGTTGCTCATGTTGAATCTCTTCAATATCTGGTCTGCATATTTCTTCTGTGTGATGAAGACTCCTTTCTCAGATTGTGTCACTTCCACGCCTAGGAAGTAGGACATTTCTCCAATGTCCGTCATCTCGAACTCCTTGATCATTGCTTTCTTGAATTCTTTGAACATCTCTGGATTGTTGCCGGTGAAGATCATATCATCAACATAGAGGCAGACGATCATGATTTCTCCACCATTCTTCTTGGTGTATAGGGAGTGCTCATATGGACTTTTCTGAAAGCCATTCTGCTGAAAGTAGTCATCAATCCTCTTGTTCCATGCTCTGGGTGCTTGTTTGAGACCGTACAAAGCCTTCTTCAATTTACAGACTTTATCTTCTTGATCTTTCACCTCGTAACCGGGAGGTTGTTGAATGTAAACTTCTTCTTCCAAATAGCCATTGAGGAATGCAGACTTGACATCCATTTGGTATATCTTCCATCTGTTCTGTGCAGCTAGTGAAATGAGCAGTCTGATGGTGTCTATCCTTGCTACTGGTGCAAAGACTTCTTCATAATCGATGCCTTCTCGTTGACTGTAGCCTTTAGCTACTAGTCTGACTTTATGCTTCTCCACTTTGCCTTCTTGGTTGGTTTTGGTTTTGTATACCCATTTTACACCAATTGCTTTGTGGCCCTTCGGAAGTGTTGTCAACTCCCACGTGTCATTCCTTTGAATCGCATGAATTTCTTCATCCATGGCTTTTCTCCATTTAAGATCTTGAACGGCATCTCCATAGGCGACTGGATCACATTCTGCAAATAAGCAGAACAATGTATAATCCTCCATCATCTCAATAGGTTCTGTATCATCATAAAGATCTCTAAGGCTTCGAAATCTTCTAGGTTCTCCCCCAGAAGTATTGCCTTCACTTGAGCTGGAACTTGATGCAGATGTTGGTGACGGTGTTGTTGGAGCTGGACTATTTGGATTACTTTGTTGTGGTCCTTCTGGTTCTTCTTCTAGATCATCGTCTTTGTCTTCAATGAACAATTTTTTGTTGCTTCTTTCTTCATCACTCCATCTCCAGTGTTCTCCTTCGTCGAACTCCACGTCTCTGGAAATAATCAGCTTCTTAGTAGTTGGATTGTACAGCTTGTATGCCTTGGTTCTTCTGTCATATCCAATGAAAATACATTTCTCTCCACGATCATCGAGCTTCTTTCTTCGCTGCTCCGGAACATGTGCATATGCAATGCACCCGAATATCTTCAAATGGTTGACGCTTGGCTTGAAACTACTCCACATCTCTAGTGGAGTCATGAACTTGACGGCCTTCGTTGGACATCTGTTAAGGAGGTAGACTGCACAGTCTACTGCTTCAGCCCAAAATGTCTTGGGTAGGAACTTGCTCTTCAGCATGCTTCTCGCCATGTTGAGGATTGTGCGGTTCTTCCTCTCTGCTATGCCATTCTGCTGCGGAGTGTAGGCAGCAGTAAGTTGATGAATAATCCCCTGCTTCTTGAGAAAGTCTTGGAATTCTTTTGAGTTGTATTCTCCTCCACGATCTGAACGAAGTACTTTGATGTAGTGGCCGCTTTGCTTCTGGACCATCTCCTTGAATTCTTTGAACTTTTCTAAGGCTTCCGATTTCTCCTTCAAAAAATAAATCCAAGTCTTTCTGCTATAATCATCAATAAATGTGAGGAAATATCTATTACCTCCAAGTGACACTACTTCAAATGGTCCTGCTATGTCGGTATGTACCAACTGAAGCAGATGTGTTGCTCTTCTGGATTTGCCAACCTCGAAGCTTCTTCGGTGTTGCTTCCCCTTCAAGCATCCTTCACATAATTGGTCGGGATGTTTGATTTGTGGTAAGCCTCTCACCATGTTCTCCTTCCAGAGAAGATTGAGGCCATTGAATGCTAGATGCCCGAATCGAAGATGCCAAAGCCACGACTCATCTTTGATGATAGATTGTAGGCATTTTACAGAATCTGTAGTAAGATTTAAAGTAAACAGTCTATTTCTAGACATGTTGACTTTTGCAATTGTTTCTCCTTTACTTTTGATGGTGAGAGAGAAATCCTTCAGATGGATGTCGTAGCCTCTTTCGAGAAGCTGTCCCAAACTTAGAATATTGTTACGTAATGCAGGTACATAATAAACATCAGAAATGTACCTATGATCACCGGCTTTTGTCTGGATCATAATATCGCCCTTTCCTTGAACAGAGATCTTGGACTTATCACCAAAAGTAACTTCGCCTCCAACTGATTCATTTAGCTCGGTGAAGAATTCCTTGACGCCGCACATATGATTGCTAGCACCTGAGTCCAAGTACCAAACATTTTGGCTCTTGTTCTCATGGTCTTTGTATGCGAGCAGGACTACCGAGTTGTCTCCTCGATCTTCTGCGATGAAGTTCGTCTGCTCTGCTACTCCTTCGGATTTTTCTGGACAATTATAACTGAAGTGGCCATATCTTCTGCAGTTGAAGCACTGCAACTGGGATCTGTCTCCTTGGTTGTGTCTCCCACGTCCTCTTGTTCGTGCGCCTCTCCCTCTTGCTTGAAAGGTGAATTGTTCACGAACAACGTGACGACCTTGGTAATGAGTTCTCGGATTGTACTGCATGCCACGACCTCGTTGAAAATTTGAGTTGCCTCTGTAGCCGCCTCTTCCTCTGGAGCTTCGATCTCGGCTTCTTTGTTGATCATCTGAAATTGTTAGTTGACTTTGAAGAGCTTGCTCCAAGTTTTCTCCATGGTTCTGATTTATCCTTTGTTCATGGGCTTGAAGTGAACCTTGTAACTCATCAATAGAAACTTTTGAAAGATCTTTTGATTCTTCAATAGCAGCAACTACGTAATCAAATTTTGGAACTAATGATCTTAGAATTTTTTCAAGTATTCTAGTATCATCAAATTTTTCTCCATTCCGTTTCATTTGATTAGTAATTGTTTGCACTCTATTGAAGAAATCTGAAATAGTCTCACCAACTTTCATTTTCAAATTTTCAAAGTCAACTCGTAAGGCTTGTAATCGTACCTTCTTTGCTTTTTCGGCTCCTTGATATGAACTTTTTAAAATCTCCCATGCGTGTTTTGAGGTACTCGCATCTGAGATCTTCTCGAACGCGGATTCTTCAACTCCTTGGTAGATTAGGAACAAAGCTTTTTTGTCCCTTTTTCGAGTTTCCTTTAACTCGGTCTTCTGAACGGCTGGAAGTGCTGCTTCGGCAGTGTGTGACTCCGGTTCAGTATAGCCAGTTTCAACCAGCTCCCACAAATCTTGCGAGGCAAGCAAGACTCTCATCTGGATGCTCCAATTATCATAGTTAGTCTTCATCAACTTAGGAATCTGCGGCTGGATCATGTTTGCCATATCGTACACGAGCTCTTCGGTGAACTCCGGTCGATCGAACAGGGCTCTGATACCAGTTTGTTGGAAGAGAGTGGGAATTTTATTATATTTTATTATAATAACAAGAAGACACTTCACTCTTTCTTACAACTGGTGTTACTACACCTTACAAATAGACACTCTCTTCTTCTTTTTTTTTTCTGCTTGTTTCTTGTTCTTGTTTTGCTTGATTTTCCCTTCTTCCTAAACCTCCTATTTATAGGAGAAGATCAATCCCCTCTCTCTCCCGTTTTTTCTTTGCCAGCCACATTTTTCAACATGGCGCACCAACTTTGCCACATTGTTTTCAAACAATGTTTGGTGGGTGGGGCCCACCCCACCAAACATGTTTGACTACTATCAGTAGTTACTCGAAAAAAGTCAGAATCCATTATGTTCGTTCCTCCTCCACTCGAGCCTAAGCGCAGAGAGAGCATCACAGTAGCGGTCACTCAGAATCCTACCCCTACTATAGTTATTCCTCCTTCACCCAAGACAGTAGTTCAAGATACACCTTTTAGTAGCTTCACCGAGGAAAGTCCCTTCGCCCGTGCAAGTTATTTGGACATGCCCCCAGTAGCTCAGCCATAAAGGGGACTTTCACCGGCACCAGCTATCGAAGATACATCTTCAGCAGCTCGGCCAATACCGATACTTCCTCCAGTACCAGTAATCAAAAACACAACTCTAGTAACCCGACTTAGAAAGATTCTCCCACTAAGGGAACATCCCGCTGAAATCGAGGAAACCCAGGTTCTTACAAAAAATGACAGGGGAAAGAAAACGAGTCTAGTTATGACATCGTCGAACATCTCAATAGGACTCCTGCCAAGATCTTTATTGTCGACCTTATTACATGCTATCCACGCCATAAGTAGGCGTAGATATCCTCAACCGTTCTCTTGTGAGAAGAAACAACCCTGCAGCCCCCCCAAATCTATAGGGAAGATAACACTCGCTGCCTTTGGTGCCCCGCTAGTCTCCTTTTCCAATAATGAGTGAGTTGGCCGAGCCAGTGTTCTGATCAGTAGCACTTCATGTAACAGTTATCCTAAATGACCACACCATGCCAGGATTGTTGGTCAATACTTGGGCACCTTTAAATGTGCTACCCCTTCCAACTTTGTAGGCAATCGAGGTAGCCGAAAAGGGATCTAACACCTACTTTTGCTATAACTGTGGCATACGATCAGAGCAAAAGATCCTCCACTATAAGATATAGTTGGAAGTTGGGATAGGGGCCATGAGTAGTCTTTCTGAATTCTGTGACATTGGCTGAATGACCTTAGGGAGTCTCGCCTAATCGTCATCAGTGCATCAAATTCCCTTTCAAAGATAAAGTGGTTAGAATTAGAGGCGACATCCCGTGTCACAAGCTAAATTTGCTTCAAGGGAAACACCATTCCCTCAACAGGTGAAGCCAAGTAAAAGCCGCAGCAGTGGGACACTCTACCCATCACAATAGTGATCCCTTCTTGGGTCAATTCCCAACATACTCATGTCACCACAATACTATAGATAAGTACTCTTTACACTCATGAGAGGAAATGCAAAAGCTCACGACATCCGCGGTTGGACTTTACTGTACAAGATTGGGCATGAACCAGGAACCAATCTGGGGTGACTTTGACAGGGCATAACAGATCCAGTACAACTTTTTTTCATTTGGGGCAAAAAAGGCCTTGGTTTCAAGAGATAACTGCATTATCGAGAGAATGGGGTAGAAAAATTGGAAGAAAAAAAACTTCACTCAAATGGCACCAATCCACTCACATCATTAAGGAAGAAGAGGTCATACATTCCAGTCCATCAATGTTGAATCCTCAGAGATGTCCTCGCCCACCAGATCCACCTAAAGGTCCGTAGGAACCACCTTTCTGAGATGCACTCTATCTCCTTCCAAAAAACGAAGATTGAATCAATCTGAAGATTTTGAATTCTTATGGGATGAGATACAGATAGTATGCAATGCATTATAATATAATAATTTTTATCTGTTTGACTGAGAAGGTCTACGATTCGAGTCCGTATAGCCCTAATACATTCTTATTTAGTAATAGACTTGTGTTTTCCTCATTTAGTACTTGTTGGTGGACTAGTCGGTTGGTTGGTTCATAGAAGGAAAAAAAAGCATTACCACATGCTCTTATAGAAACATACACACAAGAAAATGAAAAAACAAAAATGGATACAAATTTTTGAATGTTTGACGTTTTTTCTTATAATCCTCATCTCCTCTACAGTTATGACGTGGGTAATAGGTCTGATCATTCTACTTCCATTGAGATCGGATCCCTTTATGTCGTCAATATCCTTATTGAGTGACCTAAATCCGTCAACCGATGGGAGAGGAGAGATAATTTTCGCAAAGATTATATGCGGACCGATGCTAGGAATCACTCACGGACAGATCGTTCGTCAGAAAATGCATGCGAACAAATAGTTCTTGCTGTTTGGCATTTTGTGCGTCTACTCATTAGCTAATTTATACCAAACAAGCACCTTCTGCATGGCTAAATAAAGCCTTATGTGGCTTCGCGAAACAACATCTTGGGAGGGCAATGTGGGCATCCTTGTGATACAACTGAACCTGCTCTTCAAAAGTCTATGGTTACACTTGTAGTGCTTCCCGTTGAGGACCAGGGATTCAGTCTACTACACTTCCTCGGACAAATTATTCTACTCATCATACTCCCTTTGCAATGGATTGACAATGACCACTATCTTCAGTCCAAGGTTTCTTATGAAGATTATGATTTGGATATGTCGATTGAGTCTCCCACCTGTCACCGAAAGTCCTTTGTTCAAGATTGGGATTCTGACTCTTCTACATACTCAAATACATGGTTCCACACCAAAGCCTTGTTGGGGGCATCCTTTACTCTCTCAAGATTCAGACACACGCTCCACTCCGAGCCCCCCTAGGGACACCATTTTCTCCCATATGTCCTTCTGATCCGGGACCTACAGGCCCTCTCCTTGGTGGGACACTCTCTCAGAGCATGATCTGAAGAGTTCCGATGTTGGCCTCATGTGCCATGTGTTCTACCACCTCTGAATCATTTGCACAATGTGTCCACAAGTACTGAATACAACAATAATCCTTTGGACTAGGTCTCAACTGTTAGCACATTCAAAAAAAAGGGGATCCCATCAGGGGATGGACGGACAACTCGGAGTGCGATGGAGACTTTGCATCACAAAGCGGTACCACAAGGTGCCGCTGCTCCTTTCCATTAATTCCATTCGATGCCCCCAGGGTAGCTTACTGAGGGGCAACCCTGGGTAAGTAATGTAAACAATTTTATTTCCGCATTTCCTATTTTTTCAGACAAATCGTCTTCTTTAATACATGTTTTTAGAGAAAGTCAGTCGGTCTGCCTCACTGGGCCCGCATCCAAGGATCTCATGGAGATTCTTGATTTAAGCGATTCTTCGATACCGGCTCCAAAATTGACATTACCTGCTGGAGTTTACAAAAGGCCATAGTGTCCAAATTTTGTCTTTTGACCATACGAATGGACCGCTGAATGCCAAGAGTCTTTTGACCTCATTAAAAGATACCTTCTCAATCCACCAATCTTAGTTCCACTTTCCGAAGGCTTCCCTCTTCTACTTTACATCTCCGTGCTAGAAGAACCCATTGGGGTCATGCTATCCCAACAAGGAGCGACAGATCACAAGGAAATGGCTATCTGCTAGCTCAGTCGAACACATGTGGAATATGAGAACAACTATTCCCTGGTTGAGAAAACATGACTCACATTAGTTTACGCATCTAAAAAACTGCGACATTGTCCTCTCCCATACCATTAAGTACGTAGAGGAGGTTGATCCCATCCAACACATATTCAACAAGGCATGTCTCTGTCTCATTGGCCGACTCGTCCGATGGCAGGACATCTTGTTAGAGTTCGACTTGTTCTTCATGCCTCAATGATCTATCAAAAAGAGAGTCATCTCTGACCATCTGGCTTCGTTCCCGCTCCCCGTTGATGGACCCTTAAATGCAAAATTTCCAGATGAACATCTCCTAAACATGCAAGATGAAGAGAATTGATCGAAATATCAAACGTGGCAACTCTACTTAGATGGAGCACTCAATTATGAAGGCAATAGGGCAGGTGGTTCTTTGAAGTCCCCAGAAGGAGTCATCATTCCCATGAGTTATCATTTGACTTCCCCATGTCCAATAATACAAAGGAGTATGAGGCGCTCATAACAGGGATCAAGTTCGCCCAGAATCTTGGGGCAAATACCTTGAGATCATCGGCAACTCTCAACTTGTTCTCAGGCAAGCACTCGACAAAAATCGATGCAACAAGGAGCACTTTCACACATACTGAGATTATGCTCGTTACATGCTACAAAAATTCGAGCACACTCGTTTTATTCATATCACTCAAATTATATACTGAGATTATGAATTGTGTGGAATTAACTAGGTGAAATTGCAAGCCCTAGAGTTAGTTTTGCTATCAAAAACCCTAAAATTTTAGATTTCGTTCTTCTTTAATTAATTTAGTTTTTCCTTTATTTTAATTTATTGTAGTTCTTGTTTTTATCAAATTTATTCTCCAAATATTAGTGAATCTGGTGAATTTCAGTACTCAATAAAATAAATAGTCATTATGGGTTCGACACTCATTTCTTTTAAACTATACTGCTTATTGTGATTTTATGCGCTTGCAAATTATTCCTCCAGTAATGTCCTAACTGTGTGATTTCTAGAGGCTAAGCAAATTCCAGGTTACCGGCAAGGTTGTGGTTCATAGAAGTGGAAATTAGCTGGGTTGGGTTATTATTCCTAGTGTTGTTGAGTTCCGGCTGGTATGGTGATGCTAGCTCTAGGCGGCAATTATTTGTATTTGAATATAAGGACATGAACTAGATCTGAGTTATGACAGATGTAACTCCCTGCAAAATAAAATGATTTATTTTGCATGATTAAATAGTATTAAATTGGTAAAGTTGACTATTTTGACTTTTTTCTTAAAATTACAATTTTGCACGTGCAACACACGTGCAAAGTTAGGAATTTTGAATTCTTGAAATTTTATGGCTAATGATTGGTTTTCCTCATTTATTTCTGATATTTTAATTTTTCAGATTTATTTGAATTTATTTGACTATTTTATGAATTTCTCAATTTTACACGTGCAAAACACGTGCAAATATATTTTTGGGTGAAAACCTTGAATTTTAGATTTCTGAATAAATTCTTCAATTTATAATTAAGTATATCTTAAATTTTGGGATTTTTCCGAATAAAAAAACTATTTTTTTTAATACTTCGAAAGAGAGGGACTTTTATGTAAAAAGCCGTTTGGTTCTCAAACAAATAATGAAAATTCGTTTTTACTAATTTTTGGGCTTTCCATGGTCATCATTGAAAATAAAGTCTATTTAAATTTTATTTAGAGTTGATTTGGTAAAGATTTAAACAAATATGGTGTTTTTGCAAATATGGAATTTAAGTGGATCTTGTGCAAATGTTTTCTTGGAAAGTAAAGGTCAGAAATTTTTAATTGGAAAATATAATATTTATTTTAAATATTATTTTTGAATTTTCTTGATTTTTACGAATATTTTATGACATATTTGCAAATATTACAAAAGGAGGGACTTTGTGCAAAATTACCACTTTGAGTACAAATCCGAATTTTTTAATTTTTGGGCTATGCTTGGTGGTTGGATAATTCAGTAGTAAAAATATTTGGTTTTATTTTAATTTATTTAACTTATTTAACTACTTTATTAGAGAAATGTTTATATATGTAAAGTAATAATTTTTTAATGGATGTTTCCATAAACTTGTAAAATCCTAAAAACTCCAGATTTCAGTCTATAAAAGAGCCCATACAGCCGTCCCTCTCCTCTGTAAAAATAAGATATATTTTTTACTATTAATTTCTTGGAGTTTTAAAGAAATGATCTTTGATTTTGCAAAAGAATGGCTTTTTTCTTATTTCTTTATTATCGTCGTTTGATTTCTTCAATTAAGTGAGTGACATATGTTTGATTTCTTTTTGTTCTAAGCATGCTGTATGTGATGATTTGTTGATTAGAAAGTATATTAGGGATTGTATGTTGATATGATGGATTTGATGAGTAGATGAGTTAAAAATTGAATCTTTACTTAAAACTATGCTAATGATGAGTAAACTACACCTAGATGACTTGAGATTTGTTAAGAACCTAATAGAAACCATAAGTAGGTTGTTTTCCTTCATGTTGTTGCTGATTTTAACATGTACTATGAGATTGTGTGATGTTTATTGCAAAAGTGAATAAAAACTTAATCTTTACTGTGTATGGATTTGTATATGAACTGTTAGATGTTTTGACGAGTATAAACTTGATGAATGGTTGTTACAATTGCATGTATTCATGGGTAAACTATTGTAAGTAGGGGCATGTGTGTTGAATCAATTACAAAAGGGGTTTTGAAGTTGAAAGGATCAGGTTTTGAAGGAAAGGGGGATTTTGATGTTTTCGGGTCTGACTATACACAGACCGAAACTTGAAATTGTGATTTTTGTGATGATTTCGATGGGATTTGATTCGTTTTAACACTGAGACTGGACCTAGACATTATACTACTATATTTTGATGGTTTTGAGGCTTTAACTGATACGAGAACATACGTATATACTTATTGCTGATTTTGAAAAATTTTTGTGAAAAATTACTATTTTATGGATTTGATGTGAGTTTGATTTGTTTTATAAACTTCTATATGTTATACAAGTTATATCCAACTATCTCATGAATTTAGTTTTTACAAAATTGCATTTTTATAAAGTGAATCAATGTATTAGTAAAACATGCACAACTTTCAAAATTGTTGTCTGTAGGGATAGACAGTCGACTGGTTTTTCTCGACAGTCGACTGTCATTGTCCTGGATAATGTGTTTTTATTGAGTTTTTGGATTTTCGCAGGACAATCGAATGGTTACTCTCGACATTCTACTGTCACTATCACTGCTGAAGGGTTTTCTTGAGTTTTCGAATTTTCGCAGGATAGTCGACCGACCATTTGAGACAGTCGAATGTCATTGTTCTAATTGATGAATTTCTTGAGTTTTCTAACATTTCTTTAAATGATTATTTCTTCGATTATGGATTATTAATCTACTGTTTAAATGATGTTTTGTTACGGATTTCAGTATTTTACAAAGGGTTGTATTTTGTTCAAACTTGTATTTCTATAACTTCATAAATATGTTTCCTTTGAAGTAATTGATGTTTTGTGGTGTTCCGCGACTTCAAAATATGTTTTTCTGTTATTTAATGGTTTTAATTTTTTATTTGAATTCTGGAATTTTATGAGCACATTAAATGAATTTTAATTTTGTTGATTTAAGGGGTTTTCTTGTTATAAGCGTTTTGATGATGGATTTGTGAGTTTTATTGGAAGTTTTGGTGTTGATATTCGTTTTGTGAATGTCTAGGATTGAGTGGGAGTCCTGTGAACCGGCAGATGAGATTTTTTTGATTTAGACCAGTTGGGTCTTGGGTTTGTTGTTGTGAAATTAAGTCCGGCAGGATACACTAACTCTAGAGATGAGGAATTTGTGTTTTAATAATAATCAACTTAAGGACAGACACTAGTGGAGATGTGATGGAACTTGGGAAATATAAGTACATGCTCTTAGTTTTGGTCCAATGGATTCGTTCCAGGACTTGTGTGTTGTTCTGTCTCGAGAGGACATTTGTATGTTCGCGTGTCGAGGGTCTGCAGGCCTATTTTCGGAGCATGCAGGGTGCATTCACGTGTCGAGGGTCGGCAGGCCTATTCACGGGATGTACCTGGTGTATCTGCACGTCCAGGGCCTCGCAAGCCTATTCGTGGGGTAGGGAGATGATTCTTTGGTTTTTGAGCTATTCTTACATGATGCTTGCGCGTCGAGGGTTGTGATGCCTATTCACAGAGTATTTTGGATCTTGTTTCCATCACCGTAGTAGGATTAGTTGCATAATGAGGGATTTAACCCTATAAAGTGGAGAACAATAAGGGCTTGCACCGGACCTATGTATTGTGGGATGCATAGAATCCGACAAGTATGCATTAGAGAGTCAGCATATAGTATTGATGTTTTCTTGACTTGGTTTTATGCATGATGTTTTCTGTTTTTCCTACACTTGACACTTAGACTAGTTTCACTTGATGTTTTCATGTCTTATTTATTTTTATTTCTTATTTCATTTATTCTTGCTATTAATACATGTTTGTTATGACCTTATCTTTTATGTTTTATTCATGTTGCTTTTCTTTTGATGTCACTCACACCGTTATGGCTGACCCCTGTAGTTTTGGGGGTTAGGGTTATTTCTAGCCTCATGTGTTACAGGTAGGTGCCTATAGCTTGGGATTTGGATGCATGTGATAGAATGATAATAGATCTCATAAAAATTATAAAAGAATGTGTTGTAAAAGAAAGAAAATGTAATTCAAGGTGTTTTATTTTTCCGCTGTGCTTTGTAAACAATTGATGTAATAAAAAGTTTTAATTTTTTCTGTATTTGGTTTCTATGTTTATGATTATATTAAAGTTGATTCTGGAAATTGTGCCTCGTATTTCTGAGATACTATATTGAAAATTCGGAGCGCTATAATAGAAACAATGACAAACATGTTGGGTAAAGAGATGCGATTCCTAGGATGGTTCGGGACTGAGGATACGCCCAGTAAATCCACAGTAGTGGGCTAGGGGTAGACCTGATCGAGTTGCTGGGATTGATGAACATCTCCGGTAAAGAGCTACAATCTCTAGGAATGTTTGGGACTCAGGATACGCCTGGTAATTCCACGAGTGGTGGGCTAGGGGTACACCGGTAAGGTCCAATATCTGAGGGGTGTGATTTCCGCATGATTACATGTTGGAGTACGGATCATCAAGTTAGGATTGCATAGAGAGGGTTCAAACCCTATAACGAGGAGGAACGTTAACGGCTTGCCCTTAGAACGTATATTGTATGGGCGGCATAGAATTCTGAATAAGCGCGCATTAGAAGGTATTGTGTGCATCCTTTTTGTGCTTTAGATTTTTAGGATCATGGAATACACTGTTACACTTAGATCAGAGTTACTTTCTGCATTACTTTTATTTTGCATCAAATCTTTGGGTTGTTGAGAATTTAAAGATCACTATTGTTGCTAGCATTGCATCGATTGTATTCAACTGACGTGCCCACAGTTTGGAAGTTTTGTAGGACTTTTGTCAATGGGTGGCATGGACTTCAGTTTGTCGTGGATTCTGATGGAAGATTGAAGCGTGAATATTATAACAAGTTGTAATTTATTGTGGAGAATACTCTGATATTTGTAATGAACGATGATGTAATAAAAGTTGTAAATTATCACTACTGTGTTTGTGCTAAATTGAAGTACAAGATTCTGGATGAGTCACGGATTTCAAGTGAAGAAAATAAGTGAAGAAATGTTCAACAAGAAGAATTATCTTCTCTCTCAACCCTTAAGCTACTACTTTTGCAATTTTTGAAGAAAAGAAGTGAAGAAATGTTCAACAAGAAACATTCTCTTCTCTAATTTCTTGTTGCAATTCTTCAATTTCAGTATCAATTTTATGGTTCAATATTTGTTGGTTGAAAAATTTCTTGCTACCCTCCTCTCTTATAGATTTTCTAATATCAATTATTTACTCTTCATACAATAAAATGGCATCATCACGTTCATGTGGAAGTAGCCAAAAAAGAGTGCACAAAATCCCACATCCCACACCGCTTATATACCACAATTAGAATCCGATAGTATTAGAGAAGAAGATAGTTTAACAGAGTTATTCAAATCAACTAATCGACAAAAAAATTTGATGAAATCCTTGTTGAATAAACTGAAATCCAAAACACCAAAAACCAACGAGGGTGTTTAACACTCTCCACTAGATTTGTAATAGAACCGATCTATATAACAATCGATGCATGCAATAAAAACTTGTCATCAAGGCAGCTACTTAGAATTATTTTTCAATATAATTCAACATCTTCTTCCGAAATTCTTGAACTACTTGCTGGATCCAAATAATGAGTTCGAAGCTCAACTCGTCACTTAAGCCACTCTAATAATTTGTTAACTTGAAAACAACAAGATCGGAGCTTAACTCGTCACCCAAGCTACTCCAACAACTCGCTAACTCAGATACAATGCTACTCCAATAATTTGTTAGCCCCAAAAGAACGAGCTCGGAGCTCTGCTCGCCACTCGAGCTACTCCAGCAATTCGTTAACCCCAAAACAACAAGTTCTGAGCTCAGCTCGACACTTGAACTAATCCAACTATTCGTAACTCAGAAACAACAAGTTCAGAGCTCAGCTCGTCGCCTGAACTACTCCAACAATTCGTTAACAAACAATGAGTTCGAATTTCTTCTCATCGACCTAACTTCTCTAACAACTCGCTAACTCAAGAATAATGATTGTGGAACTCAGTACGTCTCTCGAGCTACTCCAACAATTCGTTAACTCAAAGACAACAAGTTAGGAGCTCAACTCATCTCCCGAGCTACTCCAATAACTTGCTAACTCAAAAACAAGTCGTTCGGAGCTCAACTCTACTGGAACAGATTTGTTTACCCAAAAACAATGAGTTCAGAGCTCAACTCATTGCCCGCGCTACTCCAACTATTCGTTAACTTGAAAACAAAGAGTTCGAAGCTCAGCTCGTCGCCCTACTCCAACAATTTCTTAGCCAAAAACAATGAGCTCGAAGCTCAGCTTGTCACTCAAACTACTCCAACAATTCGTTAGCCAAAAATAACAAGTTCGGAGCTCAGCTCAACAATTGAGATATTCCAGCAATTCCAAAAAATTCGTTAATAAAAACAATGCATTCGGAGCTCAACACGTCACCTGAGCTACTTCAGCAAGTCATTACCAAACAACAAGTTTAGAGTTCAGCTCGTTGCCCATACTACTCCAACAACTCATTGACTTAGGAACAATGAGTTCAAAGCTCAACTCGTCACCCAAGATACTCCAACAATTTGTTAACTCAAAAACAATATGTTCAGAGCTCAACTCATTGCCCGAGATCCAAAAACTCGCTAACTCAGGAACAACAAATTCGGAGCTCAACTCGTAGCTCGAGCTACTCCAACAATTCATTAACTCAAAAATAATAAGATCAGAGTTCAGCTCGTCACCCGAGCTACTCAAACAATTCATTAACTAAAAAACAACAAGTTTGGAGCACAACTCGTCACTCGAGTTGCTCCAATAGCTCACCAACCTAATGTAATACAAAGAAAGTGAGAAACTAAATGGAGCACATGGGAAATATAAATTTCATATCAAAATTTTGGTACAAGTTTGAGAGCACATGGGCAATCTTTATTTCATATAAAAATTATGGTACAAGTTTGAGACTTACATCAGATGCAAGAGATATATTCACAAGCTTCTCTACCCAGGTCACCTACGACCCCGAGGAAGAGGGATATTCCGATTATGTTAGATGGCACGTCTGTGATGCCTCCTCACCGCATAATGCCCTCCTCAGCAACCTAAGCTGCTCGAATGAGGTTCCAACCTAATGGATTGAGTCTGAATCTCGCGATTGAGGGTGTGTAATGTCCCCTCGGTGGAAGCCATGCTAGACATCCTGGATACTTCGCTTTGGCCATCCCCAGGACTCCTTGATGCTACTTGAGGCCCCGAGGCCAGCTCATGGAACTTCATCCTTGGGTCATCATCGTCGTGAAGGCGAGAAGTACTTTGTGTTCGTAATCTTTCAAGATTCATCTTCAACTTATAAATCTCCAAGTCCTTCTCGATGATCAAGTCCTTCAGGTGAGTGTCCCCGATCTGCAAAAGTTTGGGCCGAGCAGCCAGGATGAGTCTCTTTCAAGTGGTCGAGCTCCAAGTCCTTTTTGATTTGCACATCCTTTAGATGGTTGTTTTCGAGCCTCTCCTCATTTAACTTGGCGCAAAGTCAAGCAGTCTCAGTGTCCCAAGGATCCCCTTCAGTGTATACGACCATCTATTGACAGAAAAGGTGAAGTTACTATAATGCTAGTAAATACAAAAACACTTAGCTTCGATTTCGAAAAAAAATCAGGATGGCATCGATTTCTAAAAGATTCAGGATGTCCAACCAAATACATAAAAAATTTGCATTCATGAGAGAAGATACCATGAGTTTACCATAGAAAATCTTCATTACTTGGAATAAAGATACACAAGCGGTGGTCAGTCTGCATTTCGTTGAATTACAAAAACCAAAAAAAAGAAATGAAGATGGAGGGAAAGGATCAAGGATTCACCTCATTTGCCTCCACCAAGGGGGAAGAAATCTCACCCGCTTCCTTCTTCACAGCACAAGCATCCTTATATGGAGCCTACTCCTCAACTCCTTCATCCTCCTCCTTTCTCTTAGACTCCTCTCTATCTGGATGTTGTGCCCCTTTCTGTTGAAGCCAGGCACACGCTCAACCACGTCCTTGATGGCCTTCACATATGACTTCTCCATCACCTCCAGAATATGGGCCTTCGCCTCCGCCTCCACCTCGACCTTTGCAACCATGGCCTCCTTCCCTTTGCCAACTCCCTCTTATGCTTGGCCTTGAGATGCGTGACCTCGTTAAGATGGGCCACCTTCTGACTGTTCACCACCTCAGGTTCCTTGACAGTCTTTCTTATTGTAATTCTCGGCCCGAGTGGCCTGGTATTTCCATTCCTTCTCCTCGACCTTGATCTTCTCGATCAAGTTACCTACATTGCAGGAGAGCTACAAAAAGGAAAAAAGAGGGCTCCATGACTTAGAGGCACATGAAGATATGCAAAAGAAAAACCATGCTACAAGGAAAAGAATGCTAGCTTGGGAAATTTCGAGGAGTGAATATACGGTCGTGGCATCGGCCAAAGTCTTTCGGTCCCTTGGAGTGGGAAAGTTCTTAACCACCTCGAGGCAGTTTCTCGGGTCACTTTGTAACCCCTGTTTCCCCAAATACATATTTTCTGTATTTAAAAATTTTTGTAAATTAGTTTTCCGCTTTCAAATTATTTTTGTATTGTCGGATCTCCTATTAAAACCTATTTTTAATCAATAATTTTATTTGTAACTATTTCCTATGATTTTTTATACAAATCTTATTATTGTTATTATTACTTTGATTTCTATTATTATTATTGTTATTATTACTATTATTATTATTGTTACTAAATTTTGCTTTTTAATGCCCCCAAAATTTGTCTAAGTTTAATTATATTCTTATTGGTTATTTTTATTTCCCAAATGGATTTTAACCCAAAAACTCAAACCCATTATTTTATTGGATTTTAAACCCAATAGATTTTAAACCCAATACCCTATAATCAACCCTATTACACTTTAACCTAAACCTTGATCTAAACTACCCAAAAGCCCATTAACTAAACCCATATCCGTTTCCTATACTACCCTACCCGAAACCCAAGAGCAACCCGTTTACCTTTACCATCCCTTCAGCCGTCATACTATCCAACCCTAAATCTAAATACCCATATATATATTAACACATGCAACCCGTTCACCTCCCCCCATCAACTGCTCCCACATCCCGCTGCAGCCGGCGGTAGCCACTTCCTAGCCGCCGTCATTTCCCTGGCCTTCTCTCGCTTGTGTGCGTGAGTTTGAGTGTGGTTGTGTGTTCGTGGTTGTATTCGTGATTTGTTCATTGTGATCGTGTCCGGAAATCCGTTCCTGTTATTCTCTTTGCATCGTCGTTCCCGTCGTCGTCTCTAAGGCAAGTAACTTGTACTCTTTTCTTTGTGTAATATAAGTACTAAATACCGTCTGTAGTGTAGTTGGGTTCTAGAGACAATTCGTGTGTGAACTATCTGTTATATATTGTCTCTATTGTGTTGATTCGACCATAGTTGCCTCACGACATACATGACATGAAATAACTAGGGATGACCACTTTTTGATGTATATATGCATGCTATTTTGTGATATCGTGTGCTTGATGTGTTATTCGTGCTATAACTTATCGTGGTCTTGCAAAATACCCTATATCATGTTGGTTGGAAATCTAGTACACTATATTTCACGTTTGGTTTGATTTGGTTGAGTTTTACTTGAACTAGATGATCTTATGTTCGAAGAATAATTCTGTATTTTCTGTTACCTTACTTTTGATCAGTATTTTAGATCCTATTAAGGTCAGTATATTAATTTTATTTTGTGAACATGATTTTTAGAGAATTCTGTCTATTTTTTAACCTGACAGATCTTAGTTTTATTTTACGAGTTGTGAGTTATATCTATTTTACTACAGAGGTGTAGAGAAATTTTCAGATTATGTTTTCTATGAATTCTGAAGAGTAATCTATATTTATCATGATGTTAAAAGTATTATTTTGATCAAAAATTTTGTACAGTACAACTATACTTGATTGGGATTAACCCCATATTTTTGTGGATTTATTTGATGAGTTTTACAAACCGTTTTATGTTTTTAAACAATTACTATACATGTAGAATTTTTATACTTTTCAATAAAGAACCTGATTTTCGACATATTTCTACTTGCTTTTTATAAAATATTTTTCGATATGAAAATTAGCCTACTGTTTCTATTTTATCACCCTTTTGGCGGATTTGGATTTAAATTTAGGGTTTGTGAGATATTGCTGTTTTTGTACTGCAGTGTTTAGAATTCCAAATTTAAAAAACTACTGCATCTTGATATTTTCTGATTTTTGTTGACTAAACTATTTATATTGAAAAATTATGAAACTTAATATTCCTATGCTGTACATATAGAGGAATACCCCAAATTCTTCGTGGATTTAATTAATGAGTTTTCATGCTGTTTTCCTGATTTTGAATACAATCTTCTGATTTCTAGCTGAACGTGTTTTTTGGATTCAAATCTGTTTTGAGACTTGCTTTTGTGAAATACCATATGACTTATATATATTTTCTGGATTCGGCCGGGAGTCTATTTTCTAGATTCTTTGACGGATCCAGGTTTGCATGTTTGTAACAACGGAAATTTCAGATTTAGTGTTGTACTATCTTGCTGTCCTTAACTAGAATTTTCGTTGTCCCAATCTTTTACAAGTTGTCTTTCACCAGTATATGTTTATTTTTCAACCTGAACTTGTTACTTATTTATACCATGTTATACTTGGCCTGTTTGTGACACATACATGCTTGTTTGATTATAATAATAAATAACCAAGCCGGGGTTTAAAGGAAAAGATCTAATGGTGGAAAATACAGAAACGTCTACTCGGAAGAGGATTCATAGATCCTACTTGGTTATTTGGAGCTCAATATTTGGAGCTTGACACTTTCACACTTGACACAGAGTTTGATATTTTGGTTACTTGGAGCTTGATATCTGGTTACTTGGAGCTTGATACTTGAGAGCTTGTCCCTGAGTACACTGCCCTCTATGATCCACTATGAAATCTAAAGTGAAACTGTTTGAATGTAGCAACCATGTGGTAAAAAGATGAATGCATGAAGTGCTACCTAGATAGTAATAATACAAGACTTGAACATAATCAGTTGACACTTACTACTTGATACTTGTACATAATACTTGATTCTGACACTTGATCCTTTTTACTTGTTACTTATTTTTTGTTACTTGTTACTCGATACATGACACTTGTTACTTGTTTACATGATACTTGTTCACTTGACACTTGATACATGCCACTTGCACTTGTTCATCTTGTCATGCTAGTTTTCTAATTTGCTATCATGCCTATTCCATGTTATTAGTTTACCCTTTTTCCTGTACTTGTGCCTGCACTACAAGCAGCCCGTAACTTGCATTGACGGGAGTTTTTTTTTTCCTCTTCCTACAATTTATTAAATTGCAGATTTTGGAAAACAGTTACCAGATAGAGTTGGTGATATGAGATATTAATGTTGGAGTTTTGCTATATTATTTCTTATTACTTATCTTGAACAATTGTACTTGATTACTTGGATTTATTTGTATTTGGGCAATGTGACCCAGGATATTGACTTATTCAGATCGGATTTATTTGAGATTATTATATTTTGGTTTCAAGTAAATTCTTGTTGGTATTTTTATTCATATATGCATGCTTGGTTGACTTCTCTTGCTTCCGACTCTGATTATTCTTGTGAAATGTTGTAAAGATTCAGAACAGCTTATGGATGTTGAAAATCATTCGGTGGGCTTAGTCACATATCCGTATTCCGTATTCTCTTTTGAGAAGCCGGGCGTGACAAGATTTTTAGTGGTATCAGAGCACCAGGTTTGGCTAATGTATTAGTTTGACTGATATATTAGACAAGCTTGGCTCGATCTGGGATCGACACAACAGTATACAGACCATGCATGCATGAATGAACTATAATCAACACTGATCTGGATACAAGTTTTGTTTCGTTCATTTTGATCCCTTCTTATTCAATCCCTTGATTCCTTGTTCTTCTGTCTCTTTTAGTTGTCCTCATTTGTTGATTTCTTCTTGAGTATGAATTCATTCTTTTCGTACCCATGTCTTTCTAATTTTTGGTGCCATCCATTCTTTTTCTATTTCTTGCTTGGTCCGTCAGTCGGCATTGCTGTTTCTCCTTCCCTGCACTGTTTGCTTCTCTGTCTCTTGCATTCATCTTCATCCGTTGGCTCATTGCTTGGTTCATCTCTTCCTTGTCCATCATTTCTTTGATTCCAGCTTTATCTATTTCTTCATCTCTTTGCTTCGTTATCTTGCAAGTCTTTTGTTGTTTCTTCTTCATTTTTGATACGGGTTACTTCTTTATTGCATTCCATTTTGCCATCATGCATCCATTGATTATTTGATTCAATTCATCTCTGTCATTTCTCTCTTTGATTCCTGTTCTGCCTACTCCCTATCTTGCTTAGTTATCTTGTGTTGATTCTTTCTCTTTGATACTGTTTATATTCCTTCATGCAATTCATTTGACCATCGTTGTTATCCACTTCCTTCTTTTTCTGATGTTGCCCCTGCTTTGTTCCATCCCCATTAATCCTCTGTTTTGTTACCCTTCTCCAAGTTTGTTTTTGACTTATCTTATGTACCGCCTAAGCAAATTTCGAGGACGAAATTTTGTTGTAAGGTACGTAGGATTTGTAACCCCTATTTTCCCAAATACGTATTTTCTGTGTATTTTCTATATTTAAAATTTTTGTAAATTAGTTTTCCGCTTTCAAATTATTTTTGTTAAAATGTATTGTCGGATCTCCTATTAAAGCCTATTTTTAATAAATAATTTTATTTGTAACTATTTCCTATGATTTTTTATACAAATCTTATTATTGTTATTATTACTTTGATTTTCATTATTATTATTGTTACTGTTACTATTATTGTTATTGTTACTAAATTTTGCTTTTTAATGCCCCCAAAATTTGTCTAAGTTTAATTATATTCTTATTGGTTATTTTTATTTCCCAAATGGATTTTAACCCAAAATCTCAAACCATTATTTTATTGGATTTTAAACCCTATAGATTTTAAATCCAATACCCTATATTCAACCCTATTACACTTTAACCTAAACAGTGATCTAAACTACCCAAAAGCCCATTAACTAAACCCATACTCATTTCCTATACTACCCTACCGAAACCCAAGAGCCACCCGTTTACCTTTACCATCCCTTCCACCGTCATACTACCCAACCCTAGATCTAAATACCCATATATATATATTAACCAATGCAACCCATTCACCTCCCTCCCTCGACTGCTCCCACATCCCGCTGCAGCCAGCGGTAGCCACTTCCTGGCCTCCGTCGTTTCCCCGGCCTTCTCTCGCTTGTGTGCGTGAGTTTGTGTGTGGTTGTGTGTTCGTGGTTCGTAGTTGTGTTCGTGATTTGTTCGTTGTGTTCGTGCCCGGGAATTCGTTCTCGTTATTCTCTTTGCATCGTCGTTCCTGTCGTCGTCTCTAAGGCAAGTAACTTGTATTCTTTTCTTTATGTAATACAAGTACTAAATATCGCCTGTAGTGTAGTTGGGTTCTAGAGACAATTCGTGTGTGAATCATCTGTTATATATTGTCACTATTGTGTTGATTCGACCATAGTTGCCTCACAATATACATGACATGAAATAACTAGGGATGACTACTTTTCAGATGTATATATGCATGCTATTTTGTGATATCGTGTGCTTGATGTGTTATTCGTGCTATAACTTGTCGTGGACTTGCAAAATACCCTATATCATGTTGGTTGGACATCTAGTACACTATATTTCATGTTTGGTTTGATTTGGATGAGTTTCTCTTGAACTAGACGATCTTATGTTCAAAGAATAATTATGTATTTCTGTTATCTTGCTTTTGATCAGTATTTTAGACCCTATTAAGGTCAGTATATGAATTTTATTTTATGAACATGATTTGTATAAAATTCTGTCTATTTTTCAACCCTTCTGGCAGATCTCAGTTTCGTTTTATGAGTTGTGAGTTATGTCTATTTTACTACAGAGGTGTAGAGAAATTTCCAGATTATGTTTTTTATGAATTCAGAAGAGTAATCTATATTTATCATGATGTTAAAAGTATTATTTTGATCCAAAATTTTTGACAGTACAACTATACTTGATTGAGATTAACCCTGAGTTTTTGTGGATTTATTTGATGAGTTTTACAAACCGTTTGATGTTTCCAAACAAAGACTATACATGCAGAATTTTTATATTGTTCTGTAAAGAACCTGATTTTTGACCTATTTCTACTTGTTGTTTGTAAAATATTTGTGAATATGAAAGTTAGCCTACTGTGTTTATTTAATCACCCTTTTGGTGGATTTGGATTTCGATTTAGGGTTTGTGAGATATTGCTGTTTTCGTACTGCAGTGTTTAGAATTCCAGATTTACAAAACTACTTCATCTTGATGTTTTCTGATTTTTGTTGACTAAAATTTTTATATTGAAAATTATGAAACTTTATATTCTGATCTTGCACATATAGGTGAATACCCCAGATTTTTAGTGGATTTAATTAATGACTTTTCATGCTGTTTTCCCGACTTTGAATACAATCTCCTAATTTCTGGCTGAACGTGTTTTCTGGATACAAATCTGTTTTGAGACTTGCTTTTGTGAAATACCATATGACTTATATATATTTGCTGGATTCGGGGAGTATATTTTTCAGATTCTTCGACGGATCCAGGTTTGCATGTTTGTAACAACGGGAATTTCATATTTAGTACAGTACTGTCTTGCTGTCCTGAACTAGAATTTTTGTTGTCCTAATCTTTTACGAGTTGTCTTTCGCGAGTACATGTTTAACTTTCAACCTGAACTAGTTACTTGTTTATACCATGTTATACTTGGCCTGTTTGTGGCACATACTTGCTTGTTTGATAATAATAATAAATAACCAAGTCCGGGTTTAAAGGGAAAGATCTAATAGTGGAAAATACAGAAACGTGTACTCAGAAGATTATTCATAGATCCTACTTGGTTATTTGGAGCTTGATATTTGGTTATTTGGAGCTTGACACGTGATTACTTGACACTTGCACACTTGGTACAGAGCTTGATATTTTGATTACTTGGAGCTTGATATCTGGTTACATAGAGCTTGATACTTGATACTTGAGAGCTTGTCACTGAGTACACTGCCCTCTATGATCCACTATGAAATCTAAAGTGAAACTGTTTGAATGTAGCAACCATGTGGTAAAAAGATGGACGCATGAAGTGCTACCTAGATAGTAATAATACAAGACTTGAACATAATCAGTTGACACTTACTACCTGATACTTGTACGTGATACTTGATTCTAACACTTGATCCTTGATACTTGTTACTTATTTTTTGTTACTTGTTACTTGATACTTGACACTTGTTACTTGTTTACATGATACTTGTTCACTTGACACTTGATACATGTCACTTGCACTTGTTCATCTTGCCATGCTATTATTCTAATTTGCTATCATGCCTATTCCATGTTATTAGTTTACCCTTTTTCCTGTACTTGTGCCTGCACTACAAGCGGCCCGTAACTTGCAGTGACGGGAGTTTGTTTTCTTTTTTCTCTTCCTACAATTTATTAAATTGCAGATTTTGGAGAACAGTTACCAGATGGAGTTGGCGATATGAGATATTAATACTGGAGTTTTGCTGTATTATTTTTTGTTTCTTATCTTGAACAATTGTACTTGATTACTTGGATTTATTTGTATTTGGGCAATGTGACCCAGGATATTGACTTATTCAGATCGATTTTTTTTTGAGATTATTATATTTTGGTTTCAAGTAAATTCCTGTTGGTATTTTGATTCATATATGCATGTTTGGTTGACTTCTCTTGCTTCCGACTCTGATTGTTCTTGTGATATATTGTAAAGATTCCGAACAGCTCATGGATGATGAAAATCATTCGCTGGGCTTAGTCATGTATCCGTATTCTGTATTCTCTTTTGGGAAAGGGGCATGACACACTTAGAAGGGAGTTGCACCGCCTGATGTCCCACTCCAGCACGTAGACCTTCTTCTCCTCCTCGGTGAAGGCCATGTGAGCCTCAATGGTTAATGGGGGGCACTTGCAGGCGAGGAGCAGGCCCAAAGAAGAGCCCCCCTCCCCCCACATATTGGGATCATCAACGCCTTCATCAGCGACTCCACAATTATCACCAGGGTTGAAGTTGAAGAGCTCTTGGCTATCTTCGAGGACCTAGGCTTGCTCGAGATCCTCTTCCTCCTGTTGTCCTCTGGCTTCTTATTACGCAAGTTAGACTAAGCCATAATGAGGCTATCAAAGTCCATGCCTTACTCCATTGTAAAAGAACAAAACAGAGATATGAGAATGAGACAAATTGAATAAAACTAAGTACTTGATAAAGAAAAGAAAACTACCAGTGTTCATGGGACACCCCCCCCCCCCCCAAATCCCATGAAAAGGACACACATCCGGGTCGGCCTTCACGAACATCCCCCCTTCCACCTTGTAGGAATCCCCGTGGCTTGGGAGTTGGGAAGATGAAGTATTTACTTTTCTAGTACTTGAACGAGTCAGGATTCTCTAGACTCCTCACTTCGAACGAGGAGATAGATGGTACCAGTTTTCCAGCACCTTTTTTCTAATGAAGCTTGAAGTGGTTCCTCCAGATATTCAAGCTCAGTTATTCACCCACTTTTTTGCACAACAAGATAAAATCTGTCAAGTTCCTCCACTCGTTAGACATATGTTGCACCGACTGAGCCTGCACCAATTGAGTACTTCCTTCATAAAAGGATGCACGGGGAGATGCAGCTCGGCGTGGAAAGCGTCTTAAGGGAATACGTAGTACTCCTTGGACATAACTGAGAATGCCCTAACTTCGGGGCCCAAAAAGAGTTACTCGTACTCAGAAATTCCAAAAGCGACCCTGATCTTCGGTAGATCGTCCTTTGTGAGGATCGTTGTTATGTGGTGTAATGCCCCGAATTCCAAATACAACTGAATTTGAGATTTCCACAGGATCTTTTCGTCTCATTCGGTACAATTTTACAAAGAATTGAAAACTTTCCATTTTACATCAGAGTTACATGAGATTTTACACTTTACATTTTACAGCGGAAGCATATAACACAATAATTTACATGTAATGACAGCGGAAGCAATTTACATCATTCAAATAAATGTACATCAACAATGAATAATTTGTAAGCATCAGTTCTCCTTTCGCTTTTATCAAGCCATTTATCCTGCATATAAAACTGTGGGCACGTCAGTTTATTCAACCGACGAAAATTATACATGGCCATCCTCTCTATGCCAGAAACAGTATAACGATTCTCATTTCATAACAAATCACAAACTTGTTCACATATCAAATTAAAGGGAAAATCTTAATGATGTCATGTTGTGATTGTGCACTTAATCCTTAATGCAATAATTATGTTATATGACACTAATACGCACTTGTTCGGATTCTATGCATCCCATACTACATAGGTCCGAGGGCAAGCCCTTAATCACACTTCATCTTGTAGGGTTCAATCCCTCGTCATGACTTAATCTACTACTGTAACTACGGTAAGTTTCCTAGATGTTTTCCGACATACGAACTCATATCTAGGCGCCCTGGAGGGAATCCCAACGCACTGACACATGACTCATCATGCAGGCATCCTGTGGTAATTCAGCTCCTACCATAGACATGATACCACCCGCAGTCGTCAAAACACCCCACGACCGTCGCCACCGGGACGGTACTCTGGAGCAGTATCCACGCCCTATCATGACTCATCATGGGACATCCTGGGATACTCTCTCGTCGCCAATCCAATGGCCCTCATACTCAATGTTTTTCTCTTACTTTCATCACATCTTCACTATGTATCTAGTCCTTATTTTATTAGAATCATGGACAAAATCAAAGCTCTAGAGTTAGCCTCTCCACTATACCGGACTTAATCATTCATTCAACATGACCAACCTTGGTCTTTCTTTTCAAATTTCATTTCATTTACTTCCAATTGCCGGTGGGAGACTTAGCTACTCTTTTGTTTCAATTTCAATTCACAATTACCAAAATTGAGCGTTACCAGCTCATGAGTTCATTTTCATAATCTCAATAGATTTTCCTTTTCCATGCTCATAACTTTCACATTCATACAACTTTCATAAATTCAAATAATGATTCACTTCATTTTAGGTATTCATGCAAAGACAAATAGAGTTTACTTACTGTCACAACCAATAATCATTCAACATAAGATTCATAATCTTTACCATAAAGCAATTCATAGAATTTCTGCGATGTTAAAAAGTAATCTGGACAGTCGACTTAGAGCTTATCCAGTCGACTTGTTCAGTCGAAGAAAGTTCTTCAATAACTGCTCGGAAGAGTCGACTGCTGCACATGGCCAGTCGGCTGTTCCGCAGCATTAAAAATCTAAATATCATTTACGGGGCAGTCGACTGTCATTCAAACCAGTCGGCTGTTCTACAGAGTTCAATTATACAACTTTTCAAGTTCAGTACAGTCGACTGTTACATACATTCGGTCGACTGAATAGGGTTATTTTTTTGAATTAAGGGATCATCTCTCCCTTCTGTTCTTCAATTAGCACACAGCATTTTATTCAACTACAGTATGTTCAATGTCAACATAAACATGTGATTCTTATCTGTTTACCATCATCATAACATAGTTTATGATTAAATGTAAATCTCACACAATTATTATGTTCTTTCCTTCAAATGAGATGCTAAACATACATTTTTCCTTTACTCCTCATTTATCCACGAAGATGAACGCTAACTCCAATTTAACATGCTAGAAAATCAAGTTAACAATTCACCTTAAATACATCATTTCATGGAATTCCGAACTGTTCATATTTATTTCGGTGTACCAGTCGATTGCTCACATGATCGGTCGACTGTACAGGTCATTTCCAGTTCCCTAATTATCATTAGTTCTTTTTCATCTATTCACATCTTCCACAATAAGTATAACACAAAGCATTTCAATATATGATCACCCTATCAATCCACTTTTCACAAATATGATAACAATCAATATAAGCCCTAGCATGATCTCTCTATTAGAAGTCCTGATAAACACCCACCTTGTTGAAGAGTTTAACGAAATCCCGTAAAGCCTTCTAGTGTGATAATGTGACTCCTCCTTGCTCCTTGCCACCGAGAATCCTCTGAAGTGATGACCGGCCTCCAAGATACTCACTCACAACTCTCTTAAAAAATATATCTTTCTTTCAAATAAAGTTCTTAGTGTAAAAGACAAATGAGTGAGAGGGGTATTTATACTAAATCTTTGGGTGAGATGGAGGGCTAGGATTGAGTAGATGGTTATGAGATGGAGGGCTAGGATGAGAGTAGGAGTTGTAGTAACTACCCACAACTAGGTAACCACCTATACACTAACTCCACTTCTTCCAAAAATCGGCCAAGGAAAGGTGCTCATGCACGTGTACGTGCAATGCACGTGCTTGCACTAGTCTTCATATAAAAACTTGTACATTATACATCCTTATAAAAATAATCTTTTAAAAGACGTTACCTTACAAGTTGTTATTAAGAGAATGGGCTTAAATTGATGGGCCAAAATATTAGTTTTTTACAAAATAAATAAATTAGATTTTTGGGCTTGTGTTTATTTGAGACAAGAGGGCCTTTTATAAAAAATAATTTAAAGAACACATATACATATATATATGCATATACTCATCATCCATAAGGAAAATGATTACAAGATTTCATATTACGAAAATTGCACGTGCACACTACGTGCAAAATAAATAATTTTCAAAAATTAAAATCGGGGCATTACATGTGGTTGGCCTTAGAGGTCGGGCGATCCACTGGTTAGGGGTATCATGGACCGAAACTCACCAGATCTGCGAAGTCCTCTGGGTAATGACGAATGAGGAAGGCAGTGTGAAGAGGGTGAGCAATATCGAAGAAATATCCTGTCATTTCCCTCATCTCCTCCTTCACCTCGATGTGACGGAAAACTCGACTACTGCCTTTCCCTTCTTCTACAAAGGGCAAGATTGGCGGACGGAGAGAACCTTGTCCTCGTCAGGATTCGAGGAGGTGGAGAAGTTACTCGAATGAACCTTAGACATGACTTATTCAATTTATAATAAAAATATCTGGCTTTCGAATATGAACTTACGACAAAAAAGTAGCCGGAGTGTGCAGTATAGTGAGAGAAAGAGCAAATGGAGAGAGAAGCTATAAGTCAAAATGAGAGGAGAAGTGAAGCAATGGGGGGGGGGGGTGTTGAGGATTTTGTAGCGAAAGCATCTATGATGGCTCCTAGATAACCACACTATGATATGGAGCAATCTTAGCCACCCAAATATTCTTTTGATCTAACGGATGAAACGCATAGTTAGAAAACAAAGCGATGAAAGATGACGTGGTGAAAAATCAAAAGTCGCCTATAAGAAGAATGTTATGATCACTTGAGCTCGGTGCTCGGATCCATCCGAGCAGTCTCGCGAAATTCACAAATTGCTCGGTGATCGGTGCCAAGGTGATCCGAATAGCACAAATGGATCCGAGCAGTCATAGGATCTAAGCAACAGCAAGGGACCGAGCAGCAGTAGGGACCCGAGCACCAGCTTGGATCCTACCAGCCACAAGGATCCAAGCAGCCATAGGATCGTAATAGCTACAAGGATCATAACAGCCATAGGATTCGAGCAACCGCAGGGATTCGAGTAGCTCGGTGCTCACCACCAGACTCATCAACCGAGGTTATCAGGCTTCTCCACGCAGCTCGGTGCTCAGCGCCAGATTCATCAATCGAGATGCTCGAGCCTTTCCAAGCAACTCGATGCTTAGTTCCAAATACAAAGATCGAGCCATTTGAGCCTTAGGACCAGATTCGGCAGTCAAGTTCCCTAAAGATGCGCGCCTTTCTGATTTTGATTAAAATTTATAAAAAATAATTATAAATTTAGGAAATTTAATTTAAAATTCCAAAAGGTAATTATAAATTTAGAAAAATTAATTAAAAATTCTAAACAATAATTACTACCATAAGAGATTTTGAGCAAGGGTCCAGGCGTCCTCGAAAGTACTGTATGACCATCCATTATCTAAATCAGAATGAAATACTTCCCAAAGGCTGTGACTTTTAACCTCTGGGAGTGGGGGGCATATGATAAGGGTAAAATTTCAAACCACATGATCCCAGCATGCATCTTAATGTCGACAGGGGTGGTACAGTAATTCCATAGAGAAAGCAAGCTTACCAAAAGAATATGGGTCATCTCCACGCCCATTAGCACATTAGCCCAACCAGATCCACAATCAAAGCTTGCTTGCAGCCCGTGAAGAAGGGGATTTCCAGCCAGTTAGTTGTATGTCAAATCCCCCCAACTTTGGGATTAGTTGCTAATTCCTTTACTGCGATAATCTCTAATTGAATCTTTAAAATATACGTTTCAGGTCTCTTCTATAACTGATTCCTAGCTTATACATACTCTTCCCCTCCATTAGTTAAAGGTAATCAATATTTCTCCACTAAAAATCCCTAATCATATTTTGGTGACTAACTTGAGCACCGGAGGGACTTACACTGGAACAACTTTCGGTGTAAGACTTTTTGAAGGTTCCCAAGAATTTTCAGCGAGTTAGATCTAGATCATGGCTTTCCCCCTCATCAAAAGCACTCATAATATGACTGCTCCCACAGCAAAATTAGCAGCAACAACACTGCAATTCTGAAAGCGGCTCAGCTCATCCTAGTCGCATTCAAACATATTTTACCAAACACACATTGCATCCGAAAATTTTTTCTTTGCATCATGGTCTTAGTCCTCTAGGATGGACTGAAAACTGAGAATCGTCTTTTATCCCGAGGCCTTTACGCCCATAGAATGCTAATTCGGAACGAGCATAGTTGAGCAGGTGACAAGGCAGTACACATACGAGCCAACACCTAAAAACAACAAATTATCCAAATGCCACATTCTAGCCTCCCTATCCATAAACGGTTGTAATAAAGCCCTGCAATGAAAATCTGGTTGAGCCCCTGAAGTAATCGGTCCAACCACTTTTTTTTCTACAGACCCTCATGACACGTATGATGACTACGCAAAAATGCGAGCTCCATGGCGTGAGTTATACCGTCAAGCGCCTAGGGCCTGCCTTTGTGCTGCCTATACCAATAAAAATTCTCTGCTCGAAGATGGCCGCAGGACCACAATGGTCGCCCCGACATCGATTAGAACTCCACTGACCTGCGACTACAGTACCAAAATGGACACTCGTAAGCAAGGGTTCTCTGATTTCCTCAGGAGATGAACCAGTCTGAAACTTATGGTCCACTCATAGACATATGCGACCTGCTATAAGTGCACTTCTTTCTACATATCCGCGCAAAGGAGATCACCCCCAAAATCCAGGATGTCACCTTTGTCCTCAGACTCGCAGACTTTTACCTCGCTGTAACACCCCAAATTTTTTTCCCTCCAAAATCAATTCTTTCAATTTCTATACTACTTTTAACATAAACTAAAATAGTTATATTTCAAATAAAATTTTTGCAGAGTTTTCCCTGAAATTTCTGTCCCGAAACACAAAAGAGCTTACGAAATTCTGCTCTAAATTTCGTAGCTCACAACACAGGTAATATAATCACGGCTCCCCAGGTCAAAATGAGCAGAAACACAAGCAATATTAATATTATGCTGTGGGGGCCAAACTCATAACAGAATATCATATATCAAATAAAAACCATGAATTTCTTTGAAAACTTAAGAAAATTTTTAGAAAAGAACTTATAAAACGTACCACAGAGCTTGGTACTCCACAACGAGATGGGTACGGTTCAAAAACATACCATACTATCCCACACTATACTCACCATCATCATCTACATACTTATACATCCAAAATACAATTTAAATCATAAACTTCACTATTCAAATAACTAAACTATACAAAAAATTAAGAATAAAAGAACCCACTCATACTAAAACCTCTGCCTCCTCTGCACTACTGAGGACCTTCAACAGTAGGGGGTTTAGGGTAGTCCTGGGACTCCCCTAACCCCCCAAACAGTAAGGGATTAGCCATATCTGGTGTGAGTATAATTTACTAGTTAGTAAATAAATTAAACTGTATAAAGAACATAGATTGAACTTACAAATATCAAGATAATACGATTCAACCTGAAATCTGAACATCAAAACATCATAAATACGACTTTATATCAAAGTACTCTTCTAATCTGCACCCATCTACATATCCATAACTTAACATACGTCGCTATATGTGTCACACTGATATCATATCTAACTTTATTTTACATTCGCATAATATTATATCATACCTACACACTTTCTTTACTTCTTGTACTCTTTCCATACCACAATTTGTTTGAATTATTCACATTAATTTCTCACACATAATTCCTTCACGGTTAATGTCATATACACCACATCATATCAACTCATATAGATAATTCCTTCACTTTTTATTCGAAGACATCGCACTAATATTAATCCACATATATAATTCGTTTACTTTTCATATTTAATCACAAACAGCATACTCCTCTTTTCATGAATATTTTTACATCACCATTTCTTTATTTTAATAAATAGTCACATAATGCCACAACCTCATTTCTTCATACTTATTCAACCACGTACTTCATTTACCATTCATTTTCATTTTCATACTTATGACTCATATTCTTTCATACTTATCTTCATTCATATATATTTTCTTTCTCATTCTCATATTAGATAACCTCATATTCATACAATCAATAATGTCCCATACAATTTCATAACGTCTCATCACATGTATTTATTTTATTGGCTATCATCACATTTATCTGTTTTCATTGCATCTTATTCATATGTATTCAATCCCATAATATCACATTCATTCATTTCTTATGACACATATCTTAACATCTCATTATAAATTACAATTTACTTTCATTTCATCCTATCATCCTCATATCACTCATTGTAATGCTAATTCTTATTGTATCAAATACATGCTTTATAACTCATTCTCATCCCGTCATACAACTTTAGTTACTTCTTATTCTTATTGATAATATATCTTACTTTGATTTTCACTTACATCTCATGTTACAATTAACTTCAGTTTCATTCCCGTCAATTTATACTCCGCATCCCAAACATAGTTTGGGTAATAATACATCGCACCCCAAGGCCGATAGCTTGGGTAATAATCACTGCACCCCAAGTAGAACATGGGTAATAACTCATCACATCCCAAGCCAATAGCTCGGTTATTACTTTACTCTATTTTCATTTTCATCTTCAATTCGCTTTACTTTTCATTTCCATCTCCCAATACAACTATCATATCAACAACCCACCATTTCACTGTAGGAGTTGTGCCATGGCAGGTAGTTCCCACCATTTTCATGGAAATAGCGGGCGAGTAGTTGCTCGCACAATTCCAAGGCGCATCCACTAAACATTTCCATAATAAAATTCTAAGACACACGTCCTTTACTTTTTCATTTATATAATACACCCAGATTTTTTTTACTTATCATATTAATTTCAATTCATACACTTACTTTACTTTCTCATTTCCACTTCACATTAAATACTTTATTTACTTTCTCATTCTCATTCACACTTCACTTTCTTTACTTTCTCATTCTCATTCCACACTTTACTTTCTTTAGTTTTTCATTCTCATTCCACACTTATTCATTTTATTAATTTTGTTGACCAGTGAGCCACAATATCCCATTATACTAAAAGCCGACAGCACAATAAACACACGGACCTCTGCCCCCCCCGGGGGGGGGGGGTCTTACGCATCCGAGGCTACGTCTACCTCGCAGCCTTTGCCAGTGAGGGTACACCGCACCCCAGGTAAACTAGGTACTTCCTCCCAACCGAAGCCAGGAGGGAAAAACATCGCACCCCAGGTAAACTGGGTACTTCCTCCCAGCTAAAGCCAGGAGGGAAAAACACTGCACCCCAGGTAAACTGGGTACTTCCTCCTAGCCGAAGCCAGGAGGGAAAAACACCGCACCCCAGAAAAACTGGGTACTTCCTTGTGACATCTATCATCGAGGGGATAACCGGGCCTCAAGCCGATAGCTTGGGCGAAAAAAACTCCACACCCCAAACATGGTTTGGATAATAAATGTAATATCCCGGACGGATATTAACTCGTATAAATTACTATTTTATTATTATTTTATTATTATTTTATTATTATTTCATCTTAATCCCAAAATCAGATCATTTTGGTGATTTTTCGCCGGGTTGCCCACAAATAGTGTCTACGCGCATCCGAAGCGCATCAAATTGATAGCACGATCCTCCGAATTAATAATAAAATTTATTTTATTATTATTTTCAAAATTTAACTATTTTATGGGAATTTTATGAGGATTTTATAAGGAAATTTAGTATACACATACATGCACACATACATACCATTGTATGGTACTTAGTACATTATGCAAAGTATATGGCATATACTCAAAGAACAATGTACTCATTCTTGTCATGGCAACTTAATTAGAAGGTTAAGGTTGATTAGGAGGTTTAAACTAGGGCTTGTATGCATGAGAAGAACTAAAACCCCTTCTAGAAGCCTTATCCCTTCACCATGCCTCCACCTCACCACCCTACACCTTACCCCTCCAACCCCCCGCCCCCCCCCCCCCCCCCCCCCCCCCCCCCCCCCCGTAGGGTATGGCCGGCCACCCCTCTTCTTGGGGTTTTTGTGCAAATGTGAGTGCACATTTGCACTTACCACCTCCTATTCCCTTCTATAAATACTCCCTCCTTCTCCTCCTTCTCTCATTGTAGAAAAGAAAAGGAAAGAAAGAAAGGAAAGAAAAAGAAAGAGAGATAGTCTCATACTAACAAAGAGAGTTTTTATTGTAGGATTTTCCTCGGTGATTCTAAAAGCTAGGGGAAGGAGAAGGTTAGCAAGCAAGTCCTTTCAATAGAAACCAAGGTGGGGGTTCTCCATTTGCTTGTTTAGTTGTTTGTTTGTTTTGATAGTTGACTTCTTCTACCTTCTTGTTTTGTTTTGTTTTTTTTGGGTTTGTTCTTGTGAATGGGTGTGTTGAATGTTGTGGTAAATAAAAGAAAGAAAGAAAGTAGTAGTAACTACTAAAAAAACATATAAAGATCACATCTTTAACATTGTAGTTGTTGTTTTGTATGTTGTTGGACTAAAAAGGCATATTGTATATGAACATTGAACATACAACCGATTGGGGGTTGTAGGACTTGTAGGACTTGGTATACATAAGCATATGAGCATTTTTACAACCATTGTGGGTTGTAGGACTTTGATTGAACTTGGACTAATGATAATAAGCATATGTTCTATTGTAGTTTTCTTTCTAAAATAAAAAGATCTTTTCTTTTTATTAATCACTAGTTGTAGAAAATAAAAAGATCTTTTCTTTTTATTAATCACTAATTGTAGAAAATAAAAAGATCTTTTCTTTTTATTAATCACTAGTTGTAGAAAATAAAAAGATCTTTTCTTTTATTAATCACTAGTTGTAGAGTAAAAAGATCTTTTCTTTATTAATCACTAGTTGTAGAAATAATAAAAAGATCTTCTCTTTATTAACCACTAGTTGTAAAATAAATAAAAATGATCTTTTCTTTTATCACTAGTGATAATAAAGACTAATAGGCAACTAAGTAGTAGCATGCTAAAATATAAAGTAGTAGTATATTGATTAAATGAAGAAGTAGTAGTAAGTAGTATAAATGTTTATGTCCATAAAGTAGTAGTAGTAGTAAGTTGTATGTTGTGAATGAAGTAGTAGTAGTAGTAGATAGTTGTAGGATGTTTTCTAAATTATCCTAGTATGTTTTTATGCTTAGAAGGTTGTAGGCTTATTTCTAAAAATATCCTAGTATGTTTTTATGTTTAGAATGTTGTAGGATTATTTCTAAAAATATCCTATCATGCTTTATGTTTAGAATGTTGTAGGATTATTTCTAAAAATATCCTATCATGCTTAGAATGTTGTAGGATTAATTCTAAAATTGCCTATCACATGTGGGAATGACATACATGTTGTAGGACTCATTCATAAAATACCTACCATGTTTAGTAATTTATTTATGATTAGAATGTTGTAGGATTAATCCTAGGAATTTCCTACCATGTTTAGTAACTTATTTATGCTTTGAATGTTGTAGGATTCATCCTAGGAATTTCCTACCATGTTTAGTAACTTATTTATGCTTAGAATGTTGTAGGATTCAATCTAAAAGTTTCCTACCATGTTTAGATCAACTCATTTATGCTTAGAATGTTGTAGGATTCAATCTAAGAGTTTCCTACCATGTTTGGATTAATTTTATTATGCTTAGGATGTTGTAGGATCAATGATAAAATTACTTACCATGTTAGTTTAATTGTAGGTAAGTGATATACCATGCTAGTTTAATTGTAGGTATGTGATATACCATGCTAGTTTAATTGTAAGTAAGATCTATGCCATGCTAGCTTAATTACAAGTAAGTTGTATGCCATGCTAGCTTAATGGTAATTAAGTTGTATACCATGCTAGTTTAATTGTAGGTAAGAGATATACCATGCTAGTTTTAATTGTAGGCAAGATCTATGCCATGCTAGCTTAATTACAAGTAAGTTGTATGCCATGCTAGCTTAATGGTAATTAAGTTGTATGCCATGCTAGTTTAGATGAATACTCATGTTTACATGATACCCATGCTTAGATAAGTATTTGTTCATGCTATGTTAGTAGATGATCATGCTTAATCATTATTCATGCTAAGTAAGTAGGTATCATGCTAATTATTGATCATGTTAAGTTAATGATAGCCATACTATGATATTCATGCTTAGAGTAAAGAAACTACTCATGGCTAGTTGTAGTGATGTTATGTTGTGTTCTATACCATGCTAACGTTCCAATACATGCTTAGAATTTTGTAGGGTTAGTGTTAGAATTACCTACTATGTCTTGGATTGTTGTTTGTTATATCTATCCATACTTGGATTATGATGATTAGTCAAGATAAGTAGTAAGCTTTCACGCTCGTTTGACTATAGTGAACTTCATGTCTAGGTCATAGAGATTTTATGCTTAAGCTCGATGTAAGCACAAGCTTAATCATATTCATACTTAAGAGTATCATGGTGAGTGGTTGTGTTATATGATTAGATTGTTGTAGGAAGATGCTTGCGATTGTATGCCATGCTTAAGGCGCTATAGGTTGAAGTAATAAGGATTGGGAAGACCACTAGTAATAGTTAGTTGATAAAGGCTGTTTTGTCACCTTCGGTTCTTCCTTAGTAGAATACCGATCATAGACTACTAGTAGATTCTTCTGTTGCTTCTAATGATAGAAAATTAAGTTTGCTAGTAAGCACGTTTGGTTGCTTTTAAGATTAATTACCTGTATGGTTGTTTGCATATGGTTGTGCTCGTACGTGGCTCGACTGGCCCGTACGTAGCTGTGGGTCTCATACGTAGCTTACTTGGCTCGTATGTAGGTTGTTGTCTCGTACGCGGTTCGACCGGCCCGTGCGTAGATGTTGGTCTCATACGCGGCTTATTTGGCTGGTATGTACGTTGTTGTCTCCTACGAGGCCCGCCTGGCTCGTAGGTAGTCATTGTTTCATACGTAGCTTATTGGCTTGTATGTGGTTGTTACTCGTGTATAGCTTGTTAGCTAGTACACAGTTCGTTGTGCTCGTCTAGGGTGATGTTACCACCCTGAGGGCTATCGACCATCAAGACATATGTTTTCTCACCCTAAGGAACTGTGGAGGAGTCACTCCTTGTGTACTGTCGAATCTTAACCAGGGTAGGTTGATCGAGGACAGGAGTATAGACGAAATCCAAGTCTAGGGTAGCGGCATGCATGTATATTCGCACAGCCAAAGTCTTGGATCGATGAGCCACGAACCGGATCCGGAGGGATCTGGTAAGTCTAGGTTGAGCAGCCTAGTAGAGTTGTCTTGCGAAGTCTACTTTAAAGGCCTAGCATGTTGTGTTTATAATATTGTCATCCCTAGGATTGTTCGAGTCAGGGACATCATTTGGATAGTGACTTAAAAGGATCATTTTACTTAAACCCTTTTGCCGGGAGAGAGGAGTCAGTTGTAGGGGGCCCCTTACACTAATTCGTCCCTTGAGGCAGATCATAGGTGGTGTATTGGGTTGTACCTTCCCGTCAAAGGGATACGTACGGTGCCATCTCACAAGTTGAGGACACGGGTTGCGTATCTCGCGCTGTTAATTCCTGAGGTGCCGTGGCTAGGGGTGCCACAGGATGCATTGTGCAGTCCTGCGCTGGCGAGACCCCAGAGGGTGCCACAGGGTAGGCTTCGCGCTACCCTGCGCTTGCGAAACCCTATAGTTTGATTTTTGGAATGACGCCCAATACATTGGGTTCGTCTATTTTGAGTGAGGTCCGGTTAGCCGGGTCGCGGTGGCGAACATAGACACCACTGGAGAAATGCAACAGTGGCACATGACCACATCTGCAGCCTCGCGAGTCATGTGTAGGTGTCAGGAACAGGTTGTGTACAATTAGATGTTCATGATGCGGGTTCAAATCCCTATATATGGAGAAACAGCTTGAGATGGGGTCGCATGTAGTATGGGCTGCATGTTGCTTCGGAGACTTGCTGACATTAGAATAGGAAGCGTCCTAGTTCTATTTAAATATCGCATTAGAGTCTAGTCTTAGCACTCACGAACACTTAAACTACACCAACACCATGGCTATATTTTGTATATTGTTTGGGAGATTCGCTGCTATATGATCAGCCTTTAAGCGTCAGTGAATACTGACGTCCCCACTTCCATAGGTATTAGATCGCCGAAGTACAAAGGCGAGATTCAGGAGGACTCAAGGCAAGGAAAGCAAGGAGTCAGTGTTATGTTTAGTTCCGCTGCAGTATATGTATTGATTATCTATTAGTTGAGAGGTACTCTGATGTAAGATGTTGAAGGTTGTAATACTTGGAAATGTAAAGGTAATATTGTAACTCTATTGTAAGGTATTACAGTTGTACAATATTCAGACTTGTAACACTTTGTGTATTGAATAAAAAGTTTTAAATTCTCCTGTTTTTCTGTGTATTGTGACTAATTGAAGAAAAGGTCTTGGCTCGTGTCACGATTTCCCAATGTTTGGAAATCGGGGCGCTACAGAGTGGTATTAGAGCTAACTTCAATTTACAGTCCAACACAGTAGGAAAATTTAAACTTAGATGCATTTAGGAGATTGGGTTTTAGCTAGTTGTAGACAAATTATAACTCATATTGTTGTTCTTTCAACTTATGTTTTATAATGTTTCTATATCAATGCTAATTTCTGTATCCACTCCTTGCAGGATGACGGACAGAGCAGTTCCCACGGGGAGTGGGTGGGGTCAGGGAGAGGTGATAGAGATAGACTCGGACACAGAGCCTATCTTGGAGGAGGCTCAGCCACCGGTGGAGGCCGGACTGGCCAACGGAGCCCCCGCAGCTGCCACAGCAGGGGCTTTTGCTTTTGGAGGTCAGGCCCCAGTTCCGCCACCTCCCTAGCTTACCCCCGTGGAGGAGGCCTTTCAGCAGGTCTTCGAAGACATCTCTACGCTGACTTGGTCTCACGTCCATCTAGAGAACAAGATGGACTCATGTGAGTTCGTCAAACTATCACCATGCAAGGGAGGTGGAAAGGCTGAGGAGTGCCAACGCAAGGGCTCAATGCCGAATGGTGATCCAAAACCGTGCCTACAGGGCACAGTTTGAGCGCCTAGAGCGCCGGTGCACAGACCTTCAGGTTCAGATTGCGCAGTTGCTGGCACTGATGACCGGACAGGACCCACCTGAGGGCGCCAGCAGTACCGACTAGGCGGTCGGGTACTTAGGAGTTGTTTTGTTATTTTGTGATTTTGGCTCCTACATCTGTGATGTATAGATAGGGAGGATGTCACTTAGGAAAGAACGTGACACTTTGTAACCAAGTAGGTTTAGGCAGACGGTGTTGTTATTTTGTGATCTTGACTCCTACTCCTGTAATGTATAGGTAGGAAAGTTATTACTTAGAAAGAGATGACATTTTGTAAACCAGGGGTTTTTGTATATATAAGTGTAACCCATTGGATGGATGTTCAAAGAAAAATTTTGGTTCATCTCTTGTTATCCGACTATGCTATTTTGTATTTGTCGATTCATTCTCCTAACTTAGAGTAGTTCTGAGGACAGAACTATTCTAAGGAGGGAGTAATGTAATATCCCGGACGGATATTAACTCGTATAAATTACTATTTTATTATTATTTTATTATTATTTCATCTTAATCCCAAAATCAGATCATTTTGGTGATTTTTCGCCGGGTTGCCCACAAATAGTGTCTACGCGCATCTATCGGTCGGTGCGCATCCGAAGCGCATCAAATTGATAGCGCGATCCTCCGAATTAATAATAAAATTTATTTTATTATTATTTTCAAAATTTAACTATTTTATGGGAATTTTATGAGGATTTTATAAGGAAATTTAGTATACACATACATGCACACATACATACCATTGTATGGTACTTAGTACATTATGCAAAGTATATGGCATATACTCAAAGAACAATGTACTCATTCTTGTCATGGCAACTTAATTAGAAGGTTAAGGTTGATTAGGAGGTTTAAACTAGGGCTTGTATGCATGAGAAGAACTAAAACCCCTTCTAGAAGCCTTATCCCTTCACCATGCCTCCACCTCACCACCCTACACCTTACCCCTCCCCCCCCCCCCCCCCCCCCCCCCCCCCCCCCCCCCCCCCCCGTAGGGTATGGCCGGCCACCCCTCTTCTTGGGGTTTTTGTGCAAATGTGAGTGCACATTTGTACTTACCACCTCCTATTCCCTTCTATAAATACTCCCTCCTTCTCCTCCTTCTCTCATTTTAGAAAAGAAAAGGAAAGAAAGAAAGGAAAGGAAAAGAAAGAGAGATAGTCTCATACTAACAAAGAGAGTTTTTATTGTAGGGTTTTCCTAGGTGATTCTAAAAGCTAGGGGAAGGAGAAGGTTAGCAAGCAAGTCCTTCCAATAGAAACCAAGGTGGGGGTTCTCCATTTGCTTGTTTAGTTGTTTGTTTGTTTTGATAGTTGACTTCTTCTACCTTCTTGTTTTGTTTTGTTTTTTTTGGGTTTGTTCTTGTGAATGGGTGTGTTGAATGTTGTGGTAAATAAAAGAAAGAAAGAAAGTAGTAGTAACTACTAAAAAAACATATAAAGATCACATCTTTAACATTGTAGTTGTTGTTTTGTATGTTGTTGGACTAAAAAGGCATATTGCATATGAACATTGAACATACAACCGATTGGGGGTTATAGGACTTGTAGGACTTGATATACATAAGCATATGAGCATTTTTACAACCATTGTGGGTTGTAGGACTTTGATTGAACTTGGACTAATGATAATAAGCATATGTTCTATTGTAGTTTTCTTTCTAAAATAAAAAGATCTTTTCTTTTTATTAATCACTAGTTGTAGAAAATAAAAAGATCTTTTCTTTTTATTAATCACTAGTTGTAGATTAAAAAGATCTTTTCTTTATTAATCACTAGTTGTAGAAATAATAAAAAGATCTTCTCTTTATTAACCACTAGTTGTAAAATAAATAAAAATGATCTTTTCTTTTATCACTAGTGATAATAAAGACTAATAGGCAACTAAGTAGTAGCATGCTAAAATATAAAGTAGTAGTATATTGATTAAATGAAGAAGTAGTAGTAAGTAGTATAAATGTTTATGTCCATAAAGTAGTAGTAGTAGTAAGTTGTATGTTGTGAATGAAGTAGTAGTAGTAGTAGATAGTTGTAGGATGTTTTCTAAATTATCCTAGTATGTTTTTATGCTTAGAAGGTTGTAGGCTTATTTCTAAAAATATCCTAGTATGTTTTTATGTTTAGAATGTTGTAGGATTATTTCTAAAAATATCCTATCATGCTTTATGTTTAGAATTTTGTAGGATTATTTCTAAAAATATCCTATTGATATGGCTAAAAATAGGATTAAATCAGGACCGTTCACATCGGACACGAATCTTAAAGCTCAGGGGTAAAACGGTAATTTCACCTACTAACGGGTCTGAAATGGGAACTGGGTCTTTCTTCACGACCCAATAACCCACGAACGGATCCACCTCAACTGGGTGCGGGTCCCAACCCGAAACACACCCAGTCCAGAAGAGATAGAATTAGGGTTTCTGATTAATCCTAATCAACGGCTCTGATTCACATCTATCTTTTCACCGGGAATTAAGGGATTACATTCCTAATCTGATTACAAGGATTTTATACCTTATCAGACCACAGGAATCACATTCCTTATCTGATCCCAACGGCGACTATAAATACCCCCCACCCATCTCCATTAAGAGGTAATCAATCTTTTGCTAGTTAAACGCTCTTTCATAATCATTTCTGGTTACTGACTTGAGCGTCGGAGGGTGCATCGCCGGGATCAACCTCGGTGTCTCGCACTTTCTTGCAGGTAAACGGCGGGAGTCAGCGATCAAACTCCGGCGGAACAGGTTAGGTGTTTGCTATTTAGGTTTTCCAAGAACTCACAAATTCTATCTGTTTGCCCCCACACCGAAATTAGCGGCAACAGATTGGCGCCGTCTGTGGGAACACCAAACGAATAGCAGCCCCTCCTCCCGTTGGTCCGATCTTCTCCAGCCATGCCTCCGAGAAAAGTCAGGTCCAGAGGGTCCAACCGCGGGCCCAACCCCGCCGATCAGCAAGAGGTAGTCCCCGTCCAACCCGCTCCGCAGCAGGGACAACCTCCGCCTCAAGTGGAGGACCCTCTTCAACAAGATCAGCCTCCTCTTCAGAATCAGGAACCCCCCAAGGGTCCCACCTGTCCTCAGAATGCCGGTGCGGGGGGCTCCCGCATGAAGCAACCTCTCCACCTAGACCGCGTCTCCATACACAAAGCCTCTACGGATTCCATGGCCTCTCACAATCCTCAAAACCGGCAGAAGGTGGAGGACTTACGCCACCGTCTGGACGAGAAGCGGTCCCGAGAGGGAGCCTCCCGCCAGCAACGTCCGGGTGAGCGATCCCCACACCGCCGAGACTACAAAAGGTCCCATGTCCGAAGGGGAAGGAAGGAATCCCCCGAGCACTACAGAAGAAGACATCGTTCCCTCGCCGGTCGGCAACACCCAAGGAACAATGAGGCACCCATCACCCGTGCCGAGTTCCAACAATTCCAAGCAATGGTGCAACAGGCTCTCAACCTCCGTCCTCATAACAACAATGCCCAACGGGATCCTACACCCCCGCCGGTCCAGAGTCCTCACCATCGGCAGCGTACTCCTAGCCCTCGCCGCTCCCAAGGTCACCGTCGCCACAGTCCTCGCTCCCCTTCCTACGAAGACGAGTCCAGAGGCTCATTCGACTACCACCGGAGGGACGATGCCCTCTACCACCATCTCCACGAAGTGGAGAGGCGCATCGGCCGGATCGACCGAGACGAAGAAGAAAGGGGTAAGGCCATCCTTCCGAGCCGACCCCCCTTCTCCCGGACCATCATGGAGGCTCCCATCCCGTGGGGTTTCAAGCCCCCGCAGTTCGAAACCTACTCAGGGGATTCAGATCCCGTCGACCATGTCGAAAGCTTCAAAACCCTCATGCTTACCACTAGGCTTCTGATGCCCTACTGTGTAAGACATTCCCTGCCACTCTTAAAGGCTCGGCTCGGGAATGGTACTCCCACCTCGCACCGTCTTCCATATTCTCCTTCGAGCAGTTCGAAACACTCTTCATCACCCACTTCGTGAGCAGCAGACGCACGGAGAAGACCAGCATCTCACTCCTCCAACTCAGACAGGAGAAAGGTGAGAAATTAAGAGACTATGTGAAGAGGTTCACTGCGGAGGTCAGGTCCATGGCCTCCCTCGACCAATCCGTCGCAACAGCCGCCTTCCAATCCAACGTCTTCAATTCCAGCCTCCGCTCCTCACTTGCTAAGAAGCCTCCACAGAACTTTGCCGACCTCCTTCTCAGGTGTGACAAGTACATTCGTGCCGAAGAGGCCGCCTACCTTCCAAGCTTCGGAGGGTCTACCTCAGGGACGAAACGAAAGCTGACCGAAGAAGAAGAGGCTAAGAAGCTTCAGAAGGACGGCAATGGCCAGCGCCGCCCGACTCCTCGGTTTGAGAAGTTCACCCCCCTCATTGCTAATATATCAGAAGTCCTTATGGAGGTGGACAAGGAAGGACTACTCCGCGCTCCCCCTAGAATGAATACCCCTGGCAAGAAGAGGGACAAAGATAAGTGGTGCCGCTTTCACAGGGACCACGGCCACGACACGGATGATTGTCGGGCTCTCAAGGAGGAAATCGAAGAACTCGTACAGTAGGGATACCTGACCAAGTTCATCCAAAAAAATGGGGCCTAGCTTCTCCCCTTTGAGGAACCAACAAACGAACAGAAAGGCTCGCCGAGCTTCAAGACTCAGAACCTCCCAAGAGGTCTTCACCTTATCATAGAAGTAGGATTTTGATTTTCAATAAGGCCGATGCTTGTAACTCGGCCAACAGCATGTAATAATGGCTCGCCCTATTGGAGCAGCCACTTAGTTTATTTCAATAAAACTTTACATTTTTTCATTGGAAATTGTTGCTCTTGCTTCATCTCAATCTCTCCGAGTCACGACTCGTTAAATGGTGATTTCGGAGTCCAGCTTCTTCTACATGGCTCCTCCCGCAACTCACTAAACTCTAACGATGGTTCTGGAGTCCAACACTTGGTTCGATTCTGCTTCGAATAACTTGCTCTTAAGCGGGTTAGAAGTGGTTCACCATTCGGAATTGCTCCCACAACCGTTGAACAACTCTACCGATGGTTCCGGAGTCCAACACTTGGTTCGATTCTGCTTCGAATAACTTGCTCTTAAGCGGGTTAGAAGTGGTTCGCCATTCGGAATTGCTCCCACAACCGTTGAATAACTCTAACGATGGTTCCGGAGTCAACACTTGGTTCGATTCTGCTTCGAATAACTTGCTCTTAAGCAGGTTAGAAGTGGTTCGCCATTCGGAATTGCTCTCACAGCCGTTGAACTTTTCTAATGATGGTTCCGGAGTCCAATGCTTGGCTCGATTCTACTTCGCAAGTTCGCTGTTAAGCGAGCTAGAAGTGGTTCGCCATTCGGAATTGCTCCCACAACTGTTGATTCCCTCACATAAATGACGAGTTCGGAGCTCACCATTTTCTCCTAGAGTTGCTCCTCAAACTCGTCTCACAAATGGCACTCTCCTAGAGCCGAGCTCTTCACTCCGCTCGCCTCCAAAGCGGAGCTCTTCTCAAACGAGTTCGAAGCTAAGACTCTCTCCTAGAGATGCTCCTCAAACTCCTCTTCCAGATGGCTCTTCTACAAGTCGAGCTCTTCGCTCCGCTCGCCTCCAAAGCGGAGCTCTTCTCAAACGAGTTCGGAGCTAAAACTCTCTCCTAGAGTTGCTCCTCAAACTCCTCTTCCAGATGGCTCTCCCAAAGCCGAGCTCTTCACTCCGCTCCCCTCCAAAGCGGAGCTCTTCTCAACGAGTTCGGAGCTAAAAACTCTCTCCTAGAGTTGCTCCTCAAACTCCTCTTCCAGACGGCTCTTCTACAAGTCGAGCTCTTCACTCCGCTCGCATCCAAAGCGGAGCTCTTCCCAACGAATTCGGAGCTAAAACTCTCTCCTAGAGTTGCTCCTCAAACTCCTCTTCCAGATGGCTCTCCCAGAGTCGAGCTCTTCACTCCGCTCGCCTCCAAAGCGGAGCTCTTCTCAAACGAGTTCGGAGCTAAGACTCTCTCCTAGAGTTGCTCCTCAAACTCCTCTTCCAGATGGCTCTTCTACAAGTCGAGCTCTTCGCTCCACTCGCCTCCAAAGCGGAGCTCTTCTCAAACGAGTTTGGAGCTAAAACTCTCTCGTAGAGTTGCTCCTCAAACTCCTTTTCCAGATGGATCTTCTACAAGTCAAGCTCTTCGCTCCGCTCGCCTCCAAAGCGGAGCTCTTCTCAATGAGTTCGAAGCTAAAGCTCTCTCCTAGAGATGCTCCTCAAACTCCTCGTCCAGATGGCTCTTCTACAAGTCAAGCTCTCCACTCCGCTCACCTCCAAAGCGGACCTCTTCTCCACAAATTCGGAGCACAACTCTCTCCTAGAGTTCCTCCTCAAACTTGTCTCTCAAATAGCTCTTCTCGACGAGATCGGAGCACAACTCTCCCCTAAAGTTGCTCCTTGCACTCACTTCAAAGAATGAGTCTTCCCATGGCTTTTACGAGGATCTTCCCAACACCGCTTCTCCACTGTGCGAGAGAACAAGGCAGAGGAGAGAACCCAAATGCCTCTCCTCCCCTTCCTCTTCACCTCTTCTCCGAACTACTACGGGGGGAGGGTGAACTACTGAGTCACCAAGCCGAGCGGACGAGGGACCGACCCTCGTATATGGAGAAAAATTCTACCGACCCGGTCTCACCGTTAGATCATCTCCAAATTCGCACTCAAGCGTGATGGACAGATCAGATCTCGCCACGTCTCCACAAAATGACAAGATAACGTTTTCTCGAAACTCGTGCCTCTTGTCTCGTGATTCGCGCCACGATCGTGATCAACCGTCCAGATTGAGCCACGTAGCTCGGATCTCAAATCCGAGCTACCGACCTACCAAACAGCAAAGTGGAAAAAAATTCTCCTTAAAATCCGTGCTCGGATGTGCCGAACCGGATTCATTTGCCGAGCAACAAGGAAGAAGAGAGAGAAAAAAAAAAGCCACGTGGCATGCCGATCCGAGGTGCCGATCCGATCCGAGGTGCCGAGGTACCGACCCTCGTATATGGAAAAAAATTCGACCGATCTCATCTCACCGTCGGATCGTCTCAAAATTCGCGCTAAAACATGATGAACGGCTCAGATTTCGCCACGTCACCACAAAACGACAAGATAACGTTTTCTCGAAACCCGTGCCTCTTGTCTCGTGATTCGCGCCACGATTGTGATCAACCGTCCAGATTGAGCCACGTAGCTCGGATCTCAAATCCGAGCTACCGACCTACCGAATAGCAAAGTGGAAAAAAAATTCTCCTCAAAATCCGTGCTCGGATTGGCCGAACAAGAAGCAGATCCGAGGAGCTCAGATTTTCCGAACAAGAAGCAGAGGAGAAAAAGAGAAAAAAAAAAAAAAAAAGAGTTGGCACGGGGCCGGGTCGACCCGTTAAGGGATCCGAACCCGACCCACTTACTCACTCCTTCTCCCCTACACTCTCCCACCAAAACAAAACAAGAACTAACCCCGTCATCTTCGACCTAAGCTCCGACTCGTCTAGCCTGACCTCCGGTGGCCTCTCCTCACCCAAACTCGAGCACCCCAAGCTTCTCGTCTTCAACTGCCGAGCTTCTCCACTAGAAGAACCCAACTTTTCGCCGAGCCCCTCCGACGACATCGAGCATAACCCATTGCCGAGCTTGTCACCTTCGTCGCCGAGCTCACATGAGCAGCCGAGGCTCATCATCGAGCCTTTCCTCGGTGAACACTGTCACCTCCAAAGCTCCGCCGTCGAGGTCCAATGCCGAGCTCATGAAGCTCTGCCGTCGAGGTTCTCTTCTCCCCTTCACTGCGCCGAAGCTCCTCTCTGAACCCATGCCGAGCTCTCTCTCCCTCTCTCTCCGAGCTGTGCCCCCGAGCTGCACCACAGTGCCGAACTTCGCCACCGAAGCTCCTCGCCGAACCCATGCCGAGCTCTTTTTCCCTCTCTCCGAGCTGCACTCAGTTGCCGATCTCGCCTCCTCGTTCGCAAGTACTCGCCCCGTCGCTGAGACCATCTCTCTCTCGCTGAGGTCCTTCGTCGCCAAGCTCGGAGTACACACCGAGCTCCGACTCTTAGACGAAGCCTCGACGAACTCCGTTCGCCTCGCCAGGTTCTACCGTAGTCGCTCTCGTCGAGCTTCGTCTCCCACGAAGGCGGCGTTGGAGGGATGATGACGAGCAACAAAGAAGAAGAAGGAAAAAAGAAAGAAGTCGGAAAAGAAAGAAAAGCAGCTGGGCGAGAAGAAAGAACGAAGAAGACAGGAAAAAGAAGCAGCATGAAAAAAAAAAAAAAAAAGCGCCACATGGCACTGCCACGTGGCATATAACCGAGCCGAGGTGCCTTCGCCGGACGTGCCGAACCGAGGAGCCGAGGTGCCGATGCTGTAAATTGAGAAAAAAATTGATCGACCCACACGATCCGTCCGATCGTTTCAAAATTCGCGTCGCGACACGATCGACGCTCAGGAACGCGCCACGTGTCCCAATCGTGATCTGCCTCACGATGCGCGTAGATCTGATCATGATGGACGGCAAAAAACGTGCCACGTGTCCCGATCGTGATCTGCCTCACGATGCGCGTAGATCTGATCATGATGGACGGTCAGAAACGCACCACGTGTCCAGGTAATATTTAAATTATTTATTTATTTATTTAATTGTTTTTTTATTTAAAAAATCCGAAAAAAATATTTAAAAATCGAAAAAAAATAAATAAAAATCCTAAAAATAATTATAAATTCAGAAAAATTATTTTAAAATTCTGAAAAATATAATTATTTAATTAGAATAATTATTTAATATTTTCGATAATTACTTATTTAATTCGGAAAATGAATAAAAAATTCAAAAAAATGAGAAAAAATTCAGAAAAATCTGGAAAAATCACCAAAAATCCAGAAAATTCTGAGAATATTTTTGGGCATTTTCAAGCCCATAATAACACTGTTACACCCTGAGCAAGATTCGAAAGTCCCTTAAGAACACCGATAAAATCTCGTACGCCATTAAAACAGTAAAACTACTCCTCAAAGGCTGATCAAACTCAGTCTTCGGGAGTGGGGGGCTCGTGATATGGCTAAAAATAGGATTAAATCGGGATCGTTCACATCGGACACGAATCTTAAAGCTCAGGGGTAAAACGGTAATTTCACCTACTAACGGGTCTGAAATGGGAACTGGGTCTTTCTTCACGACCCAATAACCCACGAACAGATCCACCTCAACTGGGTACGGGTCCCAACCCGAAACACACCCAGTCCAGAAGAGATAGAATTAGGGTTTCTGATTAATCCTAATCAACGGCTCTGATTCACATCTATCTTTTCACAGGGAATTAAGGGATTACATTCCTAATCTGATTACAAGGATTTTATACCTTATCAGACCACAGGAATCACATTCCTTATCTGATCCCAACGGCGACTATAAATACCCCCCACCCATCTCCATTAAGAGGTAATCAATCTTTTGCTAGTTAAACGCTCTTTCATAATCATTTCTGGTTACTGACTTGAGCATCGGAGGGTGCGTCGCCGGGATCAACCCCGGTGTCTCGCACTTCCTTGCAGGTAAACGGCGGGAGTCAGCGATCAAACTCCGGCGAACAGGTTAGGTGTTTGCTATTCAGGTTTTCCAAGAACTCACAAATTCTATCTGTTTGCCCCCACACCAAAATTAGCGGCAACACCTATCATGCTTAGAATGTTGTAGGATTAATTCTAAAATTGCCTATCACATGTGGGAATGACATACATGTTGTAGGATTCATTCAAAAAATACCTACCATGTTTAGTAATTTATTTATGATTAGAATGTTGTAGGATTCATCCTAGGAATTTCCTACCATGTTTAGTAACTTATTTATGCTTAGAATGTTGTAGGATTCATCCTAGGAATTTCCTACCATGTTTAGTAACTTATTTATGCTTAGAATGTTGTAGGATTCAATCTAAAAGTTTCCTACCATGTTTAGATCAACTCATTTATGCTTAGAATGTTGTAGGATTCAATCTAAGAGTTTCCTACCATGTTTGGATTAATTTTATTATGCTTAGGATGTTGTAGGATCAATGATAAAATTACTTACCATGTTAGTTTAATTGTAGGTAAGTGATATACCATGCTAGTTTAATTGTAGGTATGTGATATACCATGCTAGTTTAATTGTAAGTAAGATCTATGCCATGCTAGCTTAATTACAAGTAAGTTGTATGCCATGCTAGCTTAATGGTAATTAAGTTGTATACCATGCTAGTTTAATTGTAGGTAAGAGATATACCATGCTAGTTTTAATTGTAGGCAAGATCTATGCCATGCTAGCTTAATTACAAGTAAGTTGTATGCCATGCTAGCTTAATGGTAATTAAGTTGTATGCCATGCTAGTTTAGATGAATACTCATGTTTACATGATACCCATGCTTAGATAAGTATTTGTTCATGCTATGTTAGTAGATGATCATGCTTAATCATTATTCATGCTAAGTAAGTAGGTATCATGCTAATTATTGATCATGTTAAGTTAATGATAGCCATACTATGATATTCATGCTTAGAGTAAAGAAACTACTCATGGCTAGTTGTAGTGATGTTATGTTGTGTTCTATACCATGCTAACGTTCCAATACATGCTTAGAATATTGTAGGGTTAGTGTTAGAATTACCTACTATGTCTTGGAATGTTGTATGTTATATCTATCCATACTTGGGTTATGATGATTAGTCAAGATAAGTAGTAAGCTTTCACGCTAGTTTGACTATAGTGAACTTCATGTCTAGGTTGTAGAGATTTTATGCTTAAGCTCGATGTAAGCACAAGCTTAATCATATTCATACTTAAGAGTATCATGGTGAGTGGTTGTGTTATATGATTAGATTGTCGTAGGAAGATGCTTGCGATTGTATGCCATGCTTAAGGCGCTATAGGTTGAAGTAATAAGGATTGGGAAGACCACTAGTAATAGTTAGTTGATAAAGGCCGTTTTGTCGCCTTCGGTTCTTCCTTAGTAGAATACCGATCATAGACTACTAGTAGATTCTTCTGTTGCTTCTAATGATAGAAGATTAAGTTTGCTAGTAAGCACGTTTGGTTGCTTTTAAGATTAATTACCTGTATGGTTGTTTGCATATGGTTGTGCTCGTACGTGGCTCGACTGGCCCGTACGTAGCTGTGGGTCTCATACGTAGCTTACTTGGCTCGTATGTAGGTTGTTGTCTCGTACGCGGCTCGACCGGCCCGTGCGTAGCTGTTGGTCTCATACGCGGCTTATTTGGCTGGTATGTACGTTGTTGTCTCCTACGAGGCCCGCCTGGCTCGTAGGTAGTCATTGTTTCATACGTAGCTTATTGGCTCGTATGTGGTTGTTACTCGTGTATAGCTTGTTAGCTAGTACACAGTTCGTTGTGCTCGTCTAGGGTGATGTTACCACCCTGAGGGCTATCGACCATCAAGACATATGTTTTCTCACCCTAAGGAACTGTGGAGGAGTCACTCCTTGTGTACCGTCGAATCTTAACTAGGGTAGGTTGATCGAGGACAGGAGTATAGACGAAATCCAAGTCTAGGGTAGCGGCATGCATGTATATTCGCACAGCCAAAGTCTTGGATCGATGAGCCACGAACCGGATCCGGAGGGATTCTGGTAAGTCTAGGTTGAGCAGCCTAGTAGAGTTGTCTTGCGAAGTCTACTTTAAAGGCCTAGTATGTTGTGTTTATAATATTGTCATCCCTAGGATTGTTCGAGTCAGAGACATCATTAGGATAGTGACTTAAAAGAATCATTTTAATTAAACCCTTTTGCCGGGAGAGAGGAGTCAGTTGTAGGGGGACCCTTACACTAACTCATCCCTTGAGGCAGATCATAGGTGGTGTATTGGGTTGTACCTTCCCGTCAAAGGGATAGGTACGGTGCCGTCTCACAAGTTGAGGACACTGGTTGCGTATCTCGCGCTGTTAATTCCTGAGGTGCCATGGCTAGGGGTGCCACAGGATGCATTGTGCAGTCCTGCGCTGGCGAGACCCCAGAGGGTGCCACAGGGTAGGCTTCGCGCTACCCTGCGCTTGCGAAACCCTATAGTTTGATTTTTGGAATGACGCCCGATACATTGGGTTCGTCTATTTTGAGTGAGGTCCGGTTAGCCGGGTCACGGTGGCGAACATAGACACCACTGGCGAAATGCAACAGTGGCACATGACCACATCTGCAGCCTCGCGAGTCACGTGTAGGTGTCAGGAACAGGTTGTGTACAATTAGAAGTTCATGACGCGGGTTCAAATCCCTATATATGGAGAAACGGCTTGAGATGGGGTCGCATGTAGTATGGGCTGCATGTTGCTTCGGAGACTTGCTGACATTAGAATAGGAAGCGTCCTAGTTCTATTTAAATATCGCATTAGAGTCTAGTCTTAGCACTCACGAACACTTAAACTACACCAACACCATGGCTATATTTTGTATATTGTTTGGGAGAATCGCTGCTATATGATCAGCCTTTAAGCGTCAGTGAATACTGACGTCCCCACTTCCATAGGTACTGGATCGCCGAAGTACAAAGGCGAGATTCAGGAGGACTCAAGGCAAGGAAAGCAAGGAGTCAGTGTTATGTTTAGTTCCGCTGCAGTATATGTATTGATTATCTATTAGTTGAGAGGTACTCTGATGTAAGATGTTGAAGGTTGTAATACTTGGAAATGTAAAGGTAATATTGTAACTCTATTGTAAGGTATTACAGTTGTACAATATTCAGACCTGTAACACTTTGTGTATTGAATAAAAAGTTTTAAATTCTCCTGTTTTTCTGTGTATTGTGACTAATTGAAGAAAAGGTCTTAGCTCGTGTCACGGTTTCCCTGTGTTTGGAAATCGGGGCGCTACAATAAACACCGCACCCCAAGCCATTCCTTGGGTATTAGGAGGTCTAGCCCAAACTCCCAGGATTTCTGTAGGTACTGGTCAACAAAATTTATTTATTAATATCATTTTTCATTTCATTTATTCATTTCATTTTATCATCATATAGCATCTCATCTTTTATCTGAACTTAATAATACACATATGATGTTCACCATATCATTTATCTTTTCATTGTATCACATATATGCAATACCACATTGTTTAACATATAAAAATCATCTCCTCATATTATTGAATATCACGAATGCACTATATTATTTAATTTGTCATCACATCACACATTACGAGTATACCATACTATTTATTGCCTCATTATCACATATTTCCGTACACCCGGTTATTTTGTTTATCAGATTATTACACCACATTGTTTCATATCATGAATACACTAAATGATTTATTTTGTCACATTATATTATATTATCGCCCATTAGCTTCACTTAAAACATCACTACAGTATACCTTCACTCACTCATTAGTTTCATCGATTAAGCTAACAGAACTCATTATCACCCATGTATATATCATATACATTCACCAAATAAGTCGATACATCATAACACCATATAACAAAATTTTTAACAAATAATAATTCTGTATTTTTGGTAAATCTTCATTTAACTGAAACCCACAAAATCACTTCATATCGCCTAGAATTATGTCACTGCATAATATACACTAAGCATAATCATACTCACCATATATCGATATCATTATATAAATATATCACATCCTAACATACATAACTAACCCATCATCTATAAATTTATACCAATACACAAGTACACGAGTATTTAATCGTCATATTTTCACACCAACACTGAGTACTAATTCCTATATATACACACACCTTATACCAATACACTTTATCCCAATGCACCTAATCCGTAATTCATACCAACAACTCAGTTTATTCTAAAATTCTCTTGAAACATCTGATAGGTAAATAAAATTATACTCACATAATATCCTATAAAGGCTCTCCATCCTGCAACCGAAGTCTCTAACATCTCCTATTATCAAATTTCAAAACAATAAGGGCCCAAAACATCCAAACCACCCACGGGAAATGATAACACTAATCCTAATGTCACTCAGGGGTTTTATTGAATGCCTGGGATGCACATGTGTGATGCACGTAATATTCAATTTCCTACGGGATTTTTATCCCCCAAACAATTACTAAAATCACCCCAAAATATTCTAATGGCCCAACAAAATTTCTACTACTATGAAAGAGATTAATCACACATATATACTTTCCTTTTTATTAACCCAACACCCTAATTTATATGCAATTTACAAAATCTCCAATAATTTGCTAATTTCTTGCCTCTAATATACCCAACATCTTCTAATCTCTTTACCACAATATTTCTATTCAATAGAAATTAATCTCACTTAATTCTATACAAATTAAATAAAATAGGGTATACCTTCCCATAGTTGTTTCTCAAAATTGACACTACCACGTGGAAGAGGACCTTCTAATCAGCATACCCTTGAAATTAATTTGAAAAAGAAGGAGAAATGGAGTGGATTTCGGCGAGGAAATTGGTCGAAGCTGGGTTTCGGGGTTTCGTTTTGGGCGGAAACGAAAACAGAAGAAGAAAGAAGGGGAAAGAAAATGAGGGAGGGGTTTTTTGTGAAATTAAAACTTATTAATAGGATAATTTACATAATAACCTCTCCTAACCTCAAAATATTACAATTAAACCCTATACTCCACAATTTAATAATTCTACTAAGATAAAATACATTAAATTATCTCATATAAATCCTCCAAAATCCTCCAAAATTATAAAATAAAATAAACAATATTTCTTCACATAAAACTCGACTCATAACTCCAATATATCAATAATAATGATCTAACCCAAATATCAACACCAACATCAATATTTAAAATAAAATATACCAAAAATAATTTTCACCACTCTAAAGATATAAAAATAGGTATTTTCAGTATTTTACAAATTCGAGGCGTTACACTCGCTCACTCTACTCGCTAAGGAGGGGCATATTTGTTGACATCTTGGGGTCAAAAGCGTCACACTATTGGCATATTTTTAGGTTCTGGTCTGTTCCGATCACTGTGTCTGTTTGCATGCCTTGGGTCAAAATCCCCAGGCCATTTTGCATTTTGCCTTTTCATTTGCATGTTTGTATTTTCTACACTTTGCATTTAGATAGGTGCACACCCCTTTTGCATAATAAAGAGCACCTTGTATGATGGAATTCTGATCATAATCTTGCCCATGATGACTCCTAACTGAGATGCCTGGAGTGTCAATGGATTCAGTGACCCAATTCGCCCCAAATAGCCCATTTTACCAATCCCTCAAGATACAACTGTTAAAATTTGTGATCGCTATTATTTTTTAAGTCCACGTCCCAATAAGAAGCCAATAAAATGAGAATCACCCCGATGGGACACATGTATCTCCAGGTCAATATCAACCGTCCGAACGTTCATCCAAAAGTCACCCCATCGATCTAACCATTAAAATTCATGATCTCCACAGTCAAAAAACCCCCTTTTTTTATAATGATCCCAACGCCACCAAAAACCTCACGATCATACATGCCTAAAATTCCAGATGATCTTAACCTCCAGATCGCACGATCTGGCAGGCCCTAGAAACACCTTTTCCAAACATGCTCAAAACCTGCAACATTATATTCCAAACTGGTCGTTTCATCTCCATGAATCCAACGGTATTCTCAGATTCTTATTCCGACGATCCAACTGCAGATTATGCCCAACACACCGATTGGGTTAGAAAACATCGAAATTGGGCCCAATGTCGCCTATTTTATATGAGGAGACATATGAACCAACTTTCAGCCACATCTGACCGTAAAACTATGCCAAAGCAGTCAGATAAGTTCAGTAACCGCCTGACCAAAGTTGTCCAGGTTTTGGCTGATTGCTGGCGTCGGCCTGCGCCGCTAAGCGCCACCGAGGGCCAGTCTGCGCAGCCCATTGCTGCCTGTCGCCGGATGGACTTTGAGCTAGTCTAATTACTCCGCAACTTTGGGCACATTCTAGGTAGCTTCCTCCCTGGTTTGGACATTTCCTGACCCATTTCTAGCCACATATTTGCCTTAAGATGTGCACGCCTATCATACAAAAATCCTTTATCAATACCCCTTCATTTCCACCATTTAAAGGGAGCCAAAAAAAGAAGGAAAACTAGGGTTAGTGTTAGGATATTTGGACGCTAAAAAGTATGACTTTTCTTAGATTTAGCCACTAAAAAATCTTTCTTTTTCACTCTTTTCTCTAGGATTTAGGCTCCTAAAATGGAGAATGTTTAGGGTTCTTCTTATCAAGGGAAGCTACTCTCTTTCTTTCTCTCATTTTAGATAGTTAGTCTCTTCTTCCACCATATTTCTTTCTTTTACTTTTCCATTTATTTTGGAGAAAGGAATTTTAGGAGCTTAGGAGGGCATCTTTTAGAGGAGTATCTCTTAATCTTTTCCTTGTTTTCCTCTTTTATTTATTCCCTTTTTAGCATTTTTGTACAAAAGGTGGGTCTTTTTTCATAAAGATCCAATATTTCTTCTTATTTAGCTCTCTATGTGCATAATAAATTAGTTTCATTTATTTTTGTGTTAGTTTCTAGTTTAGGATTTGTTCGTTTGGATTACGGTTAGTCTTTGCTTTCTCTAGTTTCTATTCTAGTATTTTAAATTAGATCTAGCATATATGTTTGCATGATCATATTTAGCATATTTATGCTTGCTCACTTAAAGATTGTATTTTTTACATGTTTGCTTAGTTAGCGTTGCATTTCTACCATAAAGATCCAATGTTTTTCATATTTGCATGTTTTAAATCATATTTTCATTCCAAAAATCATATCTTTTTCACAATTTGCACATTTCCCCCATATTTTAACATACTTTTTCCGTACATCTTTTCACTTTAGGTTTTTAGTTGAGGAGTAGACTATCGTTTTTTTTTCTTGCCTCAAAGCAAGCACTTATAGTTTACCAAAATATTTTTGTTACTTTCTCGTGTTTTCACAAACACATTTTCACTCCATTGGATGATAGGGAGGCTTATTACTAGCATTCCCTTGTTGGTTCACCGATGTGGTAAGATTCCCTACCATTTTCACTTTATTTTGCATCTTTCCTAGGATAGATACTACACTTAACTTTTATTGATTAGGAGCTTTTCTTTCTTTGTTTTATAGGGACTATGTACACACTTCGCGGGATTGCTTGAGCCTCTAGCCGGTTAGTGAATTGGCGTATTGACTAGCATAGTCTTCACGAGCATCTAGACGCAAGGATGAGTCCACTTCATCTCCCCATTAGGCACTCTTTCCCAATTTCGGTTGGGTGGCAATCACGATCATTTGGCTTCATTTTTGTTGGTGTGGGCCAGCAGTGCGGCAGCTCATTCCATATGCTTCCTAGCTTTGAGTCCGAGCATCCAAGCATACACGAGAGATTGTCAAGACCTTTCTACTTCACTCCGTTTTCAGAGATTTTTGGGGGGCTCACACATACTATTGGCAAAATTGGTGTACTATTTATCTCTATCAACTAAAAGTCCCTTCAGGCTTTTTAGTTATTTGGATTTTCCTAGGAATGTTTGACTATTAGCCTTAAGAGTAATGCCTTCCCACTACACACAGGGCCAACTATATTTATGTTTCCTTCCCTTCTCAGTCATTGCAGATAAGAATAAAATTTTAGTTGCTGGCTTTTTATCTCTTATATTCTGCTTTATTAGTTATTACAGTACAAGCTTGACATCCTTCCTCAGGTTTCCTGCATTTCAAAATACCCGTACTTCCTCAAATATTTTTCTCATTAAACATGTGCTGAGCCTTACCTGGAAGATATGAAACCTCAGTGTATGCTGTCCGTGAAACTTGTAGGATAATGGCTCGATTCTGGTATTTGGTATCTGCAGTGTTCGAAAGTTTCAGAGCTTCAGTCGACTGGATGGAGGAGCAGTCGACTGTCCAGAGAGGAGTTTTCGAAGACTGAGTATACAGCATCAGCAGTCGACTGTATGTGGGAGTCAGTCGACCGTCCCGAAGGAATCAGTCGACTGGTATGAAGACCAGTCGACTGTCGGCGGGTTTTGGATCCAGATTCGGCCCAATTCGAAAGGCCCAATAGTTTCCCTATAAATACACCCGTTAGGGTTTTGTAAATTGTAACACCTTATTCGGATTTTGCAGCCGTAAAGGCTTTGTTTGCCCATTGGAGATCATAGTAAAGAAACCCCAACCGCCCCTTGTGGATGTAGGCATCGTTTTGCCGAACCACGTAAATCTTGTGTTCTTGTGTTGCTTGTTTTTTCTGTTTTTCTCTCGCTGGTTCTCTCTTTGTTTCCGCGTTGGTTTGATTGTTGGTTTGATTTGTATTCCGCACAACAAGTGGTATCAGAGCCGTTGGTTCGACCTAGAGGGAGATGGCGGGTGATGCAGATGCAACCAAGGATGTTGTGGGATCAAGTTCGTCAAGAACAACGATTCACAACGCAAAATTTGAAGTTGAAAAATTTGATGGGACAAACAATTTCGGGATGTGGCAATGTGAGGTGTTGGATGTTTTTGTTCAACAAGAACAAGATGTTGCTTTGGAGGTAGAAAAACCTAAGGATATGTCTGAAGCAGATTGGAAGAAGTTGAATCGAGTTGCGTGTGGGACTATTCGGCTCTTTATTGAGAAGGCTCAGAAGTACGATTTGATGAGGGATACCATTGCTGCGGTGTTGTGGAAGAAACTCGAAGACAAATACATGAGGAAAAGTCTGGAGAATCGGCTGTATTTGAAGAAGAGACTTTTTCGCTTCACCTATACGGAAGGTATGTCTATGAATGCTCATGTTGAATCATTTAATAAATTATTGGCTGATTTGTTAAATTTGGATGAGCAAATTAAGGATGAAGATAAAGCCCTAATTCTGTTGAATTCATTACCTGAAAGTTATGATCATTTAGCAACTACTTTATTATATGGAAAAGATACTGTGAAATATGAAGATGTTGCAAATGCTCTGTTGAATAATGAAACTAGGAGAAGGGATAAAATGGTTGACAAAGAAACTTCTGAAGCTTTGATTGTAAGGGGCAGGACTGAGACCAGATCTGAGTCCAAATCTGGGAAAAAGGGAAACAAATCTCGTTCCAAATCGAGAGGAGTTTCGAAGGACAGGAAAATACCGGCCAAAGATGAATGTGCTTTCTGTCATGAAAGGGGGCATTGGAAAAAGGATTGTCCAAAGCTACGAAATAAGGGAAATTCGACTGCAAATGTGACTGTTGATAATTTAGAAAGTGGCGAGGATTTTTCTTTTGCACTTGCTTCTAGTCCCTCACTTTATCAAGAAGTATGGTTTCTTGATACAGCAGCCTCCTATCATATGTCTTGGAAAAAGGAGTGGTTTACTTCTTTGGAGTATATGGATGGTGGTGTAGTTTTGATGGGAAATGATGCACCTTGTAAGAAGGTAGGAATCGGGAAGATTGAATTGCTAATGCACGATGGTCTTATTAGGGAGCTTTCAGATGTATGGTATGTTCCAGATTTGAAAAAGAATTTGATTTCACTTGGTGCTTTGGAGGCCAGTGGATTGAAATTTGCTAGTGAAGGTGGCATTCTGAAGGTGACTAGCGGATCACTCGTGGTGATGAAAGGGCAAAGAAAGAGGAACTTGTTTTTCTTGCAGGGAAAAACATATTTGGGTCAGGCTGCCAGTGTAACTGAGAAGCCTAAACAGGTTGTTCCCGACTCTACCAGGTTGTGGCATATGCGACTCGGGCATGCAGGAGAAAAGGCCTTGCAGGGGCTTGTGAAGCAAGGGTTGCTTAAAGATGCTAAAAGGTGCAAGTTGGAATTTTGTGAACATTGTGTTTTGGGTAAGCAAACTAGGGTGAAATTTGGTACAGCTGTACATCAGACAAAGGGTATCCTCGATTATGTGCACACAGATGTTTGGGGCCCTACTCAGACACCTTCTATGAGTGGTAGACACTGGTTTGTTACTTTTGTTGATGATTACTCCAGACGAGTTTGGGTATATACTATGAAGCACAAAGATGAAGTTTTGACATTGTTCACAAGTTGGAAGAAGAAAGTTGAAAATCAGACTGGTAGGAAGATTAAGGTTCTGAGGTCAGATAATGGAGGGGAATACAAGAACGATCCGTTTCTGAAATTGTGTGAAGATGAAGGGATCCAGAGGCACTTCACAGTTAGGAAGACTCCACAGCAAAATGGGGTTGCAGAAAGGATGAACAGAACCTTACTTGAGAAGGTAAGATGTATGTTAGCACAGTCTGGGTTGAAGAAGACATTTTGGGCAGAAGCTGTTATATATGCAAGCCACATTGTCAACCGTTTACCATCAGCAGCACTTGAAGGCAAAACGCCTATTGAGGTATGGAGTGGTAAACCTGCATCTGATTATAGTTTTTTGCATATATTTGGTTGTCCTGCTTATTTTCATGTAACTGAAACTAAACTTGATGCAAGAGCCAAAAAGGCTATATTTGTTGGTTTTAGTACTGGTGTCAAAGGTTACAGGTTGTGGTGTCCAGAACAAAAGAAGTTAGTAATCAGCAGAGATGTGACTTTTGATGAGACCAGCATGATTAGCTCGGGACAGTCGACTGGTGGTATAGGACAGTCGACTGGTGAGCAGCAGAAGAGTGGGACAGTTCTCCAACAGGTGAGTAGCAGAATCTCGGGACATTCGACTGATGTACAGGAGCAGTCGACTGGTGGTCTAGAACAGCAGAAGAGTGGGAGCTCGGGACAGTCGACTGTTGGCAATAATCAGTCGACTGGTAGGAGAGTTCTCCAACAGGTGGAGTTAGAAAAGTTGTCAGTTGAAAATCCTGTTCCTGTCCAAGATGAAGATGATGTGGTTGATACTGAGAATGATGAAGAAGTTCCTATCCAGCAGGAAGAATCAATTGCAGTAAGAAGGCAAAGAAGAGATATCAAACGACCGTCTCGTTTTACAGATACAGTTGCATTTGCTCTTCCCATTGTGGATGATGAAGTTCCCTCCAACTTCAAAGAAGCCACTAGAAGTTCAGAAAATGCAGATTGGAAAGTTGCTATGGATGAAGAGATGAACTCTCTTCACAAGAATAAGACTTGGGATCTAGTGCAACTACCAAAGGGGAAGAAAGCAATTGGTTGCAAGTGGGTGTATACGAAGAAAGAAGGTCCAAAAGGCAGTGTTCGGTTCAAGGATAGACTAGTTGCAAAGGGGTATGCTCAAAAGGAAGGAATTGACTACAATGAAGTGTTCTCTCCGGTTGTGAAGCATCCTTCTATTCGGATTTTGTTGGCATTGGTAGCACAGTTTGATCTTGAATTGACACAGATAGATGTGAAGACTGCATTCTTACATGGGGATCTAGATGAAGAAATTTATATGTCGCAGCCAGATGGGTTCAAGACAGCTGGGAAGGAAAATTGTGTTTGCAGGTTGAAGAAGTCTCTCTATGGGTTGAAGCAATCTCCAAGGCAGTGATATTTGAGGTTTGACCAGTTTATGAAGGTGCAGAGATATTCCAGAAGTGAGTTTGATCATTGTGTCTACTTCAGGAAATTGCAGGATGGTTCTTTCATATATCTGTTATTATATGTGGATGACATGTTGATTGCCTCTAAAAATGCTAAGGAGATTCAAAATTTGAAGAATCAGTTGAGTTCTGAATTCGAGATGAAGGATCTTGGTGAAGCCAAGAAGATACTTGGGATGGAGATAGCTAGAGACAGAGCAAAGGGCATAGTGAGTTTGACACAGAAGCAATATCTTTTGAAGGTGCTGAAACGGTTCGGTATAGATGAGAAAACTAAACCAGTTAGCACACCCTTAGCCAGTCATTTCAGAATTAGTGCTTCTCAGTCTCCAAGTACAGATGAAGAGAGACAGTATATGACGAATGTACCTTACACTAGTGTGGTTGGCAGTTTGATGTATGCCATGGTTTGTACTCGACCAGACATCTCTCAGGCGGTGAGTATGGTTAGTCGATATATGCATGATCCAGGCAAAGAGCATTGGCAAGCAGCTAAATGGATTTTGAGGTACATAAGTGGCACCACAGATGTGGGTTTGAAATTTGAAAGGGATGACAATATTAGCAGGTTATTGGTTGGATATGTTGATTCTGACTATGTAGGTGATCTAGATAAGAGGCGGTCTACTACAGGCTATTTGTTTACTATGGCTAGAGCACCTATAAGTTGGAGGTCCAATTTGCAGTCCACTGTAGCGTTGTCTACTACTGAGGCTGAATACATGGCGGTTGCTGAGGCCATGAAGGAAGCCATTTGGATACATGGACTTTTGAAGAGCTTGGGAATTCATCGGGAGAAGGTGGAGGTACACTGTGACAGTCAGAGTGCTATTCATTTAGCGAAGAACCAGGTTCATCATTCGAGGACCAAACATATTGATGTTCTTTATCACTTTGTGCGTGATTTGATAAAGGATGGTGATATTCATTTGGTGAAGATTGGAACAGCTGATAATCCTGCTGATATGTTGACCAAAGTTGTTGGGGCAGCCAAGTTCAAGCATTGCATGAACCTGGCTAATATTTTGCATGTTTGATAATTTGGCATGGGCGTTTGGGATAGTACTTTGCTATTGGTTTGTTTAGTATGTGATATCATACTAAGGTGGAGTTTGGGTTTGTTTGTTGCATTTGGTGATGAGCAGTTGTTTTGGAGTATTTGTGGAGATTGCTTGGGCTACTTGGAAGATTTCACCAAGGTGGAGATTGTTGGATACTTGGAAGATATCGCCAAGGTGGAGATTGTAGGATAATGGCTCGATTATGGTATTTGGTATCTGCAGTGTTCGAAAGTTTCAGAGCTTCAGTCGACTGGATGGAGGAGCAGTCGACTGTCCAGAGAGGAGTTTTCGAAGACTGAGTATACAGCATCAGCAGTCGACTGTATGTGGGAGTCAGTCGACCGTCCCGAAGGAATCAGTCGACTGGTATGAAGACCAGTCGACTGTCGGTGGGTTTTGGATCCAGATTCGGCCCAATTCGAAAGGCCCAATAGTTTCCCTATAAATACACCCGTTAGGGTTTTGTAAATTGTAACACCTTATTCGGATTTTGCAGCCATCATCTCTTGTAAAGGCTTTGTTTGCCCATTGGAGATCATAGTAAAGAAACCCCAACCGCCCCTTGTGGATGTAGGCATCGTTTTGCCGAACCACGTAAATCTTGTGTTCTTGTGTTGCTTGTTTTTTCTGTTTTTCTCTCGCTGGTTCTCTCTTTGTTTCCGCGTTGGTTTGATTGTTGGTTTGATTTGTATTCCGCACAACAAAACTGATGACATATATAGCATTCATCTTCTAGGACAGTTAAATTTTAACTGTGCAAATGGCAGCAAGCAGAAAATAATGGTGCATAATTTCATTAACCGGTCATGGCTGCCTGTTTTACTTATTATTAAGTTTAAGCAGTCTTATTTGAAAGGAAAATTTCCTTCCTCTCAATTTGTAGTCGGTGCACCTCATGAACCTTATTCAATCAAACTCAAAAACATAATAGAGGGATGATTAATAGCAGCAGAAGCAGCAGAGTTATCTCTAATCATAGAAAATTTTATGCATAAAGAACAAAATGGTTAAGCAAACAGAGGCAACAGTACTAAAATTGATACAAGCTCAGAGAACAATGTACATCAAATGCCGGCAGGTTCTTTCTTCGGGTACAAGCCTCTTTGAAGTTCACCATATATACACAAACGAACTGGGAGCACTACTTAACATAGTAGGAAGCCTTGGTTCTCCCTGAAAATCTTCCTTTACTGCTTAACCTGCAGCTCTATTAGCTTCACCATGATTCTCAAATCCAGAAACCAGTTCCACATAGCTGCAATTGTAACACAAAGATTTGAGATTGGAAATTCCAATATGGCACAGCCATTTCATATCTGGCTAAGAACATTTTTTTTTATATAGAAAGCATTATACTTTGGTGATGCTGAACTAGAATAATGATTTGTCGACACATTCTTATAAAGTTGAACAGAGATAAAGCCACCCCTAGGTCCTGCAGATGAAACCGGAGAGCCCTGAAAACTCACTGCAGCTGAACCACCCCCCGAAAAAAGTCCTGCAAGGCAAAAGGAAAGTGCAGATAAAGACAATTACCAAGGGAATTATGAACAGTGAGCAGTAAAAGTGTGGCTGCTTTGCCAAACGGAGCCCAGAGATGGACGGGAATTATATAAAGAACCAAAATACCATCTAACATGTAGTCTTTGAGCACAAAATGTAGGTGCTCTTCATATGACCAGCTGATAGATACATATACGTAGTAGCAGATACAGTTATCTTGAAGCTTAATTATTTTAAATCCAACTTAAAATGAAGTGTTGAGTTTAAGTCTTGCATACTAAGTTCGATAAGAAGACGATGAAGCGAAAGAGGTCGAAGCGACGGTTGGATGGAAGATGAGATGATGCAGTTGCATGGTTGAGCAGCATGGTTGAAGGTGTGCGGTCGACAGTGCGGTCGACTGTGCAGTCAACCGTGAAGTCGACTGACACCCCCTCGGGTTTGGGTGGAGTCAAATAGGGTTGAATGCACTTTGGGCAGTCGACCACATCGCGACATTTGTGTTCGGGTGCAGATCATGGGAATTCATTTGAAGCCCGACTTCTTCTCCAAGTTAGTCCGTACAGGTCTCATTGCATCGTTGTCTTCAGAAAATATCAAGTGGCTATTGTACCAAGATATAAAACTAGGAATCTATAATTATTGTAATTGGCCTCCATTGAGAGCCAAGAAAGAGAACTTCATTTAAGAGAGTTTAAGAGATTTTTCAATTGTAAACAACTATTATTTTCTGATGAGGCTAGAGAGATGGTCGTTGTGAGAGTTGTAACTCTTGTATATTCTCTAGTTGAATATCATGTCGGTTTTTTCCCTCAAGAACAAAATTGTGTATTTTGTGTGATCTTCTCTTTGTTTGGTGGTTTGTATTGATCGTGTTGCTTAACTCAACAAGATCTTAGAGGGCATAAAATCCGTAACAAGAAGAACTGATATATATACAACAAAAAAGATAACAAGCAAGGGCACTGAACAATGCGACAAATACAGCTGAGTCGCGGAAATTTATTTACTTGTATTGCCACAGAGTACAACTGATGCACACAAGATTCTACATCCAAAATACATGGATCATGTTGATTGATAGTATAGAGACTGAAAATAATAGTTTAATGGATACTAATAACTGAATACATTGTCTTCTATATATAGGAGAGTACAAAGAGTAATTTAAATCTAATTTCGATGTGGGACTAAACTAAGACGACTGTAACACTCCCCCTGTAACCACCGTTTCCGCTATTTTCATTTTTCCCATTTTGTAAAATTTTATTTGTAATTGAACAAAAATAAAGTATTTTTGTTTCTTGATCATTTTAATTAAAATTTGTTTATGAAATTCTTCGTTCTTCTTGATAGAGATATTCTTGTTGATCCTAATTTCTTTTATTACTTGTGGGTATTTTTATTAGAACCCTATTATTTTAGATCTACCGCTTATTGAACCCTAAAACCCAATTCCAATTATTCCTGTCCCAAAATCGCTATTATTGGATCCTAAACCACTAACCCAACATCCTAATTGTACCTTATAAATACAACTCTATTGCAAACCCAAAAAAATTGCACAATTTGAAACCCTAAAGCCGTCTACTCTCCTCCTCATTCTCTCTCCTTTTTGTTTCTCTCTCCCCGTTGTGTTTTCTCGCCCAACTTCAACCCATTACTGGCCCTTCCTCTCCGACCAACTCCGGCCACCTCTGGCACCTCCTGAGCGCCGCCCAACCCCCGTCGACACCCCCGTCAACGCACAACACACCAAAACCCCAAATCCCGACCTCCTCCTCTGTCCTCGTCGTCAACAGAGCAGCAAAGCCGTTGCTGCCCCTTTCCGTCGACGACATCACTAACGTGTCGCCCCTGTCCCCGTCGCACCGTCGCCTGCGACGCCGGCGATCCCTGCCAACCTTGCTCTTGCTGTGGTTACTGTTGCTGTCGTCTCTTTTGTTGCAGTTATTGTCTCTTTGTGCTGTCTCTTTGCTTTGGATGTTTATTGCACGTATTATACACGTGCTAATTTGTGTGTTTGTGGGTTCGTTGCTTCGGGATCCTTATCCCATTATTCTTGGTATTCAATTTCACCGTTAATAAAACAAGTCACTTTCTCTTGAATTGTAAATTGTTTCAAATTCAAGTTTTGTAAGAACTTTGCAGGTAGATCCCTTCGTTTATCGTATTATACATTGTTCATCTCTTTTGTTGGGTATATTGAGGGTTTATACGAGCTAACCCCAATTTACTTGACATCATGCCACTTTTGACTCCAAAGATTGAATCTTTCATGTGTGCATATAGATTGATAATAGGGTTGTTCATAAAATTGTCACACAAATAAACTATTGTAGAGAGAATTGCTAGGTTGTATATAGTTGATCGATTGATGTTTGTTAATGATAAATTGATGTATGCATGTATTCCAATTTAATTCATCTTGTTATTGCACCCATCATACTGATTATATAATTTATTAACTATAGAATTGATACCCATCATGCTTAATTAAATTATTTCATAAAAAATACCCTAAAACCTGTATCTTGCTTGCTGGCTGTATGTTGTCTGCTATTTTTGACCCAGTAAATGATCTTAAATTAAATTACTTTCTAAATAAGAATTGTAGCCTTATCTTTCTAGTTTCCAGAATATCTTGAATTTCTAAATTCCGCGTTGTGTAGCAAAAGTTATGCCCATTTCTAAATTTCTAAATTCGATATGTTTTATGCATTCATGAAACACCAGATTCTCAGAAATACGCATAACAGCCTTGTTGTCATGGTAGAGAGGAACTGGAGATAACAACGGGATTGCCAAGTCTCGAAGAAGAGATTTGAGCCATAAAACATCACAAACTAAATGCCCAAGTGCTTGGTATTCAGACTCTACACTTGATATTGCTACCACGGGTTGTTTCTTACTTTTCCAAAATACGAGATTTCCTCCAAAGAATACAAAGTATCCACTATTTGAGCATCTATCATAACCGATCTTACCCAGTCAGCATCATAATATCCTCGTAGAGAAAGAGAATTACCAGGCTTAAAGAGAATTCCTTGCCCTGGGGCTTTCTTAAGATAGCGAAGAATGTGAACCACTATTTCCCAATGAGTGATGGTCGGTGCATGCATAAACTAACCGACTCGACTAACTGAAAAGGAAATATCTAGCATAGTCTATGAGTTTGCCAACTAGCCTGCGATATCGTGTAGGGATCAGAGAACAATGCATCATTAGAGGACAACTTAATATTGGGATCCATATGTGTCACTAGGGCGACATCCCAACAATCTTATCTTAGTAAGAATATCAAAAACATACTTTCTTTGAGAAAGAAAGATATCATACTTTGTGCATGTAATCTCAATGTCAAGGAAATATCGAAGTGGACCAAAATCATTTATTTGAAATGTTTGAGCCAACCGCTGCTTGATGTCTACAATACCTTATGAATGGTCTGTGATAATGATATCATAAATATAAACTAATAGAATAACAATATCTTTGCTTTGTTTCTTTGTGAAGAGAGAATAGACTGTCTTACTTCTTGAGAACCCATAAGAGCACAGCTTTGCCGAACTTTTCAAACCAAGCCCGCAGAGACTGTTTTAAGTCCATAATGATACTTTTTGAGCGAACATACAAGATTTTCTCCCCATCGCTCAAAACTAGGAGGCAGTTGCATATACCTCACCTCTTTCAAGTCGCCATTCAGGAGTGCATTTATGACATAAAGCTGAATAAGGGGCCAAAAACAATTTGATGCAAGAGAGATAAGAGGCTAAACAGACGTGAGTTTCACAACTGGAGAAAATGTCTGCATAATCGACATCAAATTCCTGCGTGTATCATTTAGCAACAAGACGAGCTTTGAGTCGTTCAACTGCACCATCGAAATTGTGTTTGACTGTGAATATCCACTTACAACTAACTGTCTTACCACCAACAGAGAGGAAAACCAAGTGCCAAGTACCATTATGCTGAAAAGCCTCATTTCCTCTTTCATGGCCAACGTCCAACCAGGATGCTTGAGTACTTTAGGAATAGAGATGGAATCCAAGAAAAATGTTAAAGCTCAAAAGAACTGTCAAACTTGGCAATATCATAGTGAGAACAAGAACGTTGAGCCTTATGTTGATCGACAGGTAAATCATCTGTGTTAAAGATATTACTGAAAAAAGTTGTTGGCCCCGATTGAACAATAGAGGGTACATTATGGATGGTCGAGTCGGAATGCGGCTTGCATTTCCTTACATAAACTCGAAATGGCGGAAGCTGTGGTGGTGGTGATGGTAGTGGTGGTGGTAGTGATGTTGGTGGAAGTGGTGGTGGTGGTGAGAAATCAAAACTCAATAATAGCCCTCGGTAAATCGGGAGTTTTGGAAGGAGTTTGGTCAAAAAAAGGTTAGTGACATCCGCTAAGGTAAACACTTTTTTCGTGAAGGGCAATAGTAAAGATAACCTTTCGGAAAGCACGAATATCCCAAAAACACACATTTAGTAGCACGCGGGTCAAGTTTATCAGTGCCTGCATGGAAATTTTGAAAAAAAAAACAAGTGCTAGAAAATACACGAGGTGGTAGTGAAAATGGATCTTTAGATGAAAATACCAGTTTAAAAGGTGGTTGATTTTGAAGAATAGGTTTATGCATACGGTTAATAAGAAAACAGGCAGTGAGAACTGCAAAACTCAAAAAAACTTTGGGACGTTCATTTCAAACATCAGAGAGCGAGCAGTGCTAAGTAAATGTTGATTTTTACGTTCTGCCACTATATTTTGTTGAGTATAGATACAAGAGATTTGGTATATTATTCCATATTGAGAAAAAATTGTTGAAAACATAACTAACATATTCTTATCAGAACAAAAATATTTAAGAGTAGTGTCAAATTATGTTCGTATCTCGAAGAAAAAATTCTTGAAAAACTTTAGACACTTCAGAACGATCTTTCAAGAGAAACAGTCATGTCATATGCAAGAAATCATCAATAAACGTAACAAAATAACGATATTTATTAAACATGGGAAAACCAATAAGTCCTTAAACATCAGAATGCATTAAATCAAATAAATGTTAACTACGTTTATTTATGCGTCCTAGGTTGGGAACTCGATGATGTTTACCTAATTCACAATACTCGCATAGATAATAGAGAAGAAGACTCACAACCAGAAACTAAGTGCTTGAGAGTAGTAAAGGAGAGATGCCTCAGTCGCCGGTGCCACAATACGGGATCAGTAGAAGAATGAAAAGCAGAAACTCGATAATCCAAGATGTATAACCCATGTTGTTCACGACCGGTGTCAATCACCTTCCTTATCGTAATATCCTGAAGCACACAGTGAGAAGAAAAAAATATTACTGAACAGTTTAAATCCTTACAAATTTTTGGAACCGATAATAGGCTATTAGAAAATGTAGGAACACGTAAAACAGGTATAAGAGAAAGATCTGGAGAAAGGGAGATATCGCCCTTCCTTTCAATAAGGATAGGAATTCATCAGCAACACGGACATGATAATTGCGAAGCAAGAAAAAAGAAGCTGTAAAAGAGACATGTTCAGAATCACCTGAATCAATAATCCATTGAAGTGAAGAACATGACAAGCAGTACCTAAATGAACAGAATTACCAGAAGAGAGCATATTGGGGAATGCCTGATACTCTTCTACAGAAATGGTAAACAGGGTGGAGGTTAGCACATCTATAGGAGTAGCAGTGAAGAAGATTCCACAGTGAAAGACTGATGAGCAGCAGGAGGACGACAAATTTGTTTCCAACATGTCGCATACTCATGAGACCGGCCTTGACAATAGGTACAATACTTAGGGGTGACTCGGATGCTAGTAAAGGTCCTGCAAGAAAACTTTTTCAAGGAAAAGCACTGTAGCAGTGCTTTGGTTGGCTGCAAATGGAGTTGGAGTTTTCTTTTGTACATTAGTGTAGCTACAGTAAGGCACAAATGTGTACTTCAGCCCAGTTTTCATTTTCGATTTTTTTTGCTCTGAAAACACTTGCATTTGCACTGTTCACATATAATATAATCATTAATTTCTCTCACTCTCTCTCTCTCTCTCCACTTCTGAGTTTGCTTTTGTCTTCTTATTTTACGAAATCTTATTTAAACCAAACATTTTCTCTCCTTGGCCGATATGGAACTAAATGTCCCCACTTCAAACAAACAGCACCCAGTTTAAAAGATTAAGCCAGTTTTAATTGATTTTAATTAAAGATTAAGCCATAATTAAGCTACATAATTAAGATTAAGTCATATTTAATTAAGATTAAGCTCTATTTAATTGAGACTAAGCTCTAATTAATTAAGATCAAGTCCTAGTTAGTTTCGGATTAAGCCCTAATTAATTTAAGATTAAGCCCTAATTAAGATTAAATTAATCCAAATTGATTAAGCCCAAATTGCTACATATTTAAGACTAATCCTATTTAATTAAGATTAGGACGTAATCATTCAATTAATTAAGATTAAGCCCAAGTTAATCCGATGTAGGTTTTTTTTGTTTAATTAATTAAGATCAATTTAGTTAATTAAGATTAAGCAGCTGTTAATTGAGTTATGGTGTTTTTGTTTAATTAATTAAGATCAATTTAGTTTAATTAGTTTAAGCCCTAATTAATTGAGATTAATCTCAAGTAAAACAAAAAGTCAAAAGTGTTTTAAATTTCCTTCGCTACAGTGTTCTTACAACTCAAACAAATCTATTTTTCCGTGAAATACAATTCCTGCTACAATAAATATACATTCAACCAAAGCTATTTCAAGAAATTAAATCCAAGAAATTGCTTTTGCTACAGTGTTGCTCCCTCTTGATTTCTTTTACAACCAACCAAACCACCCCTTAGTATTGCGATCACGGCCATGATCATGATCACCACGACCCCGTGATGAATAAGAATGACACCTAGAAGAAGAAGAAAACTGCTGTGAGTGATCAGAAAAAATACGGCCAATGCCAGAGATGAGTGCAGACGGTGTTAGGATTTCAACAAGAGCAAGGAGTACTCGTGGTAGCTGAACATGGAGATCCCATGGAACGAAACTGGTGTTGGTGGCAAGGATATAAGAGCGAACACCTTCAAGATATGGACGAATATTGCCCAAGAAAAGAATGGCGAGAAGAGCCTCACGTTGTTGCTGCTGGACAGTAAAATCGGTAGAGTATGGCTGATAGGGCTTCCATTCTTCTAAGAACTGATTAAAGCGGAAAAGATAAGCATGAATGACATCACCTTGCTTGGTCTCGATCACATTGCGAAAGATGTTATATAGGTGTTGCATGTTATTGGAGAAGTACATGTGATGAAGGATATCCCAAATCTTTTTTGCTGTGTTGAGTAAAGTGATGGAGCTGTAGACGTCCCGATCTATCCAATCAAGTTATCATCGCGATCCCATACTTTGAATGTGGGGTCTGTAGTTGGAAGAGCTGACTCAGTGAGGTGATGGTACATCTCGCGCCCTTTGAGAAAACGCATGACAGAACAGGACCATGTCATGAAGTTGCTGTGACCAGAAAGATTCTCGGTAGTCATGCATTTGACCTTCAATTGAGAAGAAGAATCAATCTCCGTTTTAGGAGGAGTCGCCACTGGAGGAGGGAAGGTCGCTGTTGTAGTAGTGGAGCTCGTCATCGAAGCAGATCTAGATTAGATCTGAAAGAGAAGACGAGTGTGAACGAGAGGAGATTGGAGAGAAAATAAAAAACTGGCACGCATTACAGAGCAGCGTGCAACACGAGGCATCTAGCTTTTTTACTGAAGGACGGCTGGATCTAAAAGAGGGCAGCGGCGGTCAGGCGGTGGGATGGCTACAGTAGGGATGCGGCAGCACGATGGCAGGAGCGGGAGGAAAGAATTTGGGTGTCGGGTTTGGATTGGGATGGGATCTGGAGGATGGGTTTTGTACTTGATACAAAGGACGTATAAAGTGTGTACTTGTCTATCCTCATGTATGGTTTGAAATTTGTGATCCCCCACCAGAATTTGATCTTTAGATTTGGAGAAGTAGGAGCGGCGACGGGAGGAATGGGAGGCAGTGGCTGGATGGCGACATGAGAAAAGGGGAGGCATGGTTAAGGAGCAGGAGAGCAGCGACGCGGCGTGGAGGGGCAGAGGTGGCGGCGAGAGGGAGAGAAGGAGGTTAGGGTTTTGGGTTTGTTTGGAGGAAGAGGAATCAAGGAAGAAGAAGAAGGAAGAAGAAGACAACCTCCTTTATTTAAGAGAGTCAGAGAAAGAAAGTCCCAACTTTTTATGGAAATTTTTGTGTATACTTTTTCAGCTCTGATGCAATGTTGATTGATAGGATAGAGACTGAAAATAATACTTTATTGGATACTAATAATTGAATATACTGTCTCCTATATATATGAGAGTATAAAGAGTAATCTAAATCTAATTCCGATGTGGGACAAACTAAGACTACTTTAACAGGTCCAAATATAAGTATTATTGTTGCGCAGTAAAAAAATGATCTAGAAAGCAGCAAGAGACTAATTGACCCATAACTTTTTTAAGAAAGATATTTTGGCAAGACAACAAGCAATTTTATCACCAAACAAAGTCTTATGATGCAATATGCCAAGACATAAAAAGACTAGTCGTTTATTTATATAGTGTTTATTTAAGTGTACAGTATAGCCATCCCAAAGATGATATAATGTTTAATGAAGGAAATGGAAGTGTTTTCAAGGAAAAAGGCATGATTGGGTACAGAAGACTCTAAACAATTATGCAATATATATATATACTAGATTTGCCCGTGGGCACGTGCCTACGGCACGTCTTCGGAATGATACAACACACGAAAGCCCTGTAAACAGTAAAACTACAATTATGTAGTTCAAGTTTGAATAATATGACGATAATTAGTTGTAAATAAAAGTCATTGTTTCTATTAGTATATGTTGAAAAATAATTATAAATGAGGGTGTAAAATCCAACTTCTTAGAACTTTAAGGGTGGAAAATGATGAAATTTAACTATTGAAGAGATATTTGCTATTTTCAATATAACATGTGCAATAAAAAAACATAAAAATTCTAAAAATTTAACAAACCTAAAATATTAAAATCTAGATTTCTAAGTAAATAAAGAAAGAATGGGAGAGAGGGAGGGAGAGAGAGAAAGAGAAAAATATGAAAAAGTGAAGAGAGAAGAGAGAGATAGTAATAAACTAATGAGTTTTTTAGTTTTGGGGGGAAAAAAATTAATTTTGAGGTTTGAAATTTTGAGCGGGAAAATATGTTTTGAGAGAATCAATCTAGGCCATTGGTTTTAGGGGAGATTGAATGAGAGCCAGTTGATAGCTTTCTTTGTAATTTATTATATATATATATATATATATATATATATACACACACACACACACACACACACACACAAACCTTCCGTTGTGCAATAACCATAGTGTGCACTCAGCCTTCCGGCTTTTGTATCGACGATCTGAATCGTTCACATTGATCTACATGTCTAAATTAATCTAAATATGTAAAATCAAGTCATTTGACATTCATTTACCCATCCATCATGTTATTATTAAAAAAAAATGATATTCAACCATACAATTTTGTAACAGTTCAATGCATGGGCAAATAAATTTCAAATGACTTGATTTTACATATTTAGACTAATTTAGACGTGTAGATCAATGTGAACGGTTCGGATCGTCGATATATATATATATATATATATATATATATATATATATATATATATATATATATATATATATATATATATATAATCCCCTTCCGTGGGTGGTCGTGTGTACTCGGCCTTCGGGCTTTCGTATCGACGATCCGAACCGTTCACATTGATCTACACATCTAAATTAGCCTAAATATGTAAAATCAAGTCATTTGAAATTCATTTGCTCATACATCGAAGTGTTATAAAATTGTATGGCTGAATATTATTTTTTTATAATGACATGATGGATTGACAAATTAATTTCAAATAACTTGATTTTACATATTTAGACTAATTTAGATGTGTAGATCAATGTGAACGGTTCGGATCGTCGACATGAATGCCTGAAGGCCTAATGCACACGCCGTGTGCACCATAGGTGGTGCACAACAGGAGGGGACTCTCTCTCTCTCTCTTTCTCTCTCTCTCTCTGTGTGTATATATATATATATATATATATATATATATAGGGGTCGGTTCGGGTGAGAACCAACCCTGGGGTGAGAACCTAAGGGCCTATCCCAGCCATTCATCTGTGTAATCTTAACGGTCAAGATTTTTTAAAATTAAACAATAAGATTAATTAATTTTTGCATTAAGATGTCAATCCCTTTAATTAAGGGATGGGGACCGCGTAATAAAAGGAATAATTATAAATTGCCTTTTTTGTGTGCGACGGTTAAGGCAAATTTCAACAAACTGGAGAGAGAAATAATTTATTCCCGTAAAATATTGGAGAAGATTTTGTTTCCCAAATTAATAGCAACTGCAGAATCATTCACCATTTCGTTCCTTACAGTTACTGTTTATTACAGTTGCTATTTATAATTATTACAGTTGCTATTTACGCGGTCATAACAAAATAGCAACTGCTGTATAATGTATAGACTAATGAAAAAACATTATGGTTCTTTTGTATACTAATGAAAAACATTCATTATATGTTTTTTTATTTTCATAATAAAAAAATTAAATTTTATTCTAGAATAAGAATATTTTTGATATTGACAAACATACATTATCATCACTTTAATCTATGACATTTTAATGTAATGAGCAATTGCATAAGAATTAGACTGCAACTGAATATTATCAAATTAGAAACTCAATATTTCACACTCTAAAAAAGTGTAATAACTATTTCAAGTAAATAGCAACTGTAATAACTATATTTCAAGTAAATAGCAACTGTAATAACTATAAATAGCAACTGTAATAACTATAAATAGCAACTATAATAACTATAAATAGCAACTGCATAGCAGTTAATTAGCAACTGCATATCAACTGCATAAAAACTCAAAAAAAAATAGCAACTGTAAATAGCAACTATAATAACTATAAATAGCAACTGTAATAACTATAAATAGCAACTGCATAGCAGTTAATTAGCAACTGCATATCAACTGCATAAAAACTCAAAACAAAATAGCAACTGCATAGCAATTAATTGGCAATTGCATAGCAACTAGATAGAAAATCAAAACAAAATAGCAACTGCATAGCAATTATTTAGAAACTCAATTTTTCAAGTAAATAGCAACTGCATAGTAATTAATAGTTATAAATAGCAACTGCATAGTAAACAAAATCAAAACAAAATAGCAACTGTAATAACTATAAATAGCAACTGTAATAACTATAAATAGCAACTGCATAGCAGTTAATTAGCAACTGCATATCAACTGCATAAAAACTCAAAACAAAATAGCAACTGCTTATCAATTAATTAGCAATTGCATAGCAACTGGATAGAAAATCAAAACAAAATAGCAATTGCATAGCAATTAATTAGCAAGTACATATATTAAAATAGCAACTGTAATAACTATAAATAGCAACTGTAATAACTATAAACAAAATCAAAATAAAATAGCAACTGCATAACAAAATAGCAACTGTAATAACTATAAATAGCAACTGTAATAAATATAAATAGCAACTGCATAGCAGTTAATTAGCAACTGCATATCAACTGCATAAAAACTTGTTCTTCACTGCAAAATATTGATTTGGTATATAAAAAAAACTTGTTCTTCACTGCAGTGACTTCTTTTCTGATTTAATTACCTGCACAAGGAAATTTAACTGAAATCAGAAGAGAACACATTTCGGTTGATTTTTGTTTTTCTTTTTCAATTTTGCGGTTTGTTAATATTAAGGATCGATTGCGTTAGTGTAAGCTTGTTAAGGGTATTATATAGATTTGTGGTATATTTAAAAACTTTGTGATGCCCACAATTGATTGTGCAACTTCTCTACAAAATTCTGGTCGGATACTATTATTGGAACTTAAAAACTTCGCATAACTGATGGACATAGCTCTGATTTAGAGAATGATAATAGACCCAAAGTAGAGGAAGAAGAAATAGGTTGGAGGCATTTTCAGGAAAAAAGAAACTATCTAGGAGCTTTGTTTTTTTCTCCTTGAAATACATTTTGAGGTAAAAATAAAAAAATCAAAAACAATAGCACGTAAGTGTTAAGTTCTAGCACGTAGTGAACGAATTGGTGAAGTTTTTTCACCAATTCAATCTCAATATAATCAAGTTACTATCAATTGCTATTAATTATTACGCGGTCCCCATCCCTTAATTAAAGGGATTACGCGGTCCCCATCCCTTAATTAAAGGGATTGACATCTTAATAAAGAAATTAATTAATCTTATTGTTTAATTTTAAAAAATCTTGACCGTTAAGATTACACAGATGAATGGCTAGGATAGGCCCTTAGGTTCTCACCACAGGGAATGGTTCTCACCTGAACCTTTCTCTCTCTCTCTCTCTCTCTATATATATATATATGAAGTTATATCATATATGATATATGATATAACTTCATATATATATATATGATATATGATATAACTTCGTATATATATATATATATATATATATATATATATATATATATATATATATATATATATATATATATATATATATATATATATATATATATATATAGGAGTATAATGATAAATATTCAACCCTACTTCAACCCTACTCCAAAGCTCTAGAGCACAGAACACTGGTAAAAAGCCGCATGACTTCAAAAATAATCTATATATATATATATATCTATATATATATATATATACTATTTTAATGGGAGAGTTGGGGTTGTAAACGAACAAACCCTAATTTTGTAACTGAGTAAACACGTGCAATATATAGCAAACTAAATCCACCAAACATACCCGTGTGTTGCACGTGCAGCTCCTAAAAAATGGATATTTTAGCAAATGCCCCCATTTAAAATGTGAAAATTAGCATATACCCCCACTATTTTTAAAAACTAAGAAATATTCCTATTTCTAATATTATAATAGGAGAAGACCTTAGTGTCATTTGTAAATATTTTGTCAATCTACCAACCCGTGCAATACACGTGCATAACTATTATAAAGGAGGTTCTAAGTTTAAATCCAGATTATGTCTAAATTTTTATTTTAAAAAACTATATTTATTAAGACGTGCATCGCACGTGCAAATTACTAGTGTATATATATATATATATATATATATATATATATATATATATATATTGAGTATCACGGAATATAATGATAAATATTCAACCCTACTTCTTTTTTTGATGTAAGCGGATAGAGTCGGAAGACTCCAGCCAGATCAAAAAATATATTAAAACAATAAGACTGTACAGTAACAATGAGGAGAGTTTTACAAGATGTAAAACCAGCGCCGGGAAGCGCGAGCACAAAACAGCACGAAAGAAAAAATACACAGATAACTGAGTACACCACAAGGACAATCAATAGCCTAAAAAGGAGCAGTGTCGGAGGAGGATGATGCAAGAGGCAGCAATCCCGGGCTACAGACCACAAGAAATAGATCAGACAATAGCAGCCTCCACGCCAAATGCGACGAGAAACAGGGAAGACGCACCAAAAGGACACCGGCGGACAGCCGTGGCCTGACGTCCTGGCCCCTGAAGGGAAAGGGCTGCAGCGCTGCGATCTGCGTTGCGCGGGGATGAGGGCAGCTGTACGCAAGTCTCCAATAATCAAGACAAGAGAGAGACACACACAAAATCACACCGGTCAAGGACATGAATCAGCCATCCTTAACAGGTTGGCACAGGAAGCCCTCCAAACGCAACACACAAACGGCACAAAAGCACAATAACACAACAACAGGAACAGTCGCTCCCGAGGCGCCACAGAAGGGCCGAAAGAAGATAGCCAATCAAACAAACAATCAATAACCAAGTCATTAATAAATCTCATACGCAGCGAGCAATGCCCAAGCAATCAGACGAAGCTAAGAAGAAAAGAGAGCCTCCCTACCAGCCCCAATACATACATAACAGAGCAAGAACATAAGCAGGCTAGGGCCTGACAGTAACAAGGGTAAAAACAATACATGTGCGAGGGCTGAAGAACGCAATAATCAACATAAGCTGCTAAATCCAACCCAAGGCAAAGTATCAGACAAACTTCAACAGAACGACATCAAAAGACAAAACCAAAAAACACCCAACAACCTGTGCAAAAGAGCTCAGTAGAGCAAGAGAAGCACAAAAGGGACAGGTGCAAAAGAGACCCAGGATCAGCACAGAGGAGGAGAGGCTGCCCCCGAGATCAACCCTACAAAAAATAAATATAGAATATATATAATTATATAAATATATAAGAACATGTATACAAAAATCAGCAGCTAGTGAATCATAAAGCATCAAGTCTGGTAAGACAAAGCAAGGATTCATCTAAGCGGTGACAATAAAAAGAAACTCTGTCTGCGGGCTTTACATTTGAAGACCAAAATTTAAACAGAAATAAAAACTCTTCTATCAATGAGGAGATAGAGGAGGTTTTATGCGAGAAAAGCCTACGATTTCTTTCCAACCAGACGATCCAAATTATGATATGAACCGATAGGTTCCATCCTTTGCAAAACCTCAGGTGCGGGGAGGGGGTCTTCCAACAAGAGATCAGATTGGAGGGCAAGGTTGGGCTTTCCCAAGCCAGGGCTACAATCTTCCAAAGAGGAACGATGAATGAGCAGCACACAAAGAGGTGATTACCATCTTCCGAGACTTCCGAGCACATGGGACAGAATTGTAATATCCCGGACGGATATTACTGTATATAAATTGATATTTTATTATTATTTTGTTTTAATCCCAAAATTAGAATATTTTGGTGATTTTTACCCGGTTTGCTCCTAGACATTATCGGTATCCAGATATCGGTCAGTATATATCCGTATTGTATCAAATTGATATCGTGATCTTCCGAACTAATAATAAAATTTATTTTATTATTATTTCCAAGATTTAATTATTTTTATACGGATTATGCGAAGATTTTCAGTATACAGACATATAGGCGCACATACGTGTAGTATGTCGATTAGCACATCATATAAATTGTGTGTTGTGTATTTTTGGACAACACTTGCCTTGTTATGACAAACTTAATTAGGAGGTTAGGGTTTTGATTAGGGGGTTTAATATAAAGGTTTGTATGCATGAAGAACTAAACCCTTTCTAGAAACCCTCATGTAAAACCCCACCCACACAACACCTCCCCCACATACACCTCCCTCCACCTCACCCCTACATCTCCCTAGGGTATGGCCGGCCCTTAAAAAGGGGAAGGGGGTTTTTGCAAATGTGTGAGTGTCATTTTGCACTTTCCACCACTCTCCCCTCCTATAAATAGCCCCTCCTTCTCCTCCTTCTCTCATTTTAGAAAACAAAAGAAAGAAGGAAAGAAAGAAAGAAAGGAAAGGAAAAGAAAGAGAGAAAGTCTCATACTAATTTGAGAGTTCTCTTGTAGGTTTAGTAGAAGATTTCTAAAGCTAGGGGAAGGAGAAGTTATGCTAGCAAGTTCTTCCAACAAAAAAAATAAGGTGGGGGTTTCTTCACTTGATTCTTTCTTGTTTGTTGTTTGTTTGTTTGGTTGTTGTTTGTTGTTTGACTTCTTCTTCTTCTACCTTCTTGTTTTGTTTTGTTCTTTTGGGTTTGTGGTATGTTGTAGTAAGTGAAAGAGAAAGAAAAAGAGTAGTAGTAGTAAGTACTAATTTATAAAGATCATAGCTTTATCATGGAAGTGGTTGTTTGTATATTATTGGACTAAGAACCCACATATTGCATATTGTTGAACATACAACCATAAGTGGTTGTAGGACTTAGCACATAAAGCATATGAACTCATTTTACAACCATTGTGGGTTGTAGGACCTTAATTAATTAAAAAGATCTTTCTTTCTTTTACACACTAGTTGTAGCTAATAAATTAAAAAGATCTTCTTTTTATTCTTAATCACTAGTTGTAGCTATTAATCAAAAAGATCTTCTTTTTATTCTTAATCACTAGTTGTAGCTATTAATCAAAAAGATCTTCTTTTTATTCTTAATCACTAGTTGTAGCTATTAATCAAAAAGATCTTCTTTTTATTCTTAATCACTAGTTGTAGCTATTAATTAAAAAGATCTTCTTTTCTTAATCACTAGTTGTAGCTATTATTCAAAAAGATCTTCTTTTATTTTAAACACTAGTTGTAGCTAACTAATTAAAAAGGATCTTTCTTTTATTTTAAATCACTAGTTGTAATTAATTAAAAAGAGCTTTCTTTTATTTTAAGTCACTAGTTGTAATTAATCAAATCTTTTCTTTAGTAAAGTAAAGTAAAATAAACTAAAGAATGATCTCTTCTTTATCACTAGATTAGTAAGTAACTAAGTAGTAGTAAGCTAAAATAATAAGTAGTAGTAGATAATAAATGAAGTAGTAATAGCATGTATGATTAATAGTAGTAAGTTGTATGTGTGATTCTTTTTATGAGAATGAAGTAGTAGTAATAGTAGCAAGTTGTATGTTGTGATAGTGGTAAAGTTGTATGTTGTAGTAGTAGTAGTAGATAGTTATGTTTTGATTAAAATAGGAGTAGTAGTATAATGTTGTAGGAGTGCTTCTAAAAATATTTAGAAGCCATATTCATGCTAGTTAGTTGTAGGATTGCTTCTAAAAATAATTAGAAGCCATATTCATGCTTAATTAGTTGTAGGATTACTTATAAAAATATCCTACCATGTTTACCATGCTTAGTTAGATGTAGCTTTGCTTCTAAAAATAATTAGAAGCCATATTCATGCTTAGTTAGTTGTAGGATTGCTTATAAAAATATCCTACCATGTTTACCATGCTTAGTTAGATGTAGCTTTGCTTCTAAAAATAATTAGAAGCCATATTCATGCTTAGTTAGTTGTAGGATTGCTTTTAAAAATATCCTACCATGTTCACCATGCTTAGTTAGTTGTAGCTTTGCTTCTAAAAATATTTAGAAGCCATATTCATGCTTAATTAGTTGTAGGACTACTTATAAAATTATCCTACCATGATTCTATGTTTAATTAGTTGTAGGAGGTTTATTAAAATTACCCCATCATGCTTTATGTTTAGGATGTTGTAGGACTTTCTAAAAATATCCTACCATGCTTAACGTTTAGAATGTTGTAGGATTCTTTTCCTAGCATGCTTGGTAATGTTGTAGGATTCTTTTCCTAGCATGCTTGGTAATGTTGTAGGATTCTTTTCCTATCATGTTTAGTAACTCACTTATGCTAGAATTTGGTAGGATTCATTCCTAAAGTTTCCTATTATGTTTAGTGACTTAGTTAGGCTTAGAATGTGTAGGATTCAATCCAAGAGTTTCCTACCATGTGTGGATAAATTTTTATTGTGCCTAGAGTGTTGTAGGATCAATGATGGAATCATATACCATGCTAGTTTAATTGTTGGAAAGCGATAGACCATGCTAGCTTAATTGTAAGTACTTTGCATATCATGCTAGTTTAAATTGTATGCAAATTGTATACCATGTTAGATAAATGATAGAGAAGTGTATGTTATGTTAGTAGATGATCATGACCTATGCTAAGTAAGTAGGTATCATGCTAATTATTAATCATGTTAAGTTAAGGATACCCATACTATAATGTTCATGCTTAGAGTAAAGAAACTACTCATGGCTAGTTATAGTGATTTTATGTTGTGTCCTATACCATGCTATAGTTCAATACTTGCTTAAAATGTTGTAGGAGTAGCGTTAGAACTACCTACTATGCCTTGGAGTGTTGCTTGTTCATACTAGTTGGGTTGTGGGGATTAGCCGGGATAAGTAGTAAGCTTTCATGCTCAATTGGTAACCTACGATTGACTATAGAGGATTTTATGTTTAAGGTCGTTAGTGATTTTCATGCTTGAGCTCAATGTAAGCATAAGCATTAATCACATTCATACATAGGAGTATCATGGGGGTTGTGTTATATGATTGATTGTCGTAGGAAGCTGCTTGTAATTGTATGCCATACTTAAGGCGCTATAGGTTGAAGTAATAAGGATTGGGAAGACCACTAGTGATAGTTGGTCCGATAAAGGCCGTCAGGTCGCCTTCGGATCCTTCCTTAGTGGAATACCGACCATAGAATATTAGTAGATTCTTCTGTTGCTTCTAACAATAGAAGATTAAGTTTGTTAGTAAGCACGTTTGGTTGCTTCTAAGATTGATTACCTGTATGGTTGTTTGCACACGGTCGTGCTCGTACGTGGCTCGACTGGCCCGTATGTAGCTGTGGGTCTCATACGTAGCTTAGTCGGCTCGTATGTAGGTGGTTGTCCCGTACGCGGCCCGACCGGCCCGTACGAAGCTGTTGGTCTCATACGCGGCTTATTTAGCCAGTATGTACGTGGTTGTCTCCTACGAGGCCCGCCTGGCTCGTAGGTAGTTGTTGTTCCATGCGTAGCTTAGTTGGCTCGTATGTGGCTATTACTCGTGTATAGCTTGTTAGCTAGTACACAGTTAGTTGTGCTCGTCTAGGGTGATGTTACCACCCTAAGGGCTATCGACCATCAAGACATATGATTTCTACCCTAAGGAACTGTGGAGGAGTCACTCCTTGTGTACCGTCGAATCTTAACCAGGGTAGGTTGATCGAGGACCGGAGTATAGACGAAATCCAAGTCTAGGGTAGCGGCATGCATGTATATCCGCACATCCAAAGTCTTGGATCGATGAGCCACGAACCGGGTCCTGAGGGATTCTGGTAAGTCTAGGTTGAGCGGCCTAGCAGAGTTGTCTTGCGAAGCCTAATTTAAGGCCGAGCACGTTGTGTTATAATATCGTCATCCCTAGGATTGTTCGAGTCAGGGACATCACTAGGATAGTGACTTACAAGGATCATTTTAACCCTTTTGCCGGGAGAGAGGGGTCAGTTGTAGGGGGCCCCTTACACTAACTCGTCTCTTGAGGCAGATCATAGGTGGTGTACAGGGTTGTGCCTTCCTGTCAAAGGGATACGTGCGGTGCCGTCTCACAGGTTGAGGACACGGGTTGCGTATCTCGCTCTGTTAATTCCTGAGGTACCGTGGCTAGGGGTGCCACAGGATGCATTGTGCAGTCCTGCGCTTGCGATACCCCAGAGAGTGCCACAGGGTAGGCTTCGCGCTGCCCTGCGCTTGCGAAACTCTATAGTGTGATTTTTGGAATGACGCCCGATACGTTGGGATCGTCTAATTTGAGTGAGGTCCGGTTAGCCGGGTCGCGGTGGCGAACATAGACACCACGGGCGAAATGCAACAGTGGCACATGACCACATCTGCAGCCTCGCGAGTCACGTGTAGGGCGTCAGGAACAGGTTGTGTACAATTAGAATTCATAACGCGGGTTCAATCCCTATATATGGAGAAACGGCTTGAGATGGAGTCGCATGTATTTATGGGCTACATGTTACTTTCGGAGACTTGCTGACATTAGAATAGGAAGCATCCCGTCAAAGGGATACGTACGGTGCCATCTCACAGGTTGAGGACACGGGTTACGTATCTCGCTCTGTTAATTCCTGAAATACCGTGGCTGGGGTGCCACAGGATGCATTGTGCAGTCCTGCGCTTGCGATACCCCAGAGGGTGCCACAGGGTAGGCTTCGCGCTGCCCTGCGCTTGCGAAACCCTATGATTTGGATTTTGGATTAAGGCCCGATACACTGGGCAATAGTGGCAAACATGGACACCACTATATGACTGCAGTGGCGGAACTAGACCGCACCTGCAACCTTGTTTGAGTGAGGTCCGGCATGCCGGGTAGCAGTGGAAAACGGAGACACCATAAGCTGACTGCATAGGGGGACTTGACCCCTTCTGCAACCTCACAGAGTCATGGAGTATTGGCAGGAACGGGTTGTGTATAATTAGTTCTATTTTAAGTATCGCATTAGTGTCTAGTCATAGCACTCACGAACACTTAAACTGCACCAACACAATTGCTACGTTTGTATATCTTGTATATTGTTTGGAAGATTCGCTGCTATATGATCAGCCTTTAAGCGTCAGTGAATACTGACGTCCCCACTTCCATAGGTACTGGATCGCCGAAGTACAAAGGCGAGATTCAGGAGGACTCAAGGCAAGGAAAGCAAGGAGTCAGTGCTATGTTTTAGTTCCGCTGCAGTATATGTATTGATTATCTGTTAAGTGAGAGGTACTCTGATGTAAGATGTGAAAGTTGTAATACTTAGAAATGTAAAGGTGATATTGTAACTCTATTGTAAGGTATTACAGTTGTACAGTGTTCAGACTTGTAACACCTTGTGTATTGAATAAAAAGTTTTAAATTCTCCTGTTTTTCTGTGTATTGTGACTAATTGAAGAAAAGATCTTGGCTCGTGTCACGGTTTCCCGGTACATGGAAATCGGGGCGCTACAGAGTGGTATCAGAGCTAGCTTCAATTTACAGTCCAACACAGCAGGAAATTTAAACTTGGATGCCTTCAGGAGTCAGGTCTTAGTTAGTTGTAGGAAATTGTAATTCATATTGTTGTTCCTTTCAACTTATGTTTTATGATTATCCTATATCTGGACTAATTCCAGTAGGTATATTTTAGGATGGTATTCGAAGATACCCTAACTGAGGATGTATTGATAGAGGAGAGCGAGCAAATTACAGGAGGAAATCCTAGAAATCGGAAGTAATGTCCATAGGTCATGTCCTATTCTAAGGAGGGAGTAGACACCGAGTTGCAAATATCGGGTTCTTTGGAGAACCAGTTCGTGGATGAACCACTTGGGAGCCGGAAAGCAGCACAAGCTTTCTTTCCCCGAGTTATTAGGGTATGAATGTTTTGCCTGTTTTCCCTAACTTAACGTAGTTCTGAGGACAGAACTATTCTAAGGAGGGAGTATTGTAATATCCCGGACGGATATTACTGTATATAAATTGATATTTTATTATTATTTTATTATTATTTTGTTTTAATCCCAAAATTAGAATATTTTGGTGATTTTTACCCGGTTTGCTCCTAGACATTATCGGTATCCAGATATCGGTCAGTATATATCCGTATTGTATCAAATTGATACCGTGATCTTCCGAACTAATAATAAAATTTATTTTATTATTATTTCCAAGATTTAATTATTTTTATACGGATTATGCGAAGATTTTCAGTATACAGACATATAGGCGCACATACGTGTAGTATGTCGATTAGCACATCATATAAATTGTGTGTTGTGTATTTTTGGACAACACTTGCCTTGTTATGACAAACTTAATTAGGAGGTTAGGGTTTTGATTAGGGGGTTTAATATAAAGGTTTGTATGCATGAAGAACTAAACCCTTTCTAGAAACCCTCATGTAAAACCCCACCCACACAACACCTCCCCCACATACACCTCCCTCCACCTCACCCCTACATCTCCCTAGGGTATGGCCGGCCCTTAAAAAGGGGAAGGGGGTTTTTGCAAATGTGTGAGTGTCATTTTGCACTTTCCACCACTCTCCCCTCCTATAAATAGCCCCTCCTTCTCCTCCTTCTCTCATTTTAGAAAACAAAAGAAAGAAGGAAAGAAAGAAAGAAAGGAAAGGAAAAGAAAGAGAGAAAGTCTCATACTAATTTGAGAGTTCTCTTGTAGGTTTAGTAGAAGATTTCTAAAGCTAGGGGAAGGAGAAGTTATGCTAGCAAGTTCTTCCAACAAAAAAAATAAGGTGGGGGTTTCTTCACTTGATTCTTTCTTGTTTGTTGTTTGTTTGTTTGGTTGTTGTTTGTTGTTTGACTTCTTCTTCTTCTACCTTCTTGTTTTGTTTTGTTCTTTTGGGTTTGTGGTATGTTGTAGTAAGTGAAAGAGAAAGAAAAAGAGTAGTAGTAGTAAGTACTAATTTATAAAGATCATAGCTTTATCATGGAAGTGGTTGTTTGTATATTATTGGACTAAGAACCCACATATTGCATATTGTTGAACATACAACCATAAGTGGTTGTAGGACTTAGCACATAAAGCATATGAACTCATTTTACAACCATTGTGGGTTGTAGGACCTTAATTAATTAAAAAGATCTTTCTTTCTTTTACACACTAGTTGTAGCTAATAAATTAAAAAGATCTTCTTTTTATTCTTAATCACTAGTTGTAGCTATTAATCAAAAAGATCTTCTTTTTATTCTTAATCACTAGTTGTAGCTATTAATCAAAAAGATCTTCTTTTTATTCTTAATCACTAGTTGTAGCTATTAATCAAAAAGATCTTCTTTTTATTCTTAATCACTAGTTGTAGCTATTAATTAAAAAGATCTTCTTTTCTTAATCACTAGTTGTAGCTATTATTCAAAAAGATCTTCTTTTATTTTAAACACTAGTTGTAGCTAACTAATTAAAAAGGATCTTTCTTTTATTTTAAATCACTAGTTGTAATTAATTAAAAAGAGCTTTCTTTTATTTTAAGTCACTAGTTGTAATTAATCAAATCTTTTCTTTAGTAAAGTAAAGTAAAATAAACTAAAGAATGATCTCTTCTTTATCACTAGATTAGTAAGTAACTAAGTAGTAGTAAGCTAAAATAATAAGTAGTAGTAGATAATAAATGAAGTAGTAATAGCATGTATGATTAATAGTAGTAAGTTGTATGTGTGATTCTTTTTATGAGAATGAAGTAGTAGTAATAGTAGCAAGTTGTATGTTGTGATAGTGGTAAAGTTGTATGTTGTAGTAGTAGTAGTAGATAGTTATGTTTTGATTAAAATAGGAGTAGTAGTATAATGTTGTAGGAGTGCTTCTAAAAATATTTAGAAGCCATATTCATGCTAGTTAGTTGTAGGATTGCTTCTAAAAATAATTAGAAGCCATATTCATGCTTAATTAGTTGTAGGATTACTTATAAAAATATCCTACCATGTTTACCATGCTTAGTTAGATGTAGCTTTGCTTCTAAAAATAATTAGAAGCCATATTCATGCTTAGTTAGTTGTAGGATTGCTTATAAAAATATCCTACCATGTTTACCATGCTTAGTTAGATGTAGCTTTGCTTCTAAAAATAATTAGAAGCCATATTCATGCTTAGTTAGTTGTAGGATTGCTTTTAAAAATATCCTACCATGTTCACCATGCTTAGTTAGTTGTAGCTTTGCTTCTAAAAATATTTAGAAGCCATATTCATGCTTAATTAGTTGTAGGACTACTTATAAAATTATCCTACCATGATTCTATGTTTAATTAGTTGTAGGAGGTTTATTAAAATTACCCCATCATGCTTTATGTTTAGGATGTTGTAGGACTTTCTAAAAATATCCTACCATGCTTAACGTTTAGAATGTTGTAGGATTCTTTTCCTAGCATGCTTGGTAATGTTGTAGGATTCTTTTCCTAGCATGCTTGGTAATGTTGTAGGATTCTTTTCCTATCATGTTTAGTAACTCACTTATGCTAGAATTTGGTAGGATTCATTCCTAAAGTTTCCTATTATGTTTAGTGACTTAGTTAGGCTTAGAATGTGTAGGATTCAATCCAAGAGTTTCCTACCATGTGTGGATAAATTTTTATTGTGCCTAGAGTGTTGTAGGATCAATGATGGAATCATATACCATGCTAGTTTAATTGTTGGAAAGCGATAGACCATGCTAGCTTAATTGTAAGTACTTTGCATATCATGCTAGTTTAAATTGTATGCAAATTGTATACCATGTTAGATAAATGATAGAGAAGTGTATGTTATGTTAGTAGATGATCATGACCTATGCTAAGTAAGTAGGTATCATGCTAATTATTAATCATGTTAAGTTAAGGATACCCATACTATAATGTTCATGCTTAGAGTAAAGAAACTACTCATGGCTAGTTATAGTGATTTTATGTTGTGTCCTATACCATGCTATAGTTCAATACTTGCTTAAAATGTTGTAGGAGTAGCGTTAGAACTACCTACTATGCCTTGGAGTGTTGCTTGTTCATACTAGTTGGGTTGTGGGGATTAGCCGGGATAAGTAGTAAGCTTTCATGCTCAATTGGTAACCTACGATTGACTATAGAGGATTTTATGTTTAAGGTCGTTAGTGATTTTCATGCTTGAGCTCAATGTAAGCATAAGCATTAATCACATTCATACATAGGAGTATCATGGGGGTTGTGTTATATGATTGATTGTCGTAGGAAGCTGCTTGTAATTGTATGCCATACTTAAGGCGCTATAGGTTGAAGTAATAAGGATTGGGAAGACCACTAGTGATAGTTGGTCCGATAAAGGCCGTCAGGTCGCCTTCGGATCCTTCCTTAGTGGAATACCGACCATAGAATATTAGTAGATTCTTCTGTTGCTTCTAACAATAGAAGATTAAGTTTGTTAGTAAGCACGTTTGGTTGCTTCTAAGATTGATTACCTGTATGGTTGTTTGCACACGGTCGTGCTCGTACGTGGCTCGACTGGCCCGTATGTAGCTGTGGGTCTCATACGTAGCTTAGTCGGCTCGTATGTAGGTGGTTGTCCCGTACGCGGCCCGACCGGCCCGTACGAAGCTGTTGGTCTCATACGCGGCTTATTTAGCCAGTATGTACGTGGTTGTCTCCTACGAGGCCCGCCTGGCTCGTAGGTAGTTGTTGTTCCATGCGTAGCTTAGTTGGCTCGTATGTGGCTATTACTCGTGTATAGCTTGTTAGCTAGTACACAGTTAGTTGTGCTCGTCTAGGGTGATGTTACCACCCTAAGGGCTATCGACCATCAAGACATATGATTTCTACCCTAAGGAACTGTGGAGGAGTCACTCCTTGTGTACCGTCGAATCTTAACCAGGGTAGGTTGATCGAGGACCGGAGTATAGACGAAATCCAAGTCTAGGGTAGCGGCATGCATGTATATCCGCACATCCAAAGTCTTGGATCGATGAGCCACGAACCGGGTCCTGAGGGATTCTGGTAAGTCTAGGTTGAGCGGCCTAGCAGAGTTGTCTTGCGAAGCCTAATTTAAGGCCGAGCACGTTGTGTTATAATATCGTCATCCCTAGGATTGTTCGAGTCAGGGACATCACTAGGATAGTGACTTACAAGGATCATTTTAACCCTTTTGCCGGGAGAGAGGGGTCAGTTGTAGGGGGCCCCTTACACTAACTCGTCTCTTGAGGCAGATCATAGGTGGTGTACAGGGTTGTGCCTTCCTGTCAAAGGGATACGTGCGGTGCCGTCTCACAGGTTGAGGACACGGGTTGCGTATCTCGCTCTGTTAATTCCTGAGGTACCGTGGCTAGGGGTGCCACAGGATGCATTGTGCAGTCCTGCGCTTGCGATACCCCAGAGAGTGCCACAGGGTAGGCTTCGCGCTGCCCTGCGCTTGCGAAACTCTATAGTGTGATTTTTGGAATGACGCCCGATACGTTGGGATCGTCTAATTTGAGTGAGGTCCGGTTAGCCGGGTCGCGGTGGCGAACATAGACACCACGGGCGAAATGCAACAGTGGCACATGACCACATCTGCAGCCTCGCGAGTCACGTGTAGGGCGTCAGGAACAGGTTGTGTACAATTAGAATTCATAACGCGGGTTCAATCCCTATATATGGAGAAACGGCTTGAGATGGAGTCGCATGTATTTATGGGCTACATGTTACTTTCGGAGACTTGCTGACATTAGAATAGGAAGCATCCCGTCAAAGGGATACGTACGGTGCCATCTCACAGGTTGAGGACACGGGTTACGTATCTCGCTCTGTTAATTCCTGAAATACCGTGGCTGGGGTGCCACAGGATGCATTGTGCAGTCCTGCGCTTGCGATACCCCAGAGGGTGCCACAGGGTAGGCTTCGCGCTGCCCTGCGCTTGCGAAACCCTATGATTTGGATTTTGGATTAAGGCCCGATACACTGGGCAATAGTGGCAAACATGGACACCACTATATGACTGCAGTGGCGGAACTAGACCGCACCTGCAACCTTGTTTGAGTGAGGTCCGGCATGCCGGGTAGCAGTGGAAAACGGAGACACCATAAGCTGACTGCATAGGGGGACTTGACCCCTTCTGCAACCTCACAGAGTCATGGAGTATTGGCAGGAACGGGTTGTGTATAATTAGTTCTATTTTAAGTATCGCATTAGTGTCTAGTCATAGCACTCACGAACACTTAAACTGCACCAACACAATTGCTACGTTTGTATATCTTGTATATTGTTTGGAAGATTCGCTGCTATATGATCAGCCTTTAAGCGTCAGTGAATACTGACGTCCCCACTTCCATAGGTACTGGATCGCCGAAGTACAAAGGCGAGATTCAGGAGGACTCAAGGCAAGGAAAGCAAGGAGTCAGTGCTATGTTTTAGTTCCGCTGCAGTATATGTATTGATTATCTGTTAAGTGAGAGGTACTCTGATGTAAGATGTGAAAGTTGTAATACTTAGAAATGTAAAGGTGATATTGTAACTCTATTGTAAGGTATTACAGTTGTACAGTGTTCAGACTTGTAACACCTTGTGTATTGAATAAAAAGTTTTAAATTCTCCTGTTTTTCTGTGTATTGTGACTAATTGAAGAAAAGATCTTGGCTCGTGTCACGGTTTCCCGGTACATGGAAATCGGGGCGCTACAAGAATTGTCCCCACGCTAGATTTCTTTTGTTAAGAACCTCGACCGTGAGTAATTTATTGTTAAGAGCCTACTTCAACCCTACTTCAAGCCTAATCCAAAGCTCTAGAGCACAGAACACTGGTAAAAAGCCACATGACTTCAAGAATTTATTAGTTAGAACATACAATATAAAGTGAGACAGTGGGAAGAAAAAATAGATATGAAAAATTAAGAACTTTTTGTTCTCGGCAAAACTGATTCCATAGTCAGTCAAGCATTATAATCCGGGTTGACATCATTACATTTATCTCTAAGAAATATATAATCATCCAAATCGTAAATGTTAATTGGAAGCACGGCGTGCAGTTAAAATAGGTACAACAGACCGGACAAAAGTACTAGGGAAAGATAAATGCTAATGTTTTCTTACAGATTGATATGGCTAAAAATGGAGGTAAATCGGAACCGTTCAAAGTGGGCAGGAATCTTGAAGTCGCAGGGGTAGGATGGTAATTTCATCTACAAATGGATCCGAAACGGGCACCGGGCCTCTTCTCTTGGACCCGCTAGCCCATGGACGATCTGGTAGACAGAGAACGGGTTTCAACCCGCTAGGGACCAGTTCAACAGGATAGGAACAAATCCTAGTTTGTCCCTTTCTTATGGGGATGGTTGTAACAAACCCCAACCAGCCACACCGGGAAGTAGGGATCTGCCCTCATCCTGAAAAGAATCCCCATGGCGACTATAAAATCCCCCTTACCTCCTATTGTTGAAGGTGATCACACTTTGCACACTTGAGCTCTTTTTCCTTTAACTTTTTCTCTGTATTGACTTGATCGTCGGAGGGTTCGTCATCGGGATCTATCCCGGTGTCTCGAATGTTTGTGCAGGTCGTAAGGGAGCACCAAGGAGCCAACAAATCACCAAGGAAGAAGAAGGGGTCAACCTGTGTGTGTTCCTCACGAACCTACAAATCTCACCTATTGGCCCCATACCCGAATTCAACTACAACAGATTGGTGCCATCTATGTGAATCTCACTCGACAAGCAATCTCGTCTTCCTCCTTCAACCCACGTTACTCCCAACCATGCCTCCCAAGAAGAGACCCGCAAAACTCCAACTGAAGGACAACCTCTTCTCATCTTCCTCCTCCTCCTCCGCAGGGGGATCTTCCCCATCCCGACCAACCAACCCAGTAGCTCAATCATCTGGCTCTGCAGTCCATCCAGCAGCCTCTGGGACCCCAGGCTGTAGTAGGGGAACCCTCCCAACGGAGTCGTCACAAGCAACCTGTCTATCAGGTTCGAGTCTCCATCCACACTGCCAACACCGATTCCATGGCTTCCTATACTCCCCCCACTCCAAAGAATCTACAGAACGTTATCAACAATCGGCAGACCGAGCACGGACCCGATCTCTGTACCCATCTGGAGGAGAGGCGGGCCCAAGAGTCGAACCCTCGCCGTGAGCAGGCCAGGGACTGTTTGCCACGCCGATCCAACCGAGGGGGGTTCAACTCTCCCCGTAGACGGAGAGAGTCACCCCAACATCGCCCAAGACGGAGCCGTTCCCCGGCAGGTCGCCATGCACCTCGGGACCATCATGAGCGGGAGGCCCCCGTCACAAGGGCGGAATTCCAGCAATTTCAGGAGGCGGTCCTCCGGGCTCTCAATGTTGCCCCCAACAATGGTTGTAGGGCTCCCAGTCCTCCTCCAGGTCCTCACCATCCTTGCCGCTCCCGTAGTCCTCGACCAGCTCCTCACCATCCTTGCCGCTCCCGAAGTCCTAGGCAGGCTGCAAGCAGTCGCCGTCCTTCTCCCAATCACCACCACTGCTCCCGTAGTCCATGCCCTACCCCAAGTCACCCTCATCTCTCAGTCAGTCCGCTTCCTACTCTGAGCCATCACCGGTGCAGCCCCAGCCTTCCTCGACATGGAAACGAGTCCCGGGGCTCAACCAGACAAGACCGAATGGAGGACTCGGTCTACCACCGTCTCCACGAGATGGAGAGGCCAGCTCGACCGAGACGAGGGGCGACATGCAAGAGACCTTTGCCCGAGCCGGCCCCCATTCTCCAGTACCATTATGGAGGCTCCAGTTCCCGACAACTTCAAGTCTCCACATTTTGAGACCTATACTGGGGAGTCAGACCTCGCAGATCACATTGAGAGTTTCAAAACTCTCATGATGATCCACCATGCATCCCACTCCCTCCTTTGCAAGACCTTCCCGGCCACACTCAAGGGCCCGGCTCAGGAATGGTACTCTCGGCTTGTGCCGGCATCTATCTTCTTCTTCGACCAGTTTGAGGGTCTCTTCCTCATGCATTTCGTGAGCAGTCGGCGTGCCGAGAAGACGAGCGACACCCTATTGTTCCTCAGCCAAAAGAAGGGCGAACGACTAAGGGATTATGTCAAGCGCTTCACTGCCAAGGTTAGGTCCATTGCTTCTTTGAAACCCTCGGTCGCCACCATTGCCTTCCAGTCCAACGTCCTCAATGCTGACCTCAGGGCGTCCCTCGCCAAGAAGCCCCCTCTGGACTTCTCAGAGCTCCTACTTCGGAGCGAGAAGTACATCCGAGTAGAAGAAGCCGTCCGCCGCCCCACCTTCGAGGCCTCATCTTCCGCGAACAGGCGGAAGGGTGAAAAAGAAGAAGGAGCTAAGAAGCTCCAAAAAGACAATGGGGGTCAGCGGCATCCTCCTCATCGGTTCGAGAAATTCACTCCGATTAATGCGAGTGTATCGGCCATCCACATGGAGATAGGGAACGATGGCCTCCTACCGCCTCCCCCATGGATGAATACACCGGTAAAGAAGAGGGACCGAAGTAAGTGGTGCCATTTCCATCGGGACCACGGGCACAACACAGATGAATGTTGGGCCTTGAAGGATGAAATCGAGGCCCTCATTCAAAGAGAGCAACTCAACCGGTTCTTAAAAAGGGACCGAGCCGATCTGCCCCCGCCGCCTCGGGGGCTAACAGGCAAAATGAGCAGCGCACCGAGACTCCGGAGACCAAAGTAGAGGGCATCTTGCACCTGATACACGGGGGCCCAATGAGGGGAGATTCCAACTCCTCCCAAAAAGCCTTCGTAAGGGAGGTTAACTCCGTTCAGAGCCATCCTCCCCAAAGGGCCTCGAAGTCCCGGTGACGTTCTCCGATAGGGACCTAGAGGGCTTCCGCATGCCCCACAGTGACGCCCTCGTCATCAATCTTCGCATGGCGAACTTCGAAGCTCGTCGCGTCTTGGCAGATAACGGCAGCTCCGTCAACATCCTTTTCTTGGAGGCCTTCTAGGGCCTCCCGCTGTCTAGGGACCGGCTAAAGCCCGCCAGCTACACTCTCCACGGGTTCACCGGGGTCCCGGTTACGGTCGAGGGAATTATAACCCTCGACGTAACGGCTGGAAAGGCCCTGACAACTCGCACGGTGCAAATGGATTTCAATGTAGTCGACGTCAAGGCTGCCTATAATGTTATCCTGGGTAGACCAGGTTTGGCCGTGCTTCAAGCCATCCCTTCAGCCTACCACATGAAATGAAGTTCCCCACCCCCTTAGGAGTGGAGAAGTGAGGGGAAGACAAGAAGTGGCTTGGAAGTGCTATATGACCTCGATGGAGGGTCCGGTTCTCTCTTTGGAAGCGCTCGAACTTCCTCAGGAAGGCGGCCAAACTATCTCCGAGCCCGTGGACGAATTGGAGGAAGTGGCTTTCTCCGAAGAAGACACCACTAAGACGTTCCACGTTAGCAAAGCTCTCTCCCCCTCCATACAGCAAGATATCTCCTGGTGCATACGGGAGAATCGCGACCTCTTCGCATGGGCTGTAGCAGACATACCCAGGATCTCGGAGGAGCTCTCAATGCACCATTTGAGCGTCACCCTTGGGATCAAGCCTGCCTAGCAGAAGAGGCAAAAGTTTGCTCCCGAGAGGCAATAGGTGATCAAGGAGGAGGTTGAGAAATTCCTCAACCCCCGGTATTATTCAGGAGGTGAACTACCCTGAGTGGCTCTCTAACGTGGTATTGGTCAAGAAGGCCAATGGATTCAACGTGGCTCTCCATAAAGCAAGATGATCCACCATGCATTGACTTCACCGATCTCAACAAGGCGTGCCCGAAGGACCCCTTTCCTCTTCCCAGCATCGACGCCCTGATCGATGCGACTTTTGGGCACAAGCTCCTCAACTTTATGGATGCCTTCTCAGGATACAACTAAATCAGGATGTTCCCTCCGAACATTCCGAAGACCTCGTTCGTGACGGACCAAGACCTCTACTGCTACCGTGTTATGCCCTTCGGATTGAAAAATGTGGGGCTACCTATCAGCGCCTGGTGAACAAGATCTTCCGAGACCAGATTGGCTAAAACATGGAGGTCTACGTCGAAGACATGTTGGTTAAGAGCACTCGAGGGCAGGAGCACACCCTCGACCTTCAAGAAGCCTTCGAAGTACTCAGGAGGCACAATATGAGACTAAACCCGAACAAGTGTGCATTTGGTGTTTCATCAGGCAAATTTCTGGGGTTTATGGTCAGCTAGAGGGGCATAGAGGCCAACCCCGAAAAGATCTAAGACATTCTCAAAATGGCTCCCCCCTCCAACGTTAAAGAGGTGCAGAGGCTCATGGGGTGCCTCACCGCAATCGGGCGATTCCTCTCGAAGTCCGAGGAAAAGTGCCTCCCCTTTTTCAAAGCTCTCAGAGGGGCTAAAGGCTTCGAGTGGGGGCCGCAGCAATAGGAGTCCTTTGAGAAGCTCAAAGAGTATTTGTCCAACTCCCCGCTCCTGAGTAAGCCGACACCTGGAGAGGTCCTTTACCTCTACATCGCAGCTTCGGAGCAGATGCTCAGTGCGGTCCTCATGAGGGAAGAGAATAAGATGCAAAAGCCCATCTATTACGTGAGTAAGGTGCTCCGCGATGCCGAACTCCGTTATCCAAAACTGGAAAAGATGGCACTCGCCTTGGTCATGGCGGCCCAAAAGTTCTGCCCCTACTTCCAATCCCACTCGGTGGTCGTCCTTACCGACCAACTGCTGAAACAGGTTCTCCACAAGCCGGAGACTTTCGGACAGCCCATGAAGTGGTTCATCGAGCTGATTCAGCATGACATCAGCTACCAGCCAAGGACGGCGATAAAGGCCCAAGCTCTGGCCGAGTTTATTGTGGAGAACACCATCCCCGACTCATGCGAGTCGCCTATCGACCCTTCCGTTTGGACCGTCTATGTGGATGGGTCCTCCTATGACGATGGAAGCGGGGCCGGTGTCATCCTAACTAGCCCCGATGCTTTCGTCCTCCAGTACTCCCTCTGCCTCAACTTCCCGGCATCAAACAATGAGGCAGAATATGAAGCCTTAATTGTGGGGCTCTGCTTGGCTCGCAAGGCGGGTGCCGAACAAGTAAGGGTCTTCAGCAACTCTCAGTTTGTGGTCAATCAAGTGTTCGGGGAGTACGAGGTGAGAGACGATCGCATGGCTAGGTACTTGGCGAAGGTGAGGGAGCTTCTAGCTCTATTCAGAGATGTACAACTCCAGCGGGTTCCTCGAGAGAAAAACGTGCAAACGGATTGTAATACCCTAAAATTTCATTTTAATAAAAATATTATTTTTTTTAACGTGTTGTGCACGTGCAAACTTCATGCGTATATTATCTATTTATTTTATATAAAATCTCATTTTGTATGAACAATTATTTTCCTTTATTTTCAAAAAATGCCTATTTTCCAAAAGCCTAAAACACTAATTAATTGTTTTAGCCCACTTTAATTAATTATTAATTTATTGTCTTGGCCCACAAGCCTAAGCCCACTAATTGTGAAGCCCACCAATTTAATTAATCAATTAAATGGTCACACTTGTCATGTAGAGACAAATAGTGAACATTTTGATTAATTAAATTGTACACACTTTTTCATAGGGGTACTAGGTGGCACGTGCGAAGCACGTAGTGTGCAATGCACACCCTTTTGGTGGTCGGTTGGTGTGTGGAGGCATGGGAGTGTGGGTGAGTGTGCATGGGTGGTTACTTAGTGTATGGGTAGTTGCTATAACTCCTACTCCTATCCTAGCCATTCATCCTATAACTATCGAATAAATCCTAGCCCTCCAATCTAGCGTAGGATTAGTATAAATACCACCCCCCCCCCTCCCCATCTACTTGTATTCTACACTAATAATCTATTGAAAGAAGAAAGCATTATATAGGAGATATATATTAGTGTGTGAGTGTGAGTGTATGTGTGTGTTCCCCTTGGAGGCCGGCCATCATCATCACTTGGAGCTCTCGGTTTTTGCAAGGGAGCAAGGAGAAGGAGATCGAGCATCGCAATCTAGGAGGAGAAGACACTCTCTCGCATTCTAGGAGGCTCTAAGAGATTTTCTTATTGGTTTTCTTTAAAAAGGTGGGTGTTTCTCATGACTTCTAAAGTAGAAATCATGTTAGGAATAAATTGAATTTGTTATTAAAAAGTAATTAGTTGAGATGAAATACATGTTGCCTATTTAGAGTAGAAATTGATAAACTAGTAAATGTGTGTTATTGTGATGGTTAGATTCATTTAATATAAGTGAAAGTGTATGTTCTCATTGTTTATAACTTTCGAATGCATGCCAATTATGCTTTAATTGCAATTATGTGAAATTCGCTAGTAAGAAGTTAGAATCATGTTTATTGATTAAAGTGCTAAAGTAGAATGATGTGTTAAAGATTAATTGATAGAATAATTTGCTAAGAAATGCTTGCTAATAGATGTAATGAAATTCCCCATTGCTATATATACCATGTGAAAATTAGAATAAATAGAAAGAATGTATTTTTGGCAAACAAATAATCGAATGCTTCATGTGTAGACTAATTGATAAAAATAGAGGTTTTATTCACTTATAAAGATTGTTTTTTTTTGTGCTCTAAAAATATCATAGTTGTCAAAACATTATAGTAGTGAATTTTGTGTGAGAAATCATCTTTGTTTATGAACAAATATGTGTTAGTTTTCAAATGTTGAAATAGTATTATAAAATATAAATTAAGGCTAAATATATGTTTTATAAGAGAGAAAAATACCTTTAAAAATACTGGTTATTGTTAAATTAAATGTATTTTTTATTCTGGACATTTTTGTTTTCAAAAGAGGAGAAAAGGAGACATTCGTTTTTGAGAAATTTTGAAGTATAACTTTGAACAGCGAATTAAGATCAAAACCTATTTTAAATAACTTCTAATCGATATGTTCACTTAGACCAACTGGTCGGAATGGGTTTGGGTCGCTACAGTAGTGGAGGTCTCGGGTTCGATACCGCCGCTCTGGTTTTAATTATTTTTGGTTGAAAACCAAGTTCGCCGAGAACAGAACATAGGGCTTTTAACCCCTAGTTAAATCGATGGGCGGCTTTGGCGCGTTGGTCTGTGCGCTGTCTGTTTCGCCGCTGGTTGTGGGTTTGAATCTCGGTGGGTTTGAGTTTAGAAAAAAATGTTTTCTTTGAGAATTTTTGGATTAAATTGAATTTTTTAAATAGAATAAAAATTGGGAAAATATGTTTTAATTACTGGAAAAGTTATTAGAACTTATTAGGAAATATTTATACAACTTTTAATGAAGTGTGAATAAGAAATTTGGGTTTTTGCAAGGAATGACTCATTTTGAAATTAAATTACTCTTTTAAACGAAAGAAAAATAAAAATGAAAATTTTGAGTTATGAAAGATGAATTTTTGAAGTTTGTGACTAGCGTGATTAAATGGAATTATAGAAAAATGTGTTGTAGTAAAATTGTGAATTTGTGAATAATAGATTTGTGGAATATATGAAATTGTTGGTGACTATTAAGTGAAATTTATTCTTGCACATGGATTGCATGCGAAATTGAATTATTGATTGTGATGAATTATGAAAGATGTGGATACATGAATACTATACTATTGAAATATGAATTGTGATTAATCATGAAAAGATCCTATGAGTATGACATTGTAATTATGAGTTGAAATTGAGAATTAGGGTATAGCCAAACCTTATACCGGCAATAAAAGAAATGAGAAAATGATATTTTGAAATGAGAAGACCAATGTTTGGGTCATGTGAATTAAATGAATAAGACTGGTATAGTGGAAGTGCTACACTCTAAGAATTGATTTTATTCATGATTCAATTAAACTAAGGATTAGATGCATAATGGAGATGTGATGAAAGTAAGAGAAAAACATTGAGTATGAGGGCCATTGGATTGACGGCGTGAGAGTATTCAAAGGATGTCCCATGATGAGTCATGATAGGGCGTAGATACTGCTCGAGAGTACCGTCCCGGTGGCGATGCTCGACGACTGCGGGTGGTGTCATGTCTATGGTAGGAGCTGAATTACCATAGGATGCCTGCATGATTAGTAATGTGTCAGTATGTTGGGATTCCCTCCAGGGCGCCTAGACATGAGTTCGTAGGTCAGAAAACATGTAGGATACTTACCGTAGTTACAGTAGTAGATTAAGTCATGGCGAGGGATTGAACCCTACAAGATGAAGAACGATTAAGGGCTTGCCCTCGGACCTATGTAATATGTGATGCATAGAATCCGAACAAGTGCGCATTAATGTCATATAATATAAATAATTGCATTAAGGACTAAGTGCACATTCACAACACGACAACAATAGGGTATTCCCTTTAGCTTTGTTGTGACAAGTTTGTGTTTGTTAAGAAATGAGAACCGTTATACTGTTTCCGGCATAGAGGGGATGGCCGTGTATAATATTTCGTCAGTTGAATGAACTGACGCGCCCACAGTTTTATATGCAGGGTAAAGATGCTTGACAATTGAAGCATACATGCTGCGCAGGATTGAGTTAAATATTGTTTCATGTAATTTATTGTAATATTGCTTCTGCTGTGATAATGTACAAGTGTAAATGTAACTCTGATGAAAGAAATATTTTTATTTCCTTGTAAAATTGTACGAAAGAAGTGAAAAGATCCTGTGGAATCTTGAATTCAGTTGTATTTTGGAATTCGGGGTGTTACACGGATGTCCTCTCTAAGCTCGCCTCCTCATCCCTCCAAGGTCTAGAACGGACTGTCTTAAAAGAGGTCCTTCTCAAACCAAGCATCGACGAAGATGGCTCGGAGCCAATGGAAGCCTACCCCCTAACACTTGGGGAAAACTGGATGAAGCCCCTCCTCGACTACCTCCAGGATGGAGTCCTTCCCGAAGATTCGAAAGAAGCAAGGAGGACCAGGACACGAACAGAGCGGTACACACTCCTGGATGGGGTCATGTACAAATGCTCCTACTCCCAGGTCGATGGTCGGCCCTATCTGAGATGCCTCTCACCGGAAGAAGCGCTCTACGCCCTAAGGGAAGCCCATGATGGTCTATGTGGTGCGCACTTGGGAGCGAGATCCCTTGCCCGGAAGCTTTTGAACTATGGGTACTTCTGGCCCACATTTCTAAGTTATTCCGAGGAGTACGTCTACCAGTACGATTCCTACCAGAAGTTCGCCCCAATCCGTCGCCTGCCCCAAGCACAACTTGCCTCCTTGGCGAGCCCAATCCCGTTCGCAATGTGGGGGATGGATTTGCTCGGACCTTTCCCTCCGGCACCATGCCAGCTGAAGTTCTTGGTGGTAGCAATAAACTACTTCTCCAAGTGGATAGAACGATCACCGAGAACAAGGTACAGAAGTTCTTTTGGAAGAACATTGTATGTCGGTTCGGGGTACCTCGCATTCTCATAACCGATAATAGGACCCAATTTACGGGAGCGGCCTTCCACGAATTTTGCACCAACCTTAGGATTCAACAGCGGTTCTCTTCAGTAGCGCACCCCCAGTCCAACGGCCAAGCGGAGAACGCGAACCGAAAAATCCTCTCAGGTTTGAAGAAGAGGCTCGACAAGTCCACCAAAGGGCTATGGTCGAACAACTCCCCAATGTGCTTTCGAGCTATCGCACCACCAAAAGAACTCCGATGGGAGAGTCCCCTTTCAACCTGACATACGGATCAAAAGCTCTTATCCCTTTGGAGGTGGGTCTGCCTTCACCTTGACTCATAGCTTACAACGAGGCGCAGAACGCGATCCAGCTTCGCAACTGCCTAGACCTCATTGATGAGATCCGCGAGAGAGCTGCAATTCGCCAGGAGACCTACCGTCGTATGATCACTCAAGCTTACAACAAGAGGGTACGACCGACCAACCTAAAGGAAGGGGACTTAGTGTTGAGAAAGTTATCAATTTCGGATCCAAGCAAAAGAGGCAAGCTGGCACCCAATTGGGAAGGACCATATAAGGTCTCCAGAGTTATACGCTCGGGTGCGTATCAACTCGAAGACCCGGGGGGTAGGAAGATGCCAAGGACTTGGAACGCCGAGCACCTGATGAAGTACCGAGAGGGTGTCTAAACGCCGCTCCAAGAAACTTCCCCAGAATTGCAAAAACCTTACTTGTATCTTCTTTTTAATCAAAATGTAAAGGCGGTCTGCAACTTAGAAGCGGCCGCCCAGTTATTTTCAATAAAAAGAAATTTCTCCTCACAACTTCCCTATCTTTTGAGTAAACAAACTCTACCTAGCAAATTTTCTATTTTTGGGGTAGTCTAACTCTACTTGCAAAAAAAATTCTCTTTTAAACGACGAGTTCGGAGTCCAACACTTGGCTCAATTTCGCTTCTACTACTCGCTCATAAGCGAGTAAGAAGTGGTTCGCCATTCGGAATTGCTCCTACAACTGTTGACTCTTTCTTTTAAACGACAAAGTTCGGTGTTACCGCTAAATCTGGTGTGGGGGTAAAGAGACAGTATTTGTGAATTCTTAGAAAACTTGAATAGCAAACCTGAAACCTGTTCTGTCAGGGTTTGACTGTTGACTCCTGCCATTCACCTGCAAAAAGTGCGAGACACCGGGGTTGATCCCGGTGATGCACCCTCCGACGCTCAAGTCAGTAATCAGGAATGATTATGAAAGAGCGTAAATTGGCAAAAGATTGATTACCTCTTAATAATGGTGGATGGGAGGTATTTATAGTCGCCTTAGGCATCAAATTAGGAATGTAATCCCTGTGATCAGATAAGAAATGTAATCCCTGTGATCAGATTAGGAATGTAATCCCTAATTCCCAGTGAAAGGATAGATATAAAACAGGGCCGTTGATTAGGATTAATTAGAAACCCTAATTCTATCCTGCTGGACTGGGTTCATTTCGAGTTGGGACTCGTACCCAATTGAGGTGGATCCGTTCATGGGTTATTGGGTCTTGAAGAAAGACCCAATTCCCATTTCAGACCCGTTAGTAGGTAAAATTACTGTTTTACCCCTGAGCTTTAAGATTCGTGTCCGATGTGAACGGTCCCGATTTAATCCTATTTTTAGCCATATCATTCGGAGTCCAACACTTGGCTTGATTCCGCTTCTACTACTCGCTCGTAAGCGAGTAAGAAGTGGTTCACCATTCGGAATTGCTCCCACAACCGTTAACTCTCTCTTTTAAATGACGGAGTCCAACACTTGGCTCGATTCCGTTTCTACTACTCGCTCATAAGCGAGTAAGAAGTGGTTCGCCATTCGGAATTGCTCCCACAACCGTTGACTCTTTCTTTTAAACGACGAAGTTCGGAGTCCAACACTTGGCTCGATTCTGCTTCTACTACTCGCTCATAAGCAAGTAAGAAGTGGTTCGCCATTCGTAATTGCTCCCACAACCGTTGACTCTCTCTTTTAAACGACGAGTTCGGATTCTAACACTTGGCTCGACTCCGCTTCTACTACTCGCTCATAAGCAAGTAACAAGTGGTTCGCCATTCAGGAGTGCTCCTACAACTATCGACAACCATAGATGCTAACAAAACACACAAGTGCGAAAAACATGTATCATTTCTATAAAGTTTGAGGAACAAGTCAAATTTCAAGACCAACTAATCATCTTTAAGATGAATTACAAAACTTGAGAAGCCAAAATTACAAGACAACTTCAATGCCTCCTAGGAAGTGGGATACTCCTCTTGACGACAAACGAGGATGGCGAATATTTTGTCGCTGCTACCCCACACCCATTGAGGTCCCCAAGCCGGCGAGCCTAGTTGTGCCTCTGAGAATTGCACTGGCTGAGGCTCCACTCGACGAACCAGCAACTCCGCTTTGAGCGTCCCCAGGATGCCCTGGGATGGGAGGCAAACGTAATGCCAACTTGTGGAATGATCGTCCCTGTGAGTACTCATCTCGAGAGCAAGATGTGGTCTTGACGTTGCTCCCCTATGAAAAATATCGTAGTCGGTGAACCTCCGCCTCTAACTCATTGACGCGCTCCTTCAGCGAATCATCCGTTACCTTGACTTGTAGGCGAGGAATTCTACTCGCACTACCCACACGAGAAGCTTCAATGATAGTTTGCCGAAGCTACGCCGTCTCCAGGCTCTTCTCGAGCACCACATTCTTCAGACCATCTCCCTCCGCACTAACATCGAATAGGGTCTACCGAAGTGACTCCGCCTCCCCTTCAGGGGGTGCTTCTCGAGCTTGTTTCTTTAGTCGCTTCAACTCGGAGTTGCGTCGCACCAGCATTAGTTTGTGATGACCTAGTTCTGCCTCGCTCTTGAGAAACCTCTCTCGACTACGAGAGAGGGCCAACCTCGTCGCTCCTAAGTCAATCCGAAGACGTGAGGCCTCAGCCGCTACCATCTTTGGCGATGCCTCGACCCATTGACACAACTCGAAAATCTAAAAAGCAAGAACACAACAACGCTGAGCTCGAGAAACACCCATAGTAATGGCTCATATATGAAACAACTTAGGCCCCAACACTTAGTCAATTTTCACCAAAAGTCAGTCTTTCATTAAAAAACTCAAGTATAAAGAGCGGTGTCCAGTCCGCTATTAGGCATCAGTACAAAAGACCCTAGATGAAGAACCACGACTAAAACACAGAAAAGTTACTAAGGGAGTTGAGTGTCCACCTCGGCGGATGGAACCACGAGCGTTAAGTCACCTTCGTTGCTCTCAGCTGTCTCTGACGCCGACGCCATCACCAACGGAGGCTCGGTCACTATGTCCCCCCTCATCGGCAGCATCGTCTCCTCCTTCAGCCTCTGCCTCTTCCTCGTCGGGGAACAAGAAATACCCCGAACAATCGAAGTCGGGGATACGCTCGCCGACATCCTTCAGCGCCTTGGCGTAGGCCTTTTGCATGTTCTGCTCCAAACAGCCGATCGCCTCCTTCTCCGCCGCGGCCTTGGCCTCCTTCACCACCATGTCCATCTCGAACGCAGCCTTTTCCCTCTCGACAGTCCTTTCCTGAGCCATCTCCTCCTTCTCCGCAGCAGCAGAGTCCTTCGCCTTCGCCAGCGCCTCCTCCAGAAGCCTGATTTCGGTGGCTTGCGTTTCTACCTTGAGACCGGCCGCCTCTAGCTCTCTCTTGGCCTTCGAGCGCTCCACCCTCTCCCGATCCTGTAGAGCCTTCAGCTCTTTCTCCTGCTCTGCCACTTGTTTCATCAGGTGGCTAAAATGACAAATCACCTGCGAGAAGAGCAGTGGTTCAAGAGAAGGGCGAATAAAGAAGACAAAGGTCGAGAGGAAGATTAAGGCTTACCGTCATTTGCGCCTTGGCGATCTCCAAGGCCGGGTCACCCACTATCCCATGCTCCATCGCTGCCTTATCCTTGGGCATGGCGAGGCTGCGGACGACATCCATGCAACTCGTCGAGTCTCCTAGGAAACCGTCGTGCCTAAGAACCTGCGAATCCGGCACGAAGATCCTTTTCAGCTCATCCGTCAGTATCACCTCGACCGCCACCGTGCGAGGCAGAGCTGTCAGGGCGAGCGTAGCCGAACAGTTGAGTTCCTTTCGTCGACGGAGCAACAGGACTGGGGATGGCTTCCAAGTCCACAACGGGGACGATGGCGCTCTCAACTTGTGCTGCCTTCAACGGAGTAGGCCGGGCAACGACGCGCTTCCTCTTTTTCTCCTCAACTCACTTGCCACTCAGTGCCGATCACCTATTCATAATATCCTCAAAGTCCATGGCAGTAGATCCTGCAAAAAGAGAGAAAAAAAAGAAGGGTACAAGATTAGAATTTTGTCACTACTAAAAACTTGGAAGTACGATCGATGAAAGAGAACTCGTACTAGGGTCCATCAGGCTAAGGCCTCCCCCAAAGAGTCTCTCCTCGGAGATCTCCTTCCAATGCATAGTAGGCCGGTCCAAGAGGATGCCGACCATTCCGTCCTCCTCGGGACTCAAGGTCGACTCCATCTTCGCCCTCTTTGGCACATCCTCCCTCCACACCATGGGGATGTCCCACGGCTTTTTACCCCGAACAAGGAATTATTTATTTTGCAACCACTTCACGAAGTCAGGATTGTCGACCAACTTAACGCCCTTCCGAGTGGTAAGATAGAAGCAGTACTCCGTCCATATCTTTTGATGGATCTTGTACAAACGGCGAAGCATGCTGAGCCTAGGTTCGATCCTGGCTTCCTGGCAATGAAGGACGAACCCCGTGATGTGGCTCCAAATGTTCAGCATCAGCTGAATGGGGGGTACCCCATACCATCGCAGCACTGCCCATATGAAAGGGTGTAGAGGGAGGCGTAGCCCCGCATGGAAAGCATCGTAGGGAAAAATAGAAGTATCGGAGGGGAGCGAAGAGCAAGACTTGATCCCTGGCCCAGGGACGACAAGATCAAACTCCGGAGGGATCATGAAGCACATCCGGATGATTCGCAGGTCCGACTCCTTCAGGATACTAACGATTTCATTCGCCTCAGTGCGCTCCCTAGGAGTGTTCTCTTCATAAAACGGTGCCAACCCTTGCTCCGCCCACCGTAACTCCTCCACACCATACTATCGGGTCCCCCCAAGGGTAGACACGACAATCGAATGTCTTCCGAACGCGCCCATTCTCCGATCTCTCTCCACTATTGACTCCACTACCGATGAAGAGAGAGCCGCCTCGTTGCCTCTGCCTTCGACGACGAGATCTTCTTCTACTTCCGGAGAGGACAGAACACTGGGGGCCTTCCCCTTATCGACCGAAGAAGGAGTGGAACGGGGGGCTACTTCGGGCTGACTCAAGGAGGAGGCCTCTTCGCCGGAAGACACACTAAACATCTCTTAAAATTAAAATAAATTACCTGAGAAGTGACAACCGCGGTCGGAATGCTCGTCGGAGAACGGAAAAGACCACCGGAAGCTCCGCTCAAAGCTACGAAGAGAAGAAATTTCAGGTGAAGTGAAAGTGAGAAAGTGAGGTAAAAAAGAGAGGGGATGGGGATTTATGGTAAAATTTGATGGGCTTGGGCCGCACAGCTTAGGCGGCCCAACAAGCATGTAAGTCTAGGCGGTCAAAATACGAAACGACAAAAAAGAAGCAACCAGAAGCAGCTCGAACCCGTTGACAAGTCAACGCCTTTCGAGCTCGCCGCTTCATCTGAATCGCTCGACACACCGTTCGCCGAGCTCGCCGTCATATCCGAGCAGACGTGTTTCAGAGCTGAAAATACCAAAAAAAGCGTTGACAGTCAATGCTCTTCGAGCTTGCCATTTCGTTCGCCAAGCGCGACACCCCATTCGCCAAGCTCACCATCACATCCGAGCAGACGTTTTTTCGAGCTGAAAACACCAAAAAATGCGTTGACCAGTCAATGCCCTTCCAGTTCGCCGCTTCGTCTGAATCGCTCAACACACTGTTCGCCAAGCTCACCATCATATCCGAGCAGACGTGTTTCCGAGCTGAAAACACCAAAAAATGCGTTGACCAGTCAACGCCCTCCCAGTTTGTCGCTTCGTCTAAATCGCTCGACACACTGTTCGCCAAGCCACCGTCACATCCGAGCAGACATGTTTCCGAGCTGAAAATACCAAAAAATGCATTGACCAGTCAACGCCCTCCCAGTTTGCCGCTTCATCTGAATTGCTCGACACACTGTTCGCCAAGCCGCCGTCACATCAGAGCAGGCGTGTTTCCGAGCTAAAAATACCAAAAAATGCGTCGACTAGTCAACGCCCTCCCAGTTCGCCGCTTCATCTGAATCACTCGACACACAGTTCGCCAAGCTAGCCGTCATATCCGAGCAGATGTGTTTCTGAGCTGAAAACACCAAAAAAAGCATTGACCAGTCAACGTTCTTCGAGCTCGCCGTTTCGTTTGCCAAGCTCGACACCCTGTTTGCCAAGCTCACCGTCACATATGAACAGACATGTTTCCGAGTTGAAAACAACAAAAAATGTATTGACCAGTCAATGCTTTCCCAGTTCGCCACTTCGTCTGAATCGCTCGACACACTGTTCGCCAAGCTCGCCGCCATATCCTAGCAGACGTGTTTTCGAGCTGAAAACACCAAAAAAAGCGTTGACCAGTCAACATTCTTCGAGCTCGCCGTTTTGTTTGCCAAGCTCGACACCCCATTCGCCAAGCTCGCCGTCATATCCGAGTAGACGTGTTTCCGAGCTGAAAACACCAAAAAAAAGCATTGACCAGTCAACGTTCTTCGAGCTCGCCATTTCGTTCGCCAAGCTTGACACCCCGTTCGCTAAGCTCGCCGTCATATCCGAGCAGACGTGTTTCCGAGTTGAAAACACCAAAAAAAGCGTTGACCAGTCAACGTTCTTTGAGCTCGCCATTTCGTTCGCCAAGCTCGACACCCCGTTCGCCAGGCTCGCCGTCATATTCGAGCAGACGTGTTTCCGAGCTGAAAACACCAAAAAAAGCATCGACCAGTCAACGTTCTTCGAGCTCGCCATTTCGTTCGCCCAGCTCAGCACCCTGTTCGCCAAGCTCGCCGTCACATCCGAGCCGATGTGTTTCTGAGCTGAAAACACCAAAAATAGCGTTGACCAGTCAACACTTTCCCATTGTTCGCCAAACTCCACATAACGTTCGCTGTGTTCGGCGCACCGTCCTCCAAGCTTGGTGCCCCGTTCGGTGCATTCGCCTTACCGTACGCCCAGATCATCGTACAGGCGTAATTCCAAACCGAAGACGCGAGAAGCCCCTTTTCTCCTGGCCGTCCGATAACCCAGAATTCCTCGCCGACTGATATGGCTAAAAATGGGGTTAAATCGAGGCCGTCCAGATCGAGCACGAATCTTGAAGCATGGGGGTAAAAAGGTAATTTCACATACAGATGGATCCAAAACGGGTATTGGGCCTCCTTTTCACAGAACCAACCACCCGCGAATAGATCCACTTGAACTGGGCACGGGTCCCGACCCGATACAAGCCCGGTTCACCATGAGGAGAATCAAGGCCACTGATTTGACTAAATCAAATCAATAAGCCTGATTGGCTCTCACCAGGGAATCAGGGCCTAATTTCCCAAAACAGAATAGGAGGATTTTCCTCATGGCTGTTAGGCAGGAAATCAGGATCCTAACCGTTCTAAAGGCGACTATAAATACAACCCCTCTACCACCAAGACCAGGTTAATCACTTCTTCACCAATTAAGCTCTTTTCTTAATCTTTTCTGATTACTGACAAGAGCATCGGAGGGTGCGTCGCCGGAATCAACCCCGGTGTCTCGCACTTCCTTGCAGGTTGCGGCAGGAGCAAGAAGGCTGAGTCAACTGTTCAGGTTTTTCTCGGACTTACAAATTCTATCTGTTTACCCCCACACCGAAATCAGCGGTAACAGATTGGCGTCGTCTGTGGGAAAGCCACACGAACAGCCTCAGCCCATTCTCCGTCGTCCTCGACAGTCATGCCGCCGAAGAAGGTCAGATCCAGAGGGTCGAACCGTGTGGGCAACCTCGCCGACCCGGCGAATGAAGCCCCAGTCAATCCCATTCCTCAGTCCAACCTACCTTCGACGGCCCAGCAGGTCCCACCTCCTCCTCCCAAGCAGCAGCCCAACAATGGTCCGTCCGGTCATAACGGTCGGAAGGAGAAGCAGCCCCTCAATCCGGGCCATGTCTCGGTCCATAATGGGTCCTCGGACTCGATGGCCTCTCATCATCCCGACCTCCGTATCACACTTCTGAACTGCCAGAAGGACGACGACCTCCGCACCCATCTTGACGAGAGGCGGGCCCAAGAGGGAGCCTCCCGCCAGCGTCAGGGTGAGCGGTCCCCATGTCGCCGAGATGCCAGAAGGTCCCCGGACCGCAGAGGCCGAGCAGCGTCCCCCGAACGCCGAAGGAGGAGGTCCCGCTCCCCCGGGGATCGACGCCGTCCGAGGGACCGAGATGTGCCTATTAGTCGAGCCGAATTCCTCCAGTTTCAGGAGACCGTTCTGCAGGCTCTCAATCTTCGGCAGAATGTCCAGAATGCTCAGAGGGCCCTGACGCCCCCCAGGGATCCCAGTCCTCGGTGCCGAACCCGGAGCCCTTCCCCGGCTCCCAGCCGCCAGCAGCGGGAACAAAGCCCTCGCCGGTCCCAGGACTACCGGCGCCGCAGTCCACGGTCCCCTTCCTATGAAGAGGAGTCCGGGGGGTCATACGATTACCAGCGGAGGGACGACGCCCTCATCTGCCGTCTCCATGAGGTGGAAAGGCGTATCGGCCGCATGGACAGGGAGGAAGAGTCCCGAGCAGGAACCTTCCATCCCAGCCGACCCCCCTTCTCACGGTCGATCATGGAGGCCCACATACCGAGGAGTTTCAAACCGCCGCAGTTTGAAACATACTCAGGGGAATCCGACCCGGTCGATCACGTCGAAAGCTTCAAGACCCTGATGCTGATCCATCAAGCTTCCGACGCGGTGCTCTGCAGGACCTTCCCTGCCACCCTCAGGGGGTCGGCTCGGGAATGGTATTCCAGGCTCGCCCCCTCATCCATCTTCTCATTCGAGCAGTTCGAGACGCTGTTCATTACTCACTTCGTGAGTAGCCGGCGAGCCGAGAAGACAAGTCTTTCCCTACTGAACCTGCGGCAGGAGAAGGAAGAAAAGTTGCGGGACTATGTGAAAAGGTTCACCGCAGAAGTCAGGTCTATTGCCTCCTTAGACCAGTCCGTGGCCACCGTGGCGTTCCAGTCGAACGTCCTTAACACCAACCTCCGATCATCCCTGGCCAAGAAGCCCTCGCATGACTTCGCCGACCTCCTCCTGAGGTGCGAGAAGTACATCCGAGCAGAGGAGGCCGAAGCCCTTCCAAGCTTCGGGGGGCCCTCCGCAGGGTCGAAGAGGAAGGCGACGGGGGAAGAAGGGTCCAAGAAAGCTCAGAAGGACATGGGCGGTCAGCGCCGCCCTCCCCCCAGGTTCGAGAAGTTCACTCCCCTCACCACTAATGTCTCTACTATCCTTATGGAGGTGGAGAAGGAGGGGGTCATCCCTCCAGCTCCGAGGATGCACACCCGGGCGAGGAGGAGGGACAAAGATAAGTGGTGTCGGTACCACCGAGACCACGGGCACGATACGAATGACTGCCGGGCTTTGAGAGATGAGATTGAAGCCCTCATTCGGAGGGGGCAGTTGGCCAAGTTCGTGAAGGCTAACAAACGAACAGATCGCAACTCCCCTCCGCCTCGGGGGGCTAACAAGCGTTCCGAGCAGCGCGAAGAGACACCCGAGTTCGAGGAGGTACGGGTTCTGCACTTGATCCACGGAGGCCCCATGGGGGGCTCCTCTAATTCCTCCCGGAAGGCCTTCGTCCGAGAGGTCAATTCGGTCCATAGTGCCCCTCCCCCGAAAGGTCTCGGCGTCCCTGTGTCTTTCTCCGACGCCGACCTCGAAGGGGTCCGAACCCCACACTGCGATGCCCTCGTCATCGACCTCCGCATGGCCAACTTCAAGGTGCAGAGGATTTTGGTGGACAACGGGAGTTCGGTCAATATCCTTTTCCTCTCGACCTTCCGAGGCCTGCAATTGTCCCGAGACCGTCTCAAGCCAGCCGGTTACACTCTCCACGGGTTCACGGGGGTCCCGGTAACCGTCAAGGGGGTGATAACCTTAGACGTTACTGCGGGAAGCGCCCCTACTACCCGGACCGAGCCGATGGACTTCATGGTCGTCGACGTCCCGGCAGCATATAATGTCATCCTAGGCTGCTCCGGCCTAGCCGCCCTGGAGGCTGTCCCCTCAGCGTACCATTTGAAAATGAAGTTCCCCACTCGGTCGGGAGTAGGGGAAGTCAGGGGAAACCAGGAAACAGCCCGGAAGTGCTACATGACTTCCACCGGGGGACCGATGCTCTCGCTCGAGACGCTGGAAATCCCCGAGCCGAAGGCCCGCCAGACGTCCGAGCTGGCAGACGAATTGGAAGAAGTGCTCTTCTCGGACGAGGATCCGAGCCGGAAATTTCTCATCAGCAAATCCTTGCCGACCGCACTGTGTTCGGACCTGATTAAATGCATCCGGGACAACCGTGACCTGTTCGCATGGTCAGCCGCGGACATGCCCGGCATTTCTGAGGAGCTCCTCGTCCATCCCTTAAGTGTTGAACCGGGGTGCAAACCGGTCCAGCAGAAGAGGCGAAAGTTCACCCCCGAGCGACAGCAGGCCATCAAGGAAGAGGTCGATAAGCTTCTAAAGGCCAAGTTCATACAGGAGGTAAATTACCCCGAGTGGCTGTCGAATGTTGTGATGGTCAAGAAGTCCAATGGCTCATGGAGGATATGCATTGACTTCACCGACCTGAACAAGGCGTGTCCGAAGGATCCTTTCCCGCTCCCGAACATCGACACCCTTATCGACGCCACCTCGAGCCATGAGCTCCTCAGCTTCATGGATGCCTTCTCGGGGTACAATCAAATCCGAATGTTCCCTCCGGACATTCCGAAGACTTCCTTCGTCACCGACCAAGGCCTCTACTACTACCGGGTAATGCCGTTCGGCCTGAAGAACGCGGGCGCCACCTACCAGCACCTCGTCAACAAGGTCTTCCAGAACCAGATCGGCCGAAACATGGAGGTATACGTTGATGACATGCTCGTCAAGAGCATCCGCGGTACCGATCATGTAGCCGACCTCCAGGAGGCCTTCGGCGTGTTGAGGAAGCACTGCATGCGGCTGAATCCGAACAAATGTGCGTTCGGGGTCTCCTCGGGAAAATTCCTTGACTTCATGGTAAGCCAGCGAGGAATCGAAGCTAATCCCGAAAAGATTAAGGCCATATTAGACATGGCTCCGCCTCGGAACATCAAGGAGGTGCAAAAGCTCACCGGCCGACTCGCTGCTATCGGCCGGTTCCTTTCGAAATCAGGGGAAAAGTGCCTTCCCTTCTTCAAAGCCCTCAGGGGGGCCAAAGGTTTTGAATGGGGCCAACCGCAACAGGAATCATTCGACCAGTTGAAGGCCTATTTGGTGAACCCCCCCTGCTCAGCAAACCGGTCCTGGGCGAGACTCTCTTCGTCTACTTGGCAGCCTCCGAGCAGACCCTAAGTGCTGTCTTAGTGAGAGAGGAGGACCGGACCCAGAGGCCTATCTACTACGTGAGCAAGGTGCTTCGGGACGCCGAGCTCCGCTATCCGAGGATAGAGAAGATAGCCTACGCTCTGGTCATGGCAGCGAGAAAGCTTCGGCCGTATTTTCAGTCCCACTCAGTCGTGGTCCTCACCGACCAACCCCTCAAGCAGATCCTCCACAAGCCTGAGACTTCGGGCCGGCTGATGAAGTGGTCCATTGAGCTAAGTCAGCACGACATCTCTTATCAGCCTCGGACGGCAATTAAGGCACAGGCTCTCGCCGACTTCATCGTAGAGTCCACTATCCCCGAGGTCGGCCACGTCCCGAATGGGCCCCCCATTTGGACAGTTTTCGTGGATGGATCCTCTTGTAATGAAGGAAGCGGCGCCGGAATCATACTGAACGACCCTGACAACTTTGTCCTCCAGTACGCCATCCGCATGAACTTCAGAGCCTCGAACAACGAGGCGGAGTACGAAGCCCTCATCGCCGGGCTCGGGTTCGCCCGTAGTGCTGGAGCCCAACGCCTTCGGATTCACAGTGACTCCCAACTAGTCGTGAACCAGGTCTTGGGCGAATATGAGGCCCGAGACGAGCGAATGGCGAGGTACCTCGCCATGGTCCGGGACCTCCTGAGCCGGTTCGAAGAGGCCACCATCGAATGAGTCCCTCGGGAAGAAAACTCACAGGCTGATGCCCTCTCCAAACTGGCTTCGTCCTCACTTCAAGGTCTCGAACAGACCGTGCTGATCGAAGTCCTCTCTAAGCTGAGCATCGAAGATGAGTCGCCCGCCTCGGCGGAGTCTTTGCCAGTCATGCTACAAGATGATTGGATGAAGCCTTTGATAGAATTCTTAAGGGATGGAGTTCTGCCTTCGGATCCCAAAGAGGCTCGCCGAGTCAGGACCCGGGCCGAGCGGTTTGTCCTAATCGAGGGTATCCTGTACAAACGCTCTTTCTCTCAAAGAGACGGCCAACCGTACTTAAGGTGCCTCTCTCCGGATCAAGCCGAATATGCCCTGCGAGAGCTCCACGAAGGCATCGGAGGGGCGCACTCAGGATTTAGGTCCTTGGCCCGAAAAGCTTTGAATTATGGGTATTTCTGGCCGACCCTTCTTCAAGACGCCGAGCAACACGTTGGGCAATGCAGCTCCTGTCAGAGACACTCTAACATCCGACGCCTCCCTCAGGCCAACCTCGCCTCCCTATCAAGTCCCATCCCCTTCGCAATGTGGGGCATGGACTTACTAGGGCCCTTCCCTCCAGCTCCGGGTTAGCTCAGGTTCTTGGTCGTAGCCATCGACTACTTCTCAAAGTGGGTCGAGGCCGAGCCCCTCGCCACTATAATCGAGAACAAAGTGGTACAGTTCTTCTGGAAGAGCATCATATGCAGGTTCGGAGTCCCCCGGGTCCTCGTAACGGACAACGGAACTCAGTTCACAGGCACAGCGTTCCGAGCTCTATGCGATGACCTGGCCATTCAGCAACGCTTCTCGTCCGTCTCCCATCCTCAGTCGAACGGACAGGCAGAAAATGCCAACCGGCAGATCCTCGCAGGTATCAAGAAAAGGCTCGACAAAAGTTCCAAGGGCTTATGGGTCGACCAACTCCCCAACGTCCTATGGAACTACCGCACGAGCAAACGGACCCCCACAGGCGAGTCCCCCTTCAACCTCACCTATGGGTCCGAGGCCGTGATACCTCTTGAGGTCGGAATACCATCCCCTCGGCTCGCAGCCTTTGACGAAGCACAGAATGCCAGAGACCTCAGAGCAGAATTGGACTTGATAGACGAGCTGAGGGAAAGGGCATCGATTCGGCAGTAGATCTACCGAAGAAGAGTTGAATTGGCGTACAACAGGAAGGTCCGGCCTGCCAACCTTAAGCAAGGAGATTTGGTCTTGAGAAAGCTAGCTATATCCCTCCCCAGTCAGAAGAGCAAGCTCGCTCCGAAGTGGGAAGGGCCGTACAGGATCACAAAGGTAGTTCGGCCCGGAACATATCGCCTCGAAGACCTAGAGGGCAAAGAGCTTCCGAGGACCTGGAATGCCGACCACCTCCTAAAATACCAAGAGAGCGCTCCAACGCCACTCTAAGTAACAAGGAGTATCGAGCCATTCCGGTCTTCCGACTTGTAACCCATTTTTTCATAAATTGTACTATGTAAAACAGTTCGCCGTCAAATATCAATAAATAAAGCCCTATTATGTTTGTGAATCCGCATATTTTTCTCCCCTCTTATCACCTGCCTTTTATATTGTGATTTCAACCAATGGTTCGGAGTCCACGTTCGGCTCGGCCTCGTTCCCTCAGTTCGTCTCCGGACGGAACAGAGGTAGACCGCCGTTCCGAACTGCTCCCACAGCCGTTGAACTATACCGATGGTTCGGAGTCCAAGACTCGGCTCGACTTTACCTCCTCGGCTCGTCTCCGAACGAACCAGGGGTAGATCGCCTTTCGGAACTGCTCCCACAACCGTTGAACTACACCGATGGTTCGGAGTCCAACACTCGGCTCGACTTTACCTCCTCGGCTCGTCTCCGGACGGACCAGGGGTAGATCGCCGTTCGGAATTGCTCCCACAACCGTCGAACTACTACACTGATGGTTCGGAGTCCAACACTCGGCTCGACTTTACCTCCTCGGCTCGTCTCCGGACGAACCAGGGGTAGATCGCCGTTCGGAATTGCTCCCACAACCGTCGAACTACTACACCGATGGTTCGGAGTCCAACACTCGGCTCGACTTTACCTCCTCGGCTCGTCTCCGGACGAACCAGGGGTAGATCGCCGTTCGGAATTGCTCCCACAACCGTTGAACTACTACACCGATGATTCGGAGTCCAACACTTGGCTCGACTTTACTTCCTCGGCTCGTCTCCGAACGAACCAGGGGTAGATCGCCGTTCGGAATTGCTCCCACAACCGTTGAGCTATACCAAAGGTCCGGAACACATAATCCGAACTCTCCTAACTATTAGCCGAAGCCCGAAGACTCACACCTTCGGTCGGTTCCCGAGCGTTTAAACAGGGAAAACACACTTTCCCCTCAACTTTCGTGCACGATCTCGATCAGACGGCTCAGATCCTGCCACCTGCGCTAAACGACAAGATAACGTTTTCTTGGGGACTGAGCCGCCTCGAGATTCGCGCCCACGTTCAATGGCCCAGATCTCGTCACCTGCTCTAAACGACAAAATAGCACTTTCTTGGGCACAGAGCCGCCCAGGAATTCGTACCGTACCGTGTCAGAGCCGCTAAACGACAAAATACCGTACTCATGGGGACCCGCTCGGTTAAACAAACACGCTCGGTTCAAAGATCTCGGAACGACCGACACAGTTATAAGCAAAGACAAATATGCAGAGCAATGAAAGGGAATTTTATTAATGGTCGGCGCATAATACAAAACATTCCATTACAAAGTGTTGGCAAACAAAACACACAACGCCCGACCCACTACACTTGTCTCTCATATAGAAACATCCTCACTAGACTGTTCGTCCTCCTCGGCTGGCAGCTCCTCTGCGTCCCCCCGGAGCTTCGCCATCACAGCCTGCAAGTGCCGAATCTCCGAAAACAAGTCATCCCGCTCGGCAATAATCTTCGACTGGTTGTGCCGAATGCATCTGACCCGAAGAGCATTGCTGAATGCGGTTTGCGAGTCTTCATCCCCTCCTGCAGGGCTCAGCTCGACGATCCTATTCTCCAAGCGTTGGATCTTGGCTTCTCGGAGATCGAGGACGGACGAAAGATGGGCCCGTTCACTCTCAGCCCGGCGTAACTTCAGATCGGCGCTCCTAGGGCTCAAAACCACCGTCCCGGAAGTGGCCTCGGATTCGGAGTCATTGTTCGAACGTTCAGAGTCCGAGCCATGGATCGTCACCACGAGCTGAAAGAAAGGGAAAACGAATAACACAACTTCAATACACTGCCGATGATTAACACTTGAAAATTTTCCAAGAAGATTCGCATTCAGACATAATCGTGTTACAAACAGTCGAACCGACCCCATAATTAGGTTTTTACAACGACCAACAAAAATGGAAAACGACATGGTCAGGGCCTCTTCGGAAGGGGAATGCTTCGGTTTAGGGAAACGCAAGGACGACGAGGCCTGCCCTCCGAGCTCGACCCTAAACCAACGAAGCGTGATCCCCCTTCACTGCTAGTCCTAACGGCGACGCCGACCGAGGCACCGCTCGACGAGACAGCCGTGCTACTTTGAGCATCGGCCGGACTCCGCTTGGTCATAGGCGAGCGCGTCGCAAGTTCGTAAAACGTAATCCCCCTTTCGCTCTCCTCGCGAGTGCACGACGTGCTGCGGACATTAGCTCTCTCCGGCACGGGCTTGAGCGACGCGATCTCCTCCTCCAGTTCGATAATTCTATCCCTCAAGACATCGTCCTTCGCCAATTTCTTCGGTCGAGGGGCCCTCAACGGGTCCGAGGCATTGGCGCTATCAGTCGCGAGCCGTCGGTAATGGGTGACCTCAATCCCCCTATCTATTGTGATCCTTCTGAGCCTATCGACTTCGGCCGATAGCCTCTTGCGCTCGGTTGACGCTTTCTCCAGTTCGGAAGTCAGCTTCTCTCCCTCCGCCGAACGTTCTTTCTCCGCTAACTCCAAGTATTGGACCTCAGCCAAGAGATCGTCGTTCTTCTGCTCGGCGGCAGCGAGCTCTCTACGGAAACTCTCGACTTCGCCTTCGGGACAAGGAGCCGGGGGGCACTTCCATAGTTGCCACAGCTCGCGACAATACCTCCGCAGAGCTGCCTTCGTATCCTCCAGCTTCCCGAGCAGGAGAAATCGATTATACCGGCTCTGAAAGAGCTCGTCCTTCGTTTTCGCCAGCTCCTTCCGAAGGTATACAACCTCCGTGATCGGACCGAATCTCACCTGAAAAGCAGAGATAAATCCGAGGCCCAACACTTGAAGAAATTTACGCCAAACCAGACACTAAATCCGAGACTCAACACTTGGACAAATTTTGGCCAAACAAAACATTTTTTCATTCAAGATTCAAAGAGAAAGTTCTACAACAGCGGTGGCCAGTCTGCAGTTAGGCTTACAAAAGCAAAACCAAAAAAGAAAAAAGACAACCGAGTCAGGGGTCGACCTTTTTGTCGTTCGGGTCCGTCGACCCCTCGGCCTTGTCCTCGCCATCGCCCCCGCCTCCACCTTCGCTCCTGCTCTCCTCCTCGGAGTCGTCTTCCTCTTCCTCCTCGGCCTCGGCCTTCCATGGGTCCTCGACGGGTTCCGTCTCCCCCTCGGGGTCGAGCAACCCTTCGGGAACACCCTCCTCCCCTTCCACGAGGTCGTAAAAGTTGTAGGAGGACGTGTCGAAGCCCGGATTCTTGGTGACCACATGTTGCAGGGCTCGGCCGTAGGCATCCACCATGTTCTGGAGCATGTGCAGTGCGGCCTCCTCCTGCACGGCCTTCTTCACCCTCTTCACCTTCCTGAGGTGTTTGGCCTTGATCTTCTCGGCCCTCTTCCGAGCATCCTCCGCTTCCGACCGAGCCTTGGCCAGCTCCTCCTTTAGCCCGGCTGCCTCCTTCACCGACGTCTCCAGCTTGGCCGTCGTATCCTTCAGCCCGGCCACCTCCTTCTCCGAGGCCTCAAGCTTGACCGCCGTGTCCTTTGACAGCTGAATGGCGTCGGCCAGCTGCTTCTCCAACAGTCTTACTTCGGCAGCCCTCTTCGTCGAGAGAAGCAGCTCGTCATCAAGCTGCTTCGCGACCTTGACGCGCTCCGCCCTCTCCCGCTCCTTCTCCTGATCCTTGTTCGCCAACTCCTCGACCAGGAAATTGAAGTGGCAGAGGGTCTGAAAGAGAACAACACGTTAAAATCCGAATCCAAGAACTTGGAGAAATTCTAAGGAAGAAATTTGGACGAAGGAGAGCTCGGCCTACTTACCGACATGGTATTCCGGGCAATCTGCATCACGGCGTCCCCTGCCATCCCGGCCTTCAGGGTCGCTCGATCCTTCGGAGTCGGCAGGTGCCTCACCGCCTCCATGCAGATGTTCCCGTCGCCCAAAAACCCATCGACGTTCATCACCTGCCATTCGGGAACGAAGATCTGCTTATGACGCTCGGTCAAGATCTTCTCCGCATCGGCGGTAAGGGGCGGAACTGGGAGGAACAGCGCATCCTTCACCCCGAACACGCTGCTCGACGAACCGGGAGCACCCGCCTCCGGGGTCGGTGCAGGTGCATCCGAGGCGAGGGGATCAGAGACCACGACCCCCCCTGCTCGGGGACCGCGACCTTCGTCGGAGAGACAAGGACCTCGATCTCCCCCTCCTTGAGGACCGCGACCTTCGGTTGGTCGGCAGCCTTCACAACCGAGGGCTTCTTCGAAGCTCGGCTGTCCTGAGGCGCTGCCGACGGCCTCTTCTTCTTCTCCTGCTCAGCCCTGCCCTTCGCCACCAGAGCCTTGTAATCAAGCTTCATCGTCTCTGCAAAAGCCGAATGAAAAGACTTAGAAAAATTTTCATGAACTTTAAACAAAGAGTATAAATACCAGAAGCATACGAGGGTCGATCGGGCTGAGACCCCCATGGAACAGATGCTCCTCCGTGATATCTTTCCAGCTTAGCGTTGGCAGGGCGAGGAGCTTCTTTTGGACCTCCTTGTCCTCATCACTCAGCGGCACCTCTCTTTTGGTCCGCTTGGGCAGACCTTCCTTCGCCCAAACCGTCGGTATCACCCATGGCATCAGAGTCCGGACGAGGAAGTACTTATCCTTCCAATGTTTGATCGAGTCCGGGTTCTCGATCAACTTAACTCCCGTCCGAGGAGAAAGGAAAAACCTCTGCTCGTCCCGCCTCGGCTGGCAAGGTCGGAAGAGACTCCGGAAGAGGAACATAGTCAGCTTGGCGCCGACCTCTTGGCATCGAAGGACGAACGCCACGACGTGCCTCCATGTGTTCGGCATCAGTTGGGCGGGACTCAAACCGTACCAGACCAAAACTTCAACCACGAACGGGTGCAGGGGAAAGCGGAGTCCGGCAATGAGGGAGTCGATCGGAAAGACACATACGTCCGACGAGGACTTTGTGTTGGCTCGGAATCCCGGCCCGGGAAGGAGCAGTACATACTCAAGCGGGAACCGGAAACCCTCTCGGATCAGACGAAGATCGGTCTCGGTAAGAGTCGAGATCCTATGGTCCACCTCGGACAGCTCCCTAGGCTCGTTCTCCTCCACCAGCTTAGCCGTACCTTGAGTGACTCTCTCCAAGGTATCCTCGGCGTAATCCTGGATGCCTCCCACGCTCGACACGGCGATGGGCTGCCGACCAAACGCCCCCGCTCTCTTCGGTGTTTCCACTATCGTGATCACACCTTTACCCTTTCGGGACTCCGCCACGACTTCCTCGGGCACTTCAGCCACTTCACCCTCTTTATCCGGACGAACGACGTCTTGCTCGCTCAGCTCCACTACTCCCTTCCCTTTATCCCCTCGGCCAGCGGCTTGCTCCGAGGCGGGGGTCTCAGCCGAAATCTTAACCATTTTTCCTAAAAGAGAAGGGAAAGAGACTGACCTTGAAGTGACAGGTGCGGTCGGAAAGCTCGCCGGAAACTAGGAACGCTACCGCGACAGCTAGCAACGCCACCAGAGAGCTAAAAACTTCGAAGCAAAGTAAAAACTGAAGAGAGAGAGTAAAAGTGAAAAGTGAGACTTGGTCTAAGGGGGGGTGAAGATTTATAGTAAAACTGGGACGTCCCTTGGACTTCCAAACGAAAGTTTGCGACTTTTGGGCTGCTCTCGAAACGTCGCGAAGGCCCATCACCACTATCTCCATCACCAAGTCAACTAGCTCGGCTCTAGGGAATCTGAATCCGAGCTACAAGCAATCCGAACATGCCGGCAATAGGGTCCGGTCGGCTTCCGAGCAAGTGCCTTCCCGAGCGTGTAAACGGGGAAAACTCACTTTCCCCTCAACTTTCGCGCCTGATCTCGATCAGACGGCCCAGATCTCGCCGAGAGCACTAAACGACAAGATAGTGTTTTCTTGGGAGCTGCGCCCGTCTCGAGATGCGTGCCATCAGCCAATGGCTCAGGGTACGCCACGTTGCTCAGACGATTGAACCCTCGGACGCCCCACCTATGTCTAAACGAACCAGAAAAATTTTGATTCAAAGTTTTAAGGCACCGCCCTCGGCGAGCACCCCCCGGGTCCCGTGCCTCAGTTGGTATCCCGCCGACCCACGGGCCCCGATCAAAAACAGATCAGCACTCCCCCCATCTCTAACTCCTCCGGGCTGACATCCATCAGAAGCCATCAGCCCGGAAGGAAGACAGAGATGGGAGGGGGCCCATCAACACTCAGAGATCAGGAGCAGCGCACCATTCCGAGCTAGTTGGTAGCAACTGGAAGGCTCGGCTCATCAGAGGACTCTGACAACAGCGCCTTCACAGTTGCTAACAACGGGCTCGGACGGTCCGGAAACCCGAGCCACGACTCACGATGGAGAAGCGCACCATTCCGAGCTAGTTGGTTGCAACTGGAAGGCTCGACGTGTCAGAGGACTCTGGCAACAGCGCCTTCACAGTTGCAACAAACGGACTCGGATGGTCCGGAAATCGGCATCGGACATGGATCATCACCTCTTCCATCAAGATCTCCGCCTACCTAGACACCCACTTCGGAGCGACCAAAGAAAGCAGAAGATCTTGGTGGAAGAACGACCACCCGTCCTTCCGAAGTGGCCCACACCCCGGGTCCGGACTATAGTCGTCGCCACTACTGCCTTATCCCCTCCCGCTCCTGACATCCCCTTCGGAGCAGTGAGGAACGGGAGAAGAATAAGACAACAGGGCGACCACCCGTCCTTCTGAAGTAACTCATCCCTCGGGTCCGGACTATGGTCGTCGCCACTACTGCCTCGTTCCCCCCCCGCTCCTGACATCCACTTTGGGGCCGTCAGGAACAAAGGGAAAACCAGGCAGAAGAGCAACCACCCCGGACCTCAAAAGAGAAGCTACCCCAGGGCAGATACCTCCGAGGTGTGAAACTCTATGCTGATGGTGATTGAAATGACAAAGAGAATGGGGTACTTATAGCCTGCCTCCAAGAACCAGCCATTATGACCCTCGGAAGTTGAAACGCCGTGCATTAGTTAAGGGAGTTATCCTTAATGACATTGGGAAGGCGGAACGCCGCGCAAGCCCCGAAGCACCATTAATACCATTGGGAACAGAGCCATCTCAGATTGCCAAAAACCACAGGCCCTCGGTCGGCCACCGAGCAAGTGCCTTCCCGAGCGTGTAAACGGGGAAAACTCACTTTCCCCTCAACTTTCGCGCCTGATCTCGATCAGACGGCCCAGATCTCGCCGAGAGCACTAAACGACAAGATAATGTTTTCTTGGGAGCTGCGCCCGTCCCGAGATGCGTGCCAACATCCAACAGCTCAGATAGCGCCACGTCGCTCGGACGACCGAAGCCACGCTTCCTCGGTCGGCTTCTGAGCAAGTGCCTTCCCGAGCTGGTAAATGGAGAAAAAAAAGACGCCGAGCTACTTAAACCATTGGATCTCTCAGAAATTCGCGCTCCCAATGATGAACGGCCCAGATTGCGCCACGTGCGCTAAAAGACAAGATAGCATTTTCTTGGGAACTGCCCCCGTCTCGAGATGTGCACCAGCATCCGACAGCTCAGATAGCGCCACGTCGCTCAGCCTGCCGAACCCCTTACTTCCGGTCGGCAGCCGAGCAAGTGCCTTTCCGAGCTCGTAAACGGAGAAAAACGCTGCCGAGCGGTAACAGCCATCAGATCTTTCCGAAATTCGCGCTCGTCCATGATCAACGGCTCAGATCGAGCCACGTCATCAATCGGTATTTAAATCGTTTCTTATTTATTTAAATCGTTTTATTTATTTAAAAATTGCAAAAAAATTGCTAAAAATTCGGGAAAATTAACTAAAAATTCTGGAAAATAATTAGAAATTTGGGGGCACATTTTCGAACCCCTGAGCGAACAATTATTACCTAGAATGTACCGTTAAAGGCCCCCGAACGATTAGTGAACACGTCGCAAAATTAAATAAATAGTCCGAAAAAATAGATAAAAACCCTTAAATACCCGATGTGACCAGAGAACCGCCAGCGGCGTCAAAAGTTACCTCACTACCCCCTTTCTAGATTCAAAATCCTACATTTGGACTCCGATACAACTCCACCAGCCACTAAAACAGCTAGACTACTCCTCAAAGTCTGATCACACTCAGTCTTTAGGAGTGGGGGGCTCGTGATATGGCTAAAAATGGGGTTAAATCGAGGCCGTCCAGATCGAGCAAGAATCTTGAAGCATGGGGGTAAAAAGGTAATTTCACATACAGATGGATCCAAAACAGGTATTGGGCCTCCTTTTCACAGAACCAACCACCCGCGAATAGATCCACTTCAACTGGGCACGGGTCCCGACCCGATACAAGCCCGGTTCACCATGAGGAGAATCAAGGCCACTGATTTGACTAAATCAAATCAATAAGCCTGATTGGCTCTCACCAGGGAATCAGGGCCTAATTTCCCAAAACAGAATAGGAGGATTTTCCTCCTGGCTATTAGGCAGGAAATCAGGATCCTAACCGTTCCAAAGGTGACTATAAATACAATCCCTCTACCACCAAGACCAGGTTAATCACTTCTTCACCAATTAAGCTCTTTTCTTAATCTTTTCTGATTACTGACAAGAGCGTCGGAGGGTGCGTCGCGGAATCAACCCCGGTGTCTCGCACTTCCTTGCAGGTTGCGGCAGGAGCAAGAAGACTGAGTCAACTCTTCAGGTTTTTCTCGGACTTACAAATTCTATCTGTTTACCCCCACACCGAAATCAGCGGTAACACCGGCGCATGATCAAGGGCTCAGATTTGGCCACGTCATAAATACGGCGATTAATCCCTTTTTTCTATTTTATTAATTCGGATTATTTATTTAAAAATTGTGAAAAATGATTAAAAATCCTGGAAAATTAATTAAAAATTCCGAAAAATAATTATAAATCTAGGGGAACATTTTTGAGTCCCAGGATAAATAATTCTTGCCCAGAACGATTAATTAGTGCTCCCAGAGAGTAAATCGTTGCCTTGCAAAATTGAATAAATGGTTCGAACAAATGATGTAAAAATCGGAAAAAAAAATCACCAAAGACCCAGAGCAACCTAGAAGCCACTCTGAGCATTCTACCAGCTCAGAAGAGCGACATCACCCCTCAGACAAGATTCGAACACCCGTTGAGAACTCCGATAAAGCCCTCTATGCCATTAAACAACAAAACTACTCCCATAAGGCTATAACACACAGTCTTTGGGAGTGGGAGGCTTGTGATATGGCTAAAAATGAGGGTAAATCTTGAAGTCGCAGGGGCAGGATGGTAATTTCATCTACAGACGGGTCCGAATCGGGCACCGAGCCTCTTCTCTTGGATCCGCTAGCCCATGGACGGATCTGGTAGACAGAGAACGGGTCTCAACCCACTAGGGACCAGTCCAACAGGATAGGAACAAATCCTAGTTTGTCCCTATCCTATGGGGATGGTTGTAACCAACCCCAACCAGCCACACCGGAAAGTAGGGATCTACCCTCATCCTGAAACCCCTTACCTCCTACTGTTAATGGTGATCAAACTTTGCACACATGAGCTCTTTTTCCCTTAACTTTTTCTGTGTATTGACTTAATCGTCGGAGGGTTCGTCGGAGGGATCCATCCCGATGTCTCGAACGTTTGTGCAGGTCGTAAGGGAGCACCAATGAGCCAAAAAATCACCAAGGAAGAAGAAGGGGTCAACCTGTGTGTGTTCCTCACGAACCTACAAATCTCATCTATTGCCCTCACACCCGAATTCAGCGGCAACACAGATAAATGAGGTCATAAAAAATTCGATGTATCTTACATCATATGGTGAAACAGAAAATTCAACTGGAATAGCAAAGTGTAATGGAGAACTAATCATGTAAAAAGAGAAATCAATACTTTTGAAAGCTGAAGAGAAACTCAGTTTTTGCTGTAATTTAAACCACAGAATGCATGTACGAGGATATTTTGAAATTGCGAAGGCGGTCTAAATGCACCCTGTTTCTAAACAAAAGCACAATTTTGTAATCCTCTTCAACCAAAAGGAATAATTGTATGCCGTAACTCATAACATAATTACTTCAGTTATATGTTAAAACATTGATAATTATGGAATTTGTCCTACAAAGATCTTGAGAATTATTCAATTGACTCCGACCAGCCATAACTTTCCTTCAAATATAGTAGGGGACAGACAAGTAATCTAGAGACTAACGAACTAAACTTCAGAACATATGGTCTCTAGTTTGTACGAAATTACTTATTAGGAACAAACACTACAATAATTCTCAAGATATGTGAATGTGATGCAATAACCACAAAAAACCTAGTGCCTGCTTGTCGGTTTAGCCAGAGTCAAGTAACGAGAATGGTGCCAGTGCTACACAAAAAAACTTTCGTAAAGACAGGAAAATATTGTAATTCTCTAAGAGCAGCCAACAAGAGTCGTGACGCAAATATATGCCATGTGGAAAATCTAATTCTTCACTGAAATGTTGTTTGCGGTCATGTTTAAAGTTACTTGCATGTTATCCTTGATACATTTTGGCAACTAGTATAATACTACAAAAGACTGACCCCTTATTATCCTTCGTGTTAACCATTGTCCACATGGCTTATGTATAGCTCCATATGACCCAACTCTTCCTGTTTTGCACGCTATCCTTGATACATTATGATAAATCTCTACTACTATAATGGGAGAAGGCCTTTGTCCATAACCCAACCCGTGCAGCGCACGTGCAGGTAATTTTTTTTTGCCCTTTTCATTCCCCCCAAATTTTCTCCACGTGCACAGCACGTGTATAATACTAGTAGTAAATAATATAAAAGAGTGACCACCTTACTAACCTTCTATGTCAACTATTCTCCAATTGGCTATGTATACCATGTGACCCAATTCTTCTTGCTTTCCACTTGGATACTCGTACATTTCCAATCCTATTAACACTGACTCCCTAGCATTCCAATTTTTCTTCCTTCTGCATACACGAACAAAGACTACAGATGGGATCAAATGCTACAGCAGTTTTCCCTTACTGCTTGACCGATCAAATTGCACGCTACTTTCAAACTCCAAATGCACCTATTTGTTCTTTTCTAACTTCTCCCTACTACTCCTTACTCCATATCTCAACGTTTCTAAAAATTTTCTGCGTGCTCCACAATTATCCTGCAATTATCATCCATAAGTATGAGGTGATATGTTTTCTGCATGTTCTTTTCTAACTTGTTTAATTATTTTATCTATTTCGGCCTTCTGTAAATAAAATGACAATGTGAGTGTGACACACACATCACTAAATGTTGAACCGCATAAGACTGTAAAACCACTTGAATGAAAGCCTCATTAAGTATAGAACAAAAAGGAGGAAGAATTAGAAGGAAGGGAGGGGAAAGAAGAAAGACACAATCAGTACATTTTCTCAATATTATACTGCTTTATCAAATGGCAACTGATTAGCTTACAAAATTATATCATCAAATATTTTACAATATTCCACCTAACCAACAATTAACTAGGCTGGCAACAAAGTAATAAAATCCTAACTAAATATAGAAGAAATTCACTCAAAATATACTAACCAGAATTTAAACAGTCTAACGAACAGCTGGCCTAAATCCACTTGATCCTTGCTAATTAGCTTCCCTATTAATAAATCACCTAAGTATCATTCAAGAATAAGTACCGTGGTTCGAGAACTTGGTATGGGGTTGTGTGGTACCGGATTCGGTTGTGTTTGGGATTTTTTTCGTATCCACTATCAAATTGTTAAATTTTTTCTAAAACTACTAAAAATAACTGCCTTCGAGTATAATTTTATTAGATTCTAAGAATATATACTTATAATATTTCTTTTGGTTTATTCTTAAGTTCACGTACAAAATATATTCCTTTGATAATACTTTTTTTATAAAATATCTTACGTAAATGTGAATTTTAAATATAAAAGTATGCTATAACAACATAAAATTTCTAAGCTAGTAAGCTACTAAGAATGTACTATTAAAATTTACACTAAAAGTATACCTAAAATACTTTTCTATTGGTGCGTGTTGTCTCCCTCTGACATTCTCATTCGTGTTATACCTATACGGCTATACCTACTCAGTAGCAATAGTACTATTTAATAATGGCTAAATTTAAAAAAACGTCACAATAGTTTGGCGATGTTTAAAAAAACGTCATAAAATTTTGATTTTTTAAAAAAACCGCACAATGTTTAACTTTCAACTCACGGAGTTATCCAACCGTTAACTGGGTTATACGTAATGTTTAAAAAAACATCATAAAACTATTGTTTTGTTTAAAAAAACAACACAGAACTATTATTCTTTTTAAAAAAACATTACAAAAGTTCCCATTTGTTTTAAAAAAACATCACAAAACTATTATCCCAGTTAACGGTTGGATAACTCCGTGAGTTGAAAGTTAAACATTGTGCGGTTTTTTTAAAAAGTCAAAGTTTTGTGACGTTTTTTTAAACAACGCTAAACTATTGTGACGTTTTTTTAAATTTTGCATTTAATAATTTATAGAGATAATTTAGCAAATGCCCGGTTCAAAATAGAGTAATGCTTCAGCCACTACTAATTTCACTACCATGCACTTCACTACATTAGGTGGCATACTCCTATTGGAAAGTTCCCCCATCTACTCTATCTTTCCCCACCTATTGGAGTTTGCTACCTAAGGTAGTGAAGAGAAATGTAGTGAAATTGGTAGTGGATGTAGCATTACTCTTCAAAATAAAGAAACTAGCATATATCCCCACTATTTTAAATAAGAAATATCCCCAGTTTGGACTGAACCATTAAAATCTCCGTAAGTGAACTCACGTGTGTCACACATGATATGTAAAAAGACCTAAATACCCACGAAAAATATATTTTAGCAAATGCCCTCATTCAGAATGTGGAAACTAGCATATACCCCCACTATTTAAAAAAAGATATTTTTGAGATATTTTAGCAAATGCCCTCATTCAAATGCGGAAACTAGCATATATACCCCCACTAATTTTTAATTAAAAAAACTAATAAATACCATCAGTTTGGACGGAACAGTTTAAGGGTTTTGAATAATATATAATATGTGTTTGTTGTTTTGACAAAAAAAAATCAATGTCAGCATCAATATTTTGTTTCCACATCTTAACTTGGGTGTTATTGAAGATGATGGACAATCTAGTGTGACAATAGGTAATAATATCATATTAACAAAGTTCATGAATAATTCGTTAAATTCTTAAATTATTCACGCAGAAATAATTTGCCGAACAGATTCACAAATTATAATGCAAGTTTGCATTTAATTTCCGCAGTTCGCAAATTATTCACGAAAATCACGAATTAAACAAATGTTTTACGAATTTAGCGAATTATACAAGAAATATTTATGCATTTATATATTTTTTACTTAGGTGATGATAACTACTTAGATGCATTAAATTTTGTATTTTTTTCTTCCCGAACTTTTGCCGAATTTATTTTCCGAATTTTTTGGATTTTTTTATATTTCCAAATATTAAATCTTTGTCGAATTATTTATAAACGACGAATTTGTGACTATGGGTATTAAACAAGCTATTGTTGAACCTATGGTGAATGGAGATGATGGAAATGATAATACACATTCTAGAGTGGAACAGGAGACCATACAATCTGTTGTAATATATGATGGTACACAAGCTAGTGATGATGCACAATAATCTGTTGTAATAGATGATGGTTTTTTGTGTTTTTTGGTGTTAAAATCTGACGTAGAACCTTTTTCCATTACATAGTTATCATCAGTACAGGAAGAAAATTTTTCAGACTTACTAACAGCACATAACACTCACATTTTTCACAACACTTAATACTGAAATAGTGAGGGTATATGCTAGTTTCCGCACTTTGAATGGGGGCATTTACTAAAATATCTCAAATATCCTTTTTTTAAGATAGTGGGGGTATATGCTAGTTTTCACATTCTGATTGGGGACAATTACTAAAATACATTTTATCGTGGGTATTTACGTCATTTTACATATCAATTTTGACACACGTGGGTTCACTGAACAAGAATTTTATCCGTTCCGTCCAAATTTGGGATATTTCTTAGTTTTTTAAAATAGTGGGGGCATATGCTAATTTCTATATTTGAATGGGGCCATTTGTTAAATTATCCCTAATTTATATGATCTTTGCTTTCAATTGCTTGCTATCAATTTGTTTACCCTTGTTGACTTATAGGCAAATACCAAGTTTTTAGACAAAAATTGTGTCGGGTAGGCCAAAAACAAAGATGAACTCGGAGTATCGTCTAGTTTGAGTGATATTTTATACCATGATTAACACCATAAAGAAGACTGCATCAAGTAGTTGTCTCGGGCCTTCTTGAAATCTTGTTGCAAGTACAAGACTGGACTTGTTATCCGTTCTATAGCAGGAGTATTCCTAGAGCGTAAGAAAGGTGAGATGAAGGTGGATTTTGATTGAAGTGGTGATTGGAAGAAGTACATGGAATTTCACAAGATACGAAATTTAGCTAAAACAGAATCGAGAGAGAGAGAGAGATTTCACGAATTCAGCTAAAATCAAGTGAAATCTCTCTTGATTTCACGAATTCAGCTGAACAAAGGTGGAATTTGATTTCACGAAATAATGGTGATTGGAGAAGTACAACCCCTGAGCTAAAATCAAGTGAAAGATTTGGCTTCGCAAAATCTTGTGATTCTTGCTCAACTTCAGCATTTAGCACAACAGGTAGGGGGTTTAGTTGCTACATCAAAGCCAAATTGGGAGTTAATGGGGGAGATTCCATCGTGTGCAACGTCAGGTAAATCTAATCCCAATCTGAATAGGTTTTCAATGGAAGCAAACCTCGGTTCCGTTCAAAGAAATGGGGAAGGATTGAGTAGTGGTAGAGGTACTGATCATATGAGTCTCACTAGTTTTTTCCCTAAGCCTCCTAAGTTGGATGTGATTCCATTTTCGGGTCAAGGAGAAGTTCTCAACTGGTTGTTCCAAATTGAACATTATTTTGATATGTATCACATTTCTGGAGTAGAGAAGGCCAGGGTAGCTTTTTTTTTTGAAAGATGATGCGGTACAATGGTGCAAGAGGTTTCTCAAAGCTAATGAAAATATAGTAACTTGGAAACAATTTAGGGAAGGAATCTGTGATAGATTTGGTCATGGGGTGTATGAGAATGCAGCTAGGAACTTATGCAGGCTTGATCAAACTACTACGATGTTGGATTATCAAGAGAGATTTGAAAAGCATCTTTGTTTGGTGGATGGAGTCGGAGAATCTTCTTTGATCCAACAATTCATTAGTGGGCTTAAAGATGAGTTGCAGCATGATGTTTTTCTAGCCGAACCACAATCCCTTGGTGAAGCGTTTAAACTGGCTTTGAGATATGAGAGGAAATACAATGCTTTGAAGCACACATAGACCCCAGTATAAACCCCAATTCAAGAGCAATTACCCAAGTCAAGGATCTTATTCACAGTTTCAGCCTTCCACACAGCCAGTAAAACTGTCATCTTCTTCTAATCTAGTCCTTAAAAAGCTTACTCCGAATGAGGTGTGGGATAGGCAGAAGAAAGGGTTGTGTTTTCATTGTGAAGAGAAGTTTTTACCTGGTCATTTATGCACAAATAAAACCTTTATGTGCATGGACGAGGAGTGGGACATGGATAGCATACAAGAGGAGGATGAATTAACTCAGCTACTTACTGAAATGTAATGCATAGAGCTACCAAGAGATGTTGAAGATAAGCAGTTAGCAACTGCAGCTCTTAACACTGGGGTGAATACTGAATGTTTGATCCTCAAAGGGCAGCTGAATAATCATGATGTGCACATATTGTTGGATAGTGGAGCTACCCACAACTATATAGACCCCTCCATTGTTGAGAAGACTGGACTTCAGCTATCTATCAAGCAATCTTTTAATGTGAGGGTTGCAGTGTTGGGGTTTTTGGATCCAATACATGATAATGGGGTTAGAAAAGTCAGATGAGAAGGAGATTCAAAGTGGGAGCAAGAGGTCAGAAGTGGTTTGAAGCTACAGGCAGAGTTGCAGTCGACCGCACCCCCCGACCGCGCTCCAGGCAAGGGTACGGTCGACGGCACAGTCGACCGTCCCACTCTCTGATTCAATTCTGTAACTTGAAGAGGTGTACGGTCAACCGCGCAGTCGACCATCGTGATGTTGCGGTTGACCGTCTCGATGCTGATTGATGAGCGGCTGAGATTAAAGTTGTGGAATCCTATATATATTGTATTCTGTAAAATTTTAGGGTTAAGTAAAAAAAAATAGAGATCTACCAGCCGTCATTAAGAGAGAGGGGGAGATAGAGAGAAACCCTACACCTTGATGGTGAGTTCTTGAGAGATTTGTAAACCTAATCTTCATATTCCTAGTGGAAATCACAGGAGTGCCTCTGCGCAGGAAAGTAGCCATTGTTTTGGGTGAACCTTGAAAAAATCTCGTGTGTTCTTGTGTGTTATTTTTTGTATTGTTTCTTCTCTTATTTTGATTTTATAGTTCTTACATCTCGTCGTCGTTATTGAGTTTATTCCGCAGTTAGAATTCAACAAAGTGGTATCAGAGCTACAGGTTGGTAGTATTGATTGAAATGGGGGACAAGAGTAGAGTCAAGGAGTTCGATGGAACAGATTTCACAATGTGAAAGATCCAAACGATTGTGTGTCTCTGAAAGAAGGATTTAGATGATCTGTTGTTTGGTGTGAAGCCAGAAGGGACGGAGGTCGATCCGGTTGTGTTGGCAGCCTGAAATAGATTGGTTCAGAAAATGCTTGGGCAGATTCAGTTGTCACTGAGTAGGAAGGCGTTGAGAAGGCAAGAACTGCAAAGGAGGGAATGAAGATATTGACAGACATGTTTGAGAAGCCGAATGCAGCGAATCAGATCTTACACCTAAAGAAGTTGGTTAACTTGAAGTTGTCAGAAAAGGGTTCGGTTGCTGAGCCATCAACAATTTCTGTATGGTTTACAATCAGATGGAATCAACAGGTTTAAAGTTTGAGGAGAGGGCATAATCATTTTTGTTGCTATCCAGTTTTCTCGATAGTTACGGCACAGTAGAGCAGACTATTGCTAGCATCATGACTGATACAAAAATCCTAAAGGATGTTATAAGCAGCATTATGAATCAGGATGCAAGGAGGAAAAGACATGGAAAGACTTCAGTGTCATATCCTAGCAATACCGCGCTGTTAGTTAATAACCGTGGTAGAAGTAACAACAGATGGAGGTCGTAGAGCAGGAATCACAGGTCCAAGTCAAGAACCGGACATTGCAAAGGTGAGTGTTGGTACTGCAAGAAGCCGGGACACAAGAGAGACCAATGCGAGGAGTATAAGAAAGCACAAGCAGGGTCACAGGTAGCCAATGTGGTAAGTATTGAACCCCATCTTGATGAATTGTGTTTATCTGCTGGATTTAATATTTTGCAAGATGATTGGTGTGTAGACTCAGGTACTTCTTATCATTGTACCCCTATGAGGAATGTTTTTGAGGATTACAGGACAAGTAATTTTGGTGCAGTTTTAGTTGGTAATGGACAGATATGTCCAGTTGTAGGTAGTGGCACTGTGAGAGTGAAGGCTCGCAATGGTGGGCAATTGGTCTTGTATAATACAAGACATATTCCGAGCTTAAAGAAAAACTTGATCTCAACTAGCAAACTAGACAAAGAAAGAGTTTACAACAACTTTTGGGTATGGAGATTGGAAGGTGACTACAAGTGTCAGGTTGGTGGCAAAAGGAAAGCATGGTGACACGTTGTACTTACTCAGGGGAGGTGATTCAGGTGATATCATTACTACAACATCAGCAGGTAGTTCCTCTTCAATTCTATGGCATGTCAGGTTGGGGCACTTTGGTGAAAAGGGTGTGAAGCAGCTTTGTTCTAGGGATCTTTTGTCGGGGCTGAAGAAGATAGAGATGGATTTTTGTGAGAATTGTGTGATGGAAAAACAGAAGGCAGTTAGCTTTTAGTTGGGTGGGCGTGAGAAGAAGCTTGGAAAGCTAGATTTGGTACATACAGATGTGTGAGGTCCAGCTCAGGAATTCTTTTATGGTGGTAACATTCATCGATGATGCTACAAGAAAGGTTTCGGTTTATGCAATTCGCCAGAAATCAGAAGTATTTGAGGCATTCAGAGCTTGGAAGGCCATGGTTGCGAATGAGACGAGTTGCAAGGTGAAAGTAATAAAGTCAGACAACGGAGGTGAATACAGAAGCAAAGAGTTTGTTAACTATCTGGCAAAGGAAGGTATCAGAGGAATCAAGACAGTTCCTAAGACTCCACATGAGAATGGTGTAGCAGAAAGGATGAACCGTACGATACTTGAAAGGGCGAGATGCATGGACCTCATGCGGGTCTTCCGGTCAATATTTGGGCTGCTACAGTTGATACGACAGTATACTGGATTAACCGTTGCCCTTCTATTGCCCTTGATGGGGCCATTCCAGAAGAACTATGGTCAGGTAAAATTGTCAGTTATTCACATTTTAAAGTTTATGGTTGTATGACAAATATACTAATTGAAAGGGAAGAAAGAAAGAAGTTGGACTCTAAGTCCAGGAGGTGTGTGTTCATTGGCTACGGTAGTGATGAGTATGGTTACAGGCTTTGGGATTTTGTGGATAACAAAGTCATTCGCAGCAGGAATGTAGTGTTCAATGAAGAGATCCTATATAAGGACATGCACACAGGTCAAGACTGTACAACCAGTTCAGAGTCAGATTGGGGTTCAGACTCAGACTGAGATTCAGATTTTGAAGGCAGCCCTAGTGGTGGGGGCCCTACAGTGCAGCAGCAGGTACAGGTACCACAGGCAGCACAGGAGGCTCATGGTGAGCCTATTGGGAATAAGCAGATTATCCAAGATGAACAGGTACAGCTAGAACAGTTCAGGAAACTTGAACTGGTCGGTGAACCGATACCCATATTGAGGAGATTGGCACGAGAGAGGAGGCCAACCAAGATATTTGATCCATCGGCTGGTGTTATTCACGAGCATGTTCTGTACACAGATTCAGAAGAGCTAGAGACTCATGAGGAGGCTTTGAGGGATGAGGCTCAAATTCAGGGGGAGTTAGCCATGAAGGACGAGATAAACTCCTTGGAACAGAAACAAACTTGGGAGTTGACCAAGTTACCTGCAGGGAAGCACGCTCTTATGAACAAATGGGTTTTCAAAGTCAAAGATGAGGCAGATGGAAGTAAGAGGTACAAGACAAGTCTTGTTGTGAAAGGATTCTTTCAAAGAGAATGTGTTGATTATAGTGAGATCTTTGCACCGATTGTGAAGATGGCTTCAATTAAAGTTCTACTGAGTATTGTGGCAGTTGAAGACTTGCACTTAGAACAGTTGGATGTGAAGACAACATTTCTCCATGGTGATGTCGAAGAAGAGGTATACTTGAGACAACCCATAGGTTTTGAAGCTAAAGGAAATGAAGACATGGTGTTTTGATTGAAGAAGAGTCTTTATAGGTTCAAACATGCATCGCGACAATGGTACTTGAAGTTTGATTGCTTCATTAGAGGAAAAGGTTTCGATAGATGCTAAACGGATCATTGTGTGTATGTTCGTAGATATGAGGACAATGATATAGTTACCTTGGCGTTGTATGTGGACAACATACTATTGGCAGGTTCATGAATGGAGAAGATCAAGGGAGTGAAAAAGGCGCTAGCTTCGGAGTTTTCAATGAAGAACTTGGGTGAAGCAAAGCAAATCCTCGGCATGAAGATTAGTAGAGACAGGAGTAGCAAAAAGCTTTGGTTATCACAAACGGACTATGTGAAGAAGGTGTTGAAGAGATTCAATATGGATGGTGCGAGACCAGTCACTTGTCCCTTGGCTGCTCATTTCAAGTTATCAATGGACTTGTGTCCTAAGACAAAGGCAGAGATGGAGGAAATGGCTGCTATTCCAGATGCCTCAGCTGTTGGGAGTTTGATGTATGCGATGGTGTCTACAAGACCAAACATCGCACAAGCAGTGGGAGTTGTCAGCCGTTACATGAAGAATCCAGGTAAACAGCATTGGGATGCAGTAAGGTGGATTCTTAGATATATAGGAGGTACTTCAGATCACTCTCTTTGTTTTGGAGGAGATTCTTTGCATATGCATGGTTATGTGGATGCAAATTTTTGGGCGATCGTGATGGTTGCAGAAGTACTACAGGGTATGTATTTACAGTTGGAGGAACAGCTGTTAGTTGGGCTTCACAGTTACAAAAGGTTGTAGCACAGTCAACCACGGAGTCAGAGTATATGGCACTTACAAAAGCGACGAAAGACATGTTGTGGATTTCGGAACTTATGAAACAGTTGGGTAGGATGCAACCAATGGGTGAACTATGGTGTGATAGTCAAAGTGCAGTTTTCTTGGCAAAAAACTCGGCATATCACTCTAGGACTCGGCACATTCAAATGAGATATCATTTTATCAGAATGGCGATTGAGAAGAAATGGTTGAAGCTAACTAAGATTCTTGGCACTAAGAATTCGGCAGACATGCATACTAAGGTGGTGGATAGCAGGAAACATCAGTTTTGCTATATCGCTATCGGATTGTCTCCAGGTTAATTGTCGAGGAGACTCGTAGAGGCACAGGTCTAGAATAGGCCAATGAAAGAATGAAAAACAGGTTATAGACTTTGTGTATATGTCTCCAAGTGGGAGATTGTTGGGGTTTGTGGATCCAATACACGATAATGGGGTTGGAGAAGTCAGATGAGAAGGAGAGTCGAAGTGGGAGAAAGAGGTCAGAAGTGGTTTGAAGCTACACGCAGAGTTGCGGTCGACCGCACCCCCCGACCGCGCTCTAGGCAAGTGTACGGTCGACCGCTAGTCGATCGTCCCGCTCTCTGATTCAATTCTGTAACTTGAAGAGGTGACCGGTCGACCGCGCAGTCGACCGACCTGCTCTCTATTGGACTTTGTGCAGTCGAAGGAAAGAACTGGTCGACCGTCATGATGCTGATTGATGAGCGGCTGAGATTAAAGTTGTGGAATCCTTTATATATTGTATTGTGTACGATTTTAGGGTTAAGTAAAAAAAAATAAAAAAAATAGAGATCTACCAGCCGTCATTAAGAGAGAGGGAGATAGAGAGAAACCCTACACCTTGATTGTGAGTTCTTGAGAGATTTGTAAACCTAATCTTCATATTTCTAGTGGAAATTGCAGGAGTGCCTCTGTGCGGGGAAGTAGCCATTGTTTTGGGTGAACCTCGAAAAAATTTCGTGTGTTCTTGTGTGCTGCTTTTGGTTGTTCTTTCTTCTCTTATTTTGATTCTATAGTTCTTGCATATTGTCTTCGTTGTTGAGTTTATTCCGCAGTTAGAATTCAACATTAGGAGGTAAGGAGGTTGAAGGCAATGGGCTTTGTTCAGGGGTCAACATACTTTTTCAGGGATATCATATAGAAGATGATTTCTTAGTATTCCCTATTGGAGGACATGATGTCGTGTTGGGAGCCAAATGGATGAAGCAGGTCAAGGAGGTCACTGTTAATATGGTTGATAAGAACTTGAGGTTTTGCCATTAGGGAAAGAATTGGGTTTTACAAGGGATGAAACCTAGCTCCATTCAATTGTTATGAGAGAAGGAAGTGAACAAAATTGCTCTACAAACTCATAGGGGATTTGTATTATATCTCATCAATGCTACAATTGGTCAAGATGACAAGGATCCTTTATCTCCAGATATGGAATCACTACTGCAACAAATTCATGGGATATTTGACGAACCAAAGGGATTGCCTCCTAATCGTTCTTGTGACCATCAGATTGCATTGGTTGAAGGTTCAAAACCCATTTGTATAAGACCCTATTGGCACTCTTTTGAACAAAAAAATGCTATAGAAAAGATTGTGACTGATATGCTTTTGTAGGGTATCATCGGACCAAGTACAAGTTCATATTCTTCCCCAGTAGTACTAGTCAAGAAGCATGACGGATCTTGGAGGATGTGTGTGGACTATAGATCATTGAATCACCAAACAATTAAAGATAAGTACCCCATTCCTATCATAGATGACTTGTTGGATGAATTATATGGTTCAAAATACTTCACAAAGCTCGACTAAAAGTCAGGCTATCATCAGATAAGATTGAGTGAAAGGGATATTCACACGACAGCATTTCGCACTCATAGTGGTCATTATGAGTTTATGGTTATGCCCTTCGGGTTAAGCAATGCGCCATCAACCTTCCAAAGTCTCATGAATGACATCTTTAGACCTGATTTTAGGAAATTTGTTCTTGTGTTTTTTGATGATATACGGATATTTAGCAGCTCATGGCAACAACATTTGGAACATCTCAATATTGTACTACAGATCCTTTGTGAGAATCAGTTATTCATCAAGAGGTTTAAATGTGAATTTGGGAAGACTCAAGTTGAGTATTTGGGTCATGTGGTATTAGATTAGGGAACTGCAGCTGATGCAAACAAGATAGTTGTAGTTCAGCACTGGCCCTTGCCAAAAAGTGTGAAAGCATTAAGAGGGTTCTTGGGTCTTACAGGTTACTACAGGAAATTTATCAAAAATTATGGGTCTATAGCGGCACCACTCACTGATCTCACTAAGAAGTAAGGGTTTAAGTGGAATGAAAAGGCTATGGCTGCATTTGAAACATTGAAAGTTGCTCTATCCACAGCTCCAGTTCTGCAGTTGGCAAATTTTGATGAAACGTTTGTAGTGGAATGATATGCTTGCAGGGAAGAAGTGGGAGCTGTATTACTGAAAAGAAATCATCCAATGGCTTACATCAGTCAAGCCATCAGGGGAAAGTCCCTTCACTGGTCGGCTTATGAGAAAGAAATGCTGGCCATTTTATTAGCTATTAATAAGTGGAAACAATACATGTTTCGAAGGAAATTCATCATACGAACAGACCATCAACCACTTAAATACATGTTAGATCAAAGGTTATCAACCGAAGCACAACACACTTGGTTGATCAAACTGTATGAGTTCAATTTCGAAGTTGAATATAGGAAAGGGAGAGATAATGTTCTAGCTAATAGGCCTTCTAGCAGAGATGAGGAATGTTTTTTGATTCTCTTGACTACCTTGGTTTCCAATTGGTGGCATGAGGTGTTGCGTATGAACATGACTGATAGTTGTTTCAAGGAGCTGTCTGATAAGCTCAAGAAAAACCCCAATGTGAAGTTCACTCAAGTCAGAAATGTCTGGTATAAATCAGGGAAGGTGATTATCAGTCCTACATCTTCTTTTCGACAGATTTTGATTCATAAGCATCATGATACTCTTGTTGGGGGACACTCAGGCTATGATAAAACTCTTTAGAGGCTCAAAGAGTTCTTTTTGGTGGAAGGGTATGAAGGGGATGTTCTGCAGTATATACGAGAGTGCACAATCTGCCAAACATCCAAATATGTATGCCAAGCTCTTTCTGGATTACTGCAGCCTTTGCCAATACTGGACACAGTATGGGAACATGCAAGTATGGATTTCATTAAGGGTCTACCACTCATCCGCAAGTATTCAGTTATTTTGGTGGTGGTGGATCGTTTGAGTAAGTATGCTCATTTCTTTCCTGTTCAACACCCTTTCTCAGATGTTGACTGTCATGCCCCGCTTCCCAAAAATACGGAACACAAGCATGTGACATTGGCCCAGCGAATGACTTGCATCATCCATAAGCTGTTTACCCATTCAACTCAACAATAATAACAATACAAACAATTGCGCAGGCAATAATAATAACCACATGAACAATAATACTTAGAATAAGACAATATAAAATATCCAAATATAATAATCCAACATCTAGAAACAAAAAATAATATCCGGGTCATAAGCCCAATACAATAATAATTCCAATCACAATAATAATAATTCTCAATACAATAAGTTCAATAAAATAATTATCAACAAGAAAGCAATAAATTTTTAGAAAACTTGTTCTCCATTTCTAGCAGGTAATTCTCCTTCAACACCTGTGAACACTTCATCTAAGAAGAGGAGAAATATTGTCCTTAGAGCAAGTCATGGAAAGCAAGTTGAGAAAGCAAGGAAATAATGGGATAACGATATAACAATGAATTCAATGGATCAATATGAATCAATAACATGGGACAATAGCAACAATCAATATTATGGTAATCGATGCAATAGTTATAAACAATGATTCAATATTCGATAACAATATTCAATGGTCGATGTCAATAACACTTGGACAATATTCAATATCAATAGAACCAATGATGTACAATATGCAATGTCGACGTTGTGTCAATTATTACGTCGATTTATCATTTTAATCCTAACTAATGCACGTAAAACTGCATCCCATAACTACAGGTTCGATGCATACAATCAATTTCGTTTAGACTTAAGTGGAAGATTCTATAGATTATGTACACGGCACGATAACATTATTTGCAGCATTGGTACACACTGGTCGGCATAATAACAATAAAACAATACACGATGAATTGGGATACTGTAGTCAGTAATCCAATACTAAATCGATAATAATAACACTAGCCGACACACATTATTTTGGAAAATATGCCCCACACTTCCGAGTACAGTCACTATATCATCAACTACTCCAATCAATCCCTTAAACCCCGGTTTGTTAATTATATTATCGATGCAACAATACATTACGCAATTTGGAGACATTAAATGAATGATAGAAATAATAGACAAACAATAGGATGATAACTTTGGATGAAACAAACAGAATGATGACAATAGCACATTAGGATCATGCAATGCAACATATACAATTCAATTCATGCAATATAATGATATATATATATCCTTATATTAAGAAAATCTGGAAAACTAAATTCTGGACAACAAGAGGTCACTCTACAAAAATCAGTTTTCCCGCTGCTGAAGAAATCAAAAACTAAAACCGTCAGAAATTCTGAAAACTAGGATTCCAAATGATTCCAACGCATATTTAAAATAAAAAATTCGACAATAGTAGCTAGGTCAAATACATCATTCTTTACAGGTTATAAGTTCAGGCAGAAAATCGACATCAAGTTATTATATCCTTAGAGCGAAAACTCATTTATAAAATCATCAAAAATATTCTTTAGACTCCTAAACATGTTAACTAACACTATGAAAATTATCAGAGCATTATTTTAATATTAAATTACCCTTTTAATAGTTTAAAAATGAAAACATACATGAATCTGAAATTCTGGAAATAAAACACAGCAGTATTAAAATCATCATAAATTTTGCAATACAACTCGGAATTCAGCGATTCAAGATGTTCTGGAAACTGGAGACATAGGGATAAAATTCTTATTCAGAAAGTTGTTTATTTTGATATCAAATACTGGGTCAAAAACGTTAGGCAATATCCAGATAGCAAGCAAACATACAGATTCTTGACATTTTTCATGAAATAAAGTGATTTAAACATGATAGGTATCCATTCCATAGTCGATAAATCTTATAATCAGCATGATGGGTGTGATAGCATGATAAAAACGATTAAGAATACACACATACCCTATTGTAACAATAACCGAACATCAATCGATCAAAGAACATGCCACCTAGCAGTTATTTCTACAATAGATTAATTGTGTTGTGATTGTACGAATAACCCTATTATAAACACTACATGTATACATGAAAGATTCAATTTTTGTAGTCAACAATGGCACGAAGTCGAGAATATTTGGGTTAGCTCGTGTAAACCCTCAATATACTCAACGAAAGAGGAACAACAAAATGCGATATGATGAACAGTTGGATCTACTTGCAAGAATTTTAATAAAACTTGAATTTGATACAAGATTCAATTCAAGAGGAAAAGTGACTTGCCTTATAGACGACAAATTCGAATACCAAAGAATAACAGGATGAGAATCCGGGACCAACGAACTCACCAAAAATTACATGCACACTATGTGCACATGAAATCAACACAACAACAACAGCCAACAGACAGCAAAGGCAACAGTGAAGAAGGGCAACCAACAAGCAGGGCAAGGAGCCGCAGCAACATTAGCGAGGCTGACGTCGGTGGTTTTGACATCGAGCGGCAACGTCGCTGGTGGCATCGTCAAGGAGTGGCAGCGGTGCGACAAGAGGTCTCGAGCGGGGTCGGGAGGGGTCTGTTGTCGTCGAGAAAACAGGGGAAGCAGCAGGGCTTCGGGTCTGGCATCGCTGGCTGTGGTTCGACAGAGGAGGGCGGTGCTCAGGAGGGGCACCGTAGGGTGTTAGGTCACCGGAGGTGGTCGGGGAAGACGGTGATGGGTTTGGGTGGGAAAACAGGGGGCGGCAGGGAGAGAGAAACAGAGAGGAGAGAGAAGACGGCTATTAATTAGGGTTTGTATTTTTGTGTTTTTAGGATTTGCAATAGGATTGTATTTATAGAGTGCAATTATGTTGTTGGGTTAAAGGGCTAGGATCCAATAATAATGTATTTGGGTCTAGAAATAATTGCAATTGGGTTTTGGGTTCAATAAGAGATTGATTTAAAGACAATAGAGTTCAAATAAATATACTCACAATCAAATAAAAATGGGATCAATAACAAAATAGCTCAACAAGAAGAACTAGAGAAATTTATGAACAAAATTTAATTAAGATGATCAAGAAAAATAGGGTATTTTATTCAAATGCAAAAAAAAATAAAATATTACAATGAAGGGAAAAATGAAAAGAACGAAAATGGTAGTTACAATCCTACCCACCTTATAATAAAATTTCATCATCGAAATTTAAACAAGTGGTTGTAGGGTAACCTCGAAGAAAAGAAAGGAAAATAACTACAAAAAAAGATGGGGAAACTTCTTCTGAATCTCTTCCTCAAGCTCCCAAGTCGACTCACCTGGCGAGTGAGGATTCCACGCAACACGAACTAATTTGATAACCTTATTCTTCAAAATTTTCTCCCGTTGGTCCATAATCGAAACCGGACGGATCTCACAGGACAAATATGGCCGAACAGACAATTCCAAGTAGTCAATAACATGACTATCATCCCTAATATACTTCCTGAGTTGGGAGACATGGAAGACATCATGCACTCCAGATAGAGCCGGTGGCAACGCGAGTCTATAGGCTACCTTGCCTACTCGCTCCACCACATCAAACAGACCAATGAATCTAGGGCTTAGCTTGCCTCCTCCACCAAATCGGATAACACCTCTCCATGGTAATACCTTGAGGAACACATGATCCCCTACTTCGAATTTTAACGGCCTCCTATGAATGTCTACCCATTTCTTCTGTCTGTCAAGAGCTTCCTGAAGATACTTTCTGATATGGACCACTGCATCAACAGTTCTCGTGATAAACTCTTACCCCAAAAGCTTTCTCTCAGCAATGTCATCTCAGCACATTGGTGATCTACACTTCCGACCATACAAAGCTGCATACGGAGCTGCCTGACTTGCTTGGTAGCTATTGTTGTATGAAAACTCCACCAAGTGTAGATGATCTTCCCAAGATCCTCCAAACTGAAGAACACAGTACCTAACATATCCTCCAATGTTTGAATAGTTCTCTCTGATTGCCCATCTGTCTGCAAATGGAATGCAGTACTGAATCTCAACTTACTCCCAAGACTGTTCTGAAGACTCTCCCAGAATTGAGATATGAATCTAGTATCTCTGTCTGATATAATGCTGACAGGAACACCATGCAATTAGACTATCTCCTGCATGTACTTCTCTGCAAGGCTCTCTGTAGCCTGACCCACTCTGAAGGGAATAATATGAGCACTCTTCGTCAAGCGATCCACAATCATCCAGATGGCATTGTGACCCTTGGGACTTTTAGGCAAAGCAATCACATCCATGGTAATATTCTCCCACTTTCACTCCAGAATAGGAAGCGGTTGAAGAAGTCCAGCAGTCCTCTGATGTTCTGCTTTCACTTGCTGACAGATCAGACACTGCGAAACAAATCTTGCAATATTTCTCTTCATACCATGCCACCAGAAATGCAACTTCAAATCTCGATACATCATTGTACCACCGGGATGAATAGAATACGGCAAACGGTGAGCTTCTTCGAGTAACTTCTGCCTGACTTCCCCCTTCGGAACACATAGACGATTCCCAAAGCGGAGAGATCCATCCTCATGAATCTCCATATCAGTCCTTGAACCAGCTTCGACTTCAGATCAAAACTTCTATAATTGTACATCACCAGACTGTGCTTCTTAATTTGATTCAACGAAGATGACTGCAAGTGAAGCACCATACAACTCTGCTCGGAACCAGGCAAAACCACTTCCAAATCTAATCTCCTCATAGCTTCCACAACCTCATCTAGCTTAGTCAGAACCACAGCAACCGGTCTTCTGCTCAAAGCATCAGGCACCAAATTAATCTTGCCAGGGTGATATTGCAAACTGATATCATAATCCGCCATCAATTCTAACCATCGCCTCTGTCTCATATTCAGCTCCTTCTGAGTGAACACTTACTTGAGACTTTTGTGGTCAGTAAAGATCTCCACTCGTTCTTCAAGTAAGTAATGCCTCAAAAGCTTCAAGTCAAAGATCACAGCTGCAAGCTCCGAACATGTGTAGGATAATTCTTCTCATGCAGCTCGGGAATCTTCGAAAAATCCCGAACAAACATCCTGTAGTACCCGCTAGACCAAGAAAACTCCGAACTTCAGATACTAACTTCGTCATCTGCCAATCCTTAACTGCAGAAATCTTGGACGGACCGATAGAAAACCCATCACCAAAGATAATATGGTCCAAGAATTCCACACGATCCAGCCGAAATTCACACTTGCTAAGCTTCCCATAGAGCTGATTCTCCCCCAACGTTTGCAAAACAGCCTTCAAGTGCTCAACATGCTCATCCCGGTTCCGAGAATAGACAAGAATATTATCAATGAACACCACAACAAACTTGTCCAGAAAGGGAGAGCAAATCCGATTCATCAAGCTCATGAACACATCAGGAGCATTAGTAACTCCGAAAGGCATCACCAAGAATTCATAGTGCCCATATCTTGTTTGAAAAGCAATCTTCTGTACATCCTCGACTTTCACCTTAACCTGATGTTAACCAGAAAGAAGATTCAGCTTCGAAAATAGAGAAGCACCTCCCAATTGGACAAATAGGTCATCAATCCTTGGCAACGGATACCGGTTCTTCACTGTGACATTATTGAGCTCACGATAGTCAATACACAACCTGCGACTACCATCCTTCTAATTGACGAACAATACCGGAGCTCCCCAAGGTGAAACACTTGGCCTGATAAAACCTCTATCCAGCAACTCCTAAATCTGCTCCTTCAACTTAGCCAACTCAACAGGAGCCATTCTGTATGGACTCATAGAGATCGGAGCTGTACTCGGCTGAACATCAATACTGAACACCACTTCACGGCCTGGCAGTAATCCCGGCAATTCCTCAGGAAAAATATCCAGAAAGTCACGCACAACCAACGGTGCGACATCACCATCTGCACACACTTCCTCCATTACTCCAACTTCCTGACTTGCAAACTTCTCCACAAAAGCAAGCGGTGTTTCACCAGCACATAATTCAAATTCCCGACGTCATGGCATTCGAAACATGACTTTTTTCACACTGCAATCAATTACAGCATGAGTGACACCAAGCCAATCCATCCCCAAGATAACATCAAAACCAGAATTGTTGATGACAATCATATCGGCAACAAAATCAACACCACCAATAATAACCAAAGGACTCTGCTCACAGATTTGAGAACACACGACAATACCTCCACCTGTAGTAATATTCTATACTGCTGGCATAGCGCTGCTAGCCAAGTGATGCAGGTCGACGAAGCGGAAAGAAACAAAGGAATGAGTTGCACCTGAGTCAAAAAGAACATGAGCGGAAAAGGAGTGAACAAGGATAATGGCTAGCAAGAAGTCAAAATGAGAACACAATATGCAGAATCAAAATGCAAGAAACAAATATGAATGGAAGGATAACATGATAAAGAAACAAAGGAATTCTGGGACCTGTTGGTTATGGCCCTACCATGCTTCCACTGCGCCACTCTGATGGTGAAACTCCAAGTTGTAGACATGTCGCTGTAGATCAAGCGATGCCGATCGATGGACCAAGCAGGAAGAAGAAGAACTGATAACACTGGAATCAAAAGAATATGGCTATGAAAAGAATGAAATCATACCCAAAAAGGAATCAAATTAGAGGAATATCCAGATATATGTTGGTTATTAATTATCCATGTGATTCCTGTATATCACATACTGTTGAGTCAAACCGGTAAAACCCAAATCTGACTAATATATCATTTAGAGCCAAACATCCATACGTTAGTCATGTTTGACTAGTACATTATCCAAACCCGGGCTCTGATACCACTAAAAATCTTGTCACACCCCGCTTTTCAAAAATACGGAACACAAGAATGTGACATTGCTTAGCGAATGACTTGCATCACCCATAAGCTGTTTACCCATTCAATTCAACAATAATAAAAATATAAACAATTGTGCAGGCAATAATAATAACCACATGAACAATAATACTTGGAATAAGAAAATATGAAATTTTCAAATACAATAATCCAACATCTGGAAACAAACAATAATATCCGGGTCATAAGCCCAATACAATAATAAATCCAATCACAATAATAATAAATCTCAATACAATAAGTTCAATAAAATAATATTCAACTAGAAAGCAATAAATATTTAGAAAGCTTCTTCTCCAATTCCAGCAGGTAATTCTCCTTCAACACCTGTGAACACTTCATCTAAGAAAAGGAGAAAAATTGTCCTTAGAGCAAGTCATGGACAGCAAGTAGAGAAAGCAAGCAAACAATGGGATAACGATATAACAATAAGTTCAATGGATCAAAAGGAATCAATAACATAGGACAATAGCAACAATCAATATCATGGTAATCGATGCAATAGTTATAAACAATGATTCAATATTCGATAAAAATATTCAACGGTCGATGTCAATAACACTTGGTCAATATTCAATATCAATAGAAACAATGATGTGCAATATGTAATGTCGATGTTGTATCAATTCTTAAGTCTATTTATCATTTTATTTCTACCTAATGTACGTACTACTGCATCCTATAACTATAGGTTCGATGTATACAATCAATTTCGTTTAGACTTAAGTGGAAGATTCTATAGATCATGTACACGGCATGATAATATATTTGCAGCATTGGTACACACTGGTCGGCATAATAACAATAAAATAATACACGATAAATTGGGATACTGTAGTCATTAATCCAACAATAAATCGATAATAATAAAACTAGCCGACACATATTATTTTGGGAAACATGGCCCACACTTCCGAGTACAGTCACTATATCATCAACTACTCTTGTCAATCCCTTAAACCCCGGCTTGTTAATTATTTTATTGATGCAAAAATACATTATGCAATTTGGACACATTAAATGAATGATAGAAATAATAGACGAACAATAGGATGCTAACTATGGATGAAACAAATAGAATGATGACAATAGCACATTAAGATCATGCAATGCAACATATACAATTCAATTCATGCAGTATATATATATATATATATATATATATATATATATATATATATATATATATATATATATATATATATATACTTATATTAAGAAAATCTGGAAACTAAATTCTTGACAGCAAGATGGCACTATACAAAAATCAGTTTTCTCGCTTCTAAAGAAATCGAAAACTGAAACCGTCAAAAATTCTGAAAATTAGGATTCCACATGATTCCAATGCATATTTAATATAAAAAATCTGACAATAGTAGCTAGGTCAAATACATCATTCTTTACAGGTTATATGTTTTGGCAGAAAATCGACATCAAGTTGTTATATCTTTAGAATCAGTGAAAACTCATTTATAAAATCATCAAAAATATTTTTAGACTCCTAAACATGTTAACTAACATTATGAAAATTATCAGAGAATTTTTTTAATATTAAATTAGTCTTTCAATAGTTTAAACATGAAAATCTACATAAATCAGAAATTCTGGAAATAAAACACAGCAGTAGTAAAATCATCATAACTTTTGCAATACAACTCGGAATTCAGCAGTTCAAGATGTTTTGGAAACTAGAGACATAGGGATAAAATTATTATTCACAAATTTCTTTATTTTGAGATCAAATACTGGGTCAAAAACGTCAGGCAAAATTCAGACAGCAAGCAAACATACAGATTCTTGATATTTTTCATGAAATAAAGTGATTTAAACATGATAGGTATCCATTCCATAGTCGATAAATTTTATAATCAGCATGATGGGTGTGATAGCATGATAAACACGATTAAGAATAAACACATACACTATTGTAACAATAAGTAAACATCAATCGATCAAACAACATGCCACCTAGCAATTATTTCTACAATAGATTAATTGTGTTGTGATTGTACGAATAACCCTATTATGAACACTACATGAATACATGAAAGATTCATTTTTTGGACTAAACAATGGCACGAAGTCGAGGATATTTGGGTTAGCTCATGTAAACCATCAATATACTCAATGAAAGAGGAACAACAATATGTGATACAATGAACAATTGGATGTACTTGCAAGAATTTCAATAAAACTTGAATTTGGTACAAGATTTAATTCAAGAGGAAAAGTAACTTGCCTTGTAGATGATAAATTCGAATACCAAAGAATAACGGGATGGGAATCCCGGAGCAACGAACCCACGAACATTTACGTGCACACTATGTGCATAAGAAATCAACACAGCAACAACAGCCAAGAGACAGTGTAGCTCCCCGAATTTTCAATATAATAACTCAGAAATACGTGGCACAATTCCCAGCATCTACCTCGATATAATAGTAAACATAGACAAAACACTGAATAATTTTTCAACTTTTATTACATTAATTCTTTACATAGCACAGCGGAAATTAAACACCTTGAATTTACATTTTCTTTTCTTTTACAACACATTCTTTTACAATTTACATAAAACATATTATCACTCTACCACATGCATCCAAATCCCAAGCTAACGGTACCTACCTACAAAACATGAGGCTAGAGATAACCCTAACCTCCAAAACTACGGTGTCTGCCATAACGGTGTGAGTGACATCAAAAGAAATACAATTTAAATGAAGCATAAAGAATAAATTTATTATTAACACATTTTCACAGTAGTAACAATGAAATATGAAATGACGATGAATAAAGCATGAAAATATCAATTGAAACTAAGCTAAATGTCAAGTGTATGAAAACAGAAAACATCATGCGTAAAACAAGTCAAGAAAACACAAATGCAGTATGATGACTCTCTAATGCATACTTGTCGAATTTTATGTGTTTCATACTATATAGGCCTGGTGCAAGCCTTTATCATTCACCACGTTATAGGGTTTAATCCCTCGTTATGCAACTAATCATACTACGGTGATAGAAACAAGATCTAGAACACTCTGTGAATAGGCCTAACAACCCTCAACCCGTAAGCATCATGTAAGCATAGCTCTAAAACTGGAGAATTACCTCCCTGTTGTGTACCCCACGAATAGGCCCGCTGACCCTCGATGTGCAAATACACAGTACATCCCGTGAATAGGCCTGCCGACCCTCAACACGCGAATGCACCGTATGTTCCGTGAATAGGCCTGCCGACCCTCGATACGCGAACATACCTACTGTCCTATCGGGACACAACAACACATAGTCCTCGAATACATCTGTTGGACTAATAACAAAGCCATAATTACGTTTCACAAGTTCTATCACATCTCCACTAGTGCGTGTCCTTAAGTTGATTATTATTAATTAAAACACAACTTCCCCATCTACAGAGTTGGTGTACCCTGTCGGACATAATTCCACCAAAACAACCCCAAATCCCAACTGACCAATAACCACGAAAACTCATCTGCTAGTTTACAGGAATCTCACTCAACCTCTAGAGACTCACAAATTGAAATATCAACACAATTCTCACAATAAGATTTCTTAATTCCATCACCAAATTGTTTATATTAAGAAATTTTCTTTAAATCACACAAATCCAAATTTATCTGCATACTCACAAAATTTCCTGAAAAATCTGAGATTAAATCTCTTAAACAATTGAGTTTCACATTTTGAAGTTATAGAAAAATCACAAAACATCAATCCTTCAAAAATTGTATATATTAAAAATTTGAAATTATGACAGTACGGTGGTAAAAATTGCATATATTACAATTGATATGGCTAAAAATGGGGTTAAATCGGAACCGTCCAGATTGGGCACGAATCTTGAAGCTCAGGGGTAAAATGGTAATTTCACATACAAATGGGTCCGAAACGGGTACTGGATCTCCTTCTCACAGATCCAATAACCCACGAACGAATCCACTCCAACCGGGTACGGGTCCCGACCTGAGACAGACCCAGACCAGCAAGAGGAAATCAGGGTCACTGATTTGACTAAATCAACGGGCCTGATTTGCAGTTACCCTCTCACTGGGAATCAGGGGTTAGTTTCCTAAACAAACTGTGAGGATTTTACTCCTGACAGTTACACGGGAAATCAGGTCCCTAATCACTCCCATGGCGACTATAAATACCTTGCACCTACCACTGTGACAAGGTAATCACTCTTTTTTCAGCTTAAGCTCTTTCTTAATCATCACTGGTTACTGACAAGAGCGTCGGAGGGTGTGTCGCCGGAATCAACCCCGGTGTATCACACTTTCTTGTAGGTTAGCGGCAGGAATCAACAGGAGTGGATCTGCTATTCAGATTTTTTCCACGAACTCACAAATCTCATCTGTTTACCCCCACACCAGAATCAGCAGTAACAGATTGGCGCCGTCTGTGGGAACACCATACGAATAGCCTCCGCCTCTTCCTCGTCGACTAGCCCTTCTCCAGCCATGCCTCCCAAAAAGGTCAGGTCTAGGGGGTCCAACCGCGGACCCAATCCCGCCGATCAGCAAGAGGAAGTCCCCGTGCATCCTGCTCCGCAGCCCGAACAACTTCCACCCTCGGTCCAACAGGGCCAGCCTCCTCTTCCGAATCAACAACTCCCAAATGGTCCTGCTGATCAGAACCAGCGGAGGCAGAAGCAACCTCTCCACCCAGACCATGTCTCAATTCACAATGCCTCCTCGGACTCTATGGCTTCCCATAACCCCCGAGCCTCCGACCTCCGCAACACCGTTCTGAATCGCCAAAAGGATGAGGACCTTCGCAACCATCTCGATGAGAGGCGGGCCCGAGAGGGAGCCTCCCGCCAGCATCAAGGTGAGCGATCTCCTCATCGCCGAGATGGCAGGAGGTTTCCGAACCGAAGAGGACAGGGGGAATCCCCCGAGTGTCGTAGGAGGAGGCCACATTCCCCTGCTGATCGACATCATCCGAGGAACGATGAGGCACTAATCACTCGTGCCGAGTTCCTACAATTCCAGGCAACTGTGTTGTAGGCCTCAAACTTCGCCCCAACAACAATAATGCCCAGAGGGTTCCAACACCCCCACGGGTTCCAAGTCCTCGCCACCGATCCATAAGTCCTCCCCCGGCTCCTAGTCACCAGCAGCACCATCATAGTCCTCACCGATCCCAGGACTATCGACGCCGTAGCCCCCGCTACCCTTCCTATGAAGACGAGTCCAGGGGCTCGATCGACTATCACCGAAGGGACGATGCCCTTTACCGTCGTCTCCACGAGATGGAGAGGCGCATCGGCCGTATGGACAGGGAGGAGGAGTCGAGAGGAACGACCATCCGCCCCAGCAGACCCCCCTTCTCTCGAACTATCATGGAAGCTCCCATCCCGAGGGGTTTCAAGCCTCCGCAGTACTCAGGGGAGTCGGACCCTGTTGATCATGTCAAAAGCTGCAAGACATTAATGCTGATCCACCAAGCTTCCGACGCCATGCTTTGCATGACCTTCCCCGCCACTCTTAAGGATTCGGCGCGGGAATGGTACTCCCGGCTCGCTCCCTCTTCCATCTTCTCATTCGAGCAGTTCGAAACGCTCTTCATAACTCACTTCGTGAGTAGCTGACGAACGGAGAAGACTAGCCTCTCTCTACTCTACCTCCGACAGGAGAGGGGAGAAAAGTTGAGGGACTATGTGAGGAGATTTACCGCGGAGGTCAGGTCGATCGCCTCCCTCGACCAGTCAGTGGCGACCGTCGCATTCCAGTCAAACGTCCTCAACTCCAACCTCCGGTCGTCCCTCGCCAAAAAGCCCCTGCACAACTTCGCCGATCTTCTCCTAAGATGCGAGAAGTACATTCGGGCGGAAGAGGCCGAGTGCCTCCCGAATTTCGGAGGATCCACCTCCGGATCGAAGAGGAAGATGACAGAGGAGGAAGGGTCCAAGAAGCTACAGAAGGACAACAGCGGTCAGCGCCGTCCTCCCCCTAGGTTCGAGAAGTTCACTCCTCTCACCACCAATGTCTCCACCATCCTGATGGAAGTGGAGAAGGAAGGGGTTATACCTCCCGCTCCGAGGATGAACACCCTGGCCAAGAGGAGGAACAAAGAGAAATGGTGTCATTACCACCGGGACCACGGCCACGACACCAACGACTGCCGGGCATTGAAAAATGAGATAGAGGCCCTCATCCAGAGGGGGCAGTTGGCCAAATTTGTGAAGGCAAATGATCGGGCGAATCGCACCACTCCTCCGCCTCGGGGGGCTAACAAGCGCTCCGAGCGACGCGATGAAACCCCCGAGTTCGAGGAAGAATGGGTTTTGCACCTTATTCACGGGGGCCCAATAGGGGGCTCTTCCAACTCCTCTCCGAAGGCCTTCGTCCAAGAGGTCAACTCAGTTCACAGCACCTTTCTCCCCAAAGGCCTCGGTGTCCCAGTGACTTTCTCCGATGAAGACCTCGAGGGGGTCCGAACTCCCCACTGCGACGCACTTGTTATCGACCTTCGCATGGCGAACTTCAAAGTGTAGAGGGTATTGGTAGACAACGGGAGATCGGTGAACATCCTCTTCCTCTCAGCCTTCCGAGGGCTGTAGCTGTCCCAGGACCGCCTCAAACCGGCAGGCTACACGCTCCATGGGTTCACGGGGGTACCAGTAACTGTCGAAGGGGTTATCACCCTGGACGTAACTGCTGGGAAGACCCCTACAACCCGGACTGAGCCGATGGACTTTATGGTCGTCGATGTCCCGGCTGCATACAACGTTATCTTGGGTCAGTCTGGTCTAGCTGCCCTGGAAGCTGTCCCTTCGGCGTACCACCTTAAGATGAAGTTCCCTACCCGGTCGGGAGTGGGAGAAGTCAGGGGCAGCCAAGAGACGGCTCGGAAGTGTTATATGACTTCCACTGGGGGGCCGATGCTCTCCCTCGAGACTTTAGAAATCCCCGAGCCGAATGTCCGACCCACGTCCGAGCCGGCGGACGAATTGGAAGAAGTACTCTTCTCAGACGAGGACCCAAGTCAAAAATTCCTCATCAGCAAGTCCTTGCCGACTGCCTTATGCTCCGACTTGGTGCAATGCATCCGGGGGAACCGCGACCTATTTGCTTCGTCCGCCGCGGATATGCCCGGAATTTCCGAGGAGCTTATAGTGCACTGTCTCAGCGTCGAACCAGGGTGCAGACCGGTTCAGCAGAAGAGGCGTAAATTCGCTCCCGAGCGACAACAGGCAATCAAGGAGGAAGTGGAGAAGCTCCTAAAAGCTCGGTTCATACAGGAGGTGAACTACCCCGAGTGGCTCTCCAATATCGTCATGGTTAAGAAGTCCAATGGTTCCTGGAGGATATGCATCGACTTCACAGACTTGAATAAGGCGTGTCCGAAGGATCCATTCCCTTTCCCGAATATCGACACCCTCATCGATGCCACCTCGGGCCATGAGCTCCTCAGCTTCATGGATGCCTTCTCCGGCTATAACCAGATCCGAATGTTCCCCCCGGACATTCCGAAGACCTCCTTCATTACCGACCAAGGCCTCTACTGTTATAGAGTTATGCCGTTCGGATTGAAGAACGCTGGAGCCACCTACCAGCGCCTCGTCAACAAAGTCTTCCAAAGCCAAATAGGCCGCAACATGGAAGTATACGTCGACAACATGCTCGTGAAGAGCATCCGAGGTACCGACCACGTGGCCGACCTCCAGGAGGCATTCGGCGTATTGAGAAGGCACAACATGAGGCTCAATCCGAACAAGTGTGCGTTCGGGGTCTCGTCGGGAAAGTTCCTCGGCTTCATGGTGAGCCAGCGAGGGATCGAAGCAAATCCTGAGAAAATCAAGGCCATACTGGACATGGCCCCGCCCCGGAACGTCAAGGAAGTGCAGAAGCTTATGGGTCGCCTCGCCGCTATTGGTCGATTCCTTTCGAAGTCTGGGGAAAAGTGCCTCCCCTTCTTCAAGGCTCTCAGGGGGGCTAAGGGTTTCGAATGGGGCCAACCGCAACAGGAGTCGTTCGACCAACTGAAGGCCTATTTGGTGAACCCTCCCCTGCTCAGCAAACTCGTTCCAGGGGAAACCCTCTTCACCTACTTAGCTGCTTCCGAGCAAACCCTAAGTGCTGTTTTGGTGAGGGAAGAAGACCGGGCTCAGAGGCCCATCTACTATGTGAGCAAGGTGCTTCGGGACGCCGAACTCCGTTATCCGAAGATAGAAAAGATGGCCTACGCCCTGATCATGGCGGTAAGGAAGCTCCATCCATACTTTCAGTCCCATTCGGTTGTGGTCCTCACCGACCAACCGCTGAAGCAGGTCCTCCATAAGCCAGAGACCTCAGGCCGGCCTATGAAGTGGTCCGTCGAGCTGAGCCAACACGACATCTCCTACCAGCCCCAGACTGCGATCAAAGCTCAGGCCCTCGAAGACTTCATCGTCGAGTCCACCATTCCCGAGGTCAGCCATGTCCCGAACGGACCCCCCATTTGGATGGTTTTCGTGGACGGTTCCTCCTGCAACGAAGGTAGCGGCGCCAGTATCATCTTGAACGGCCCTGATGACTTCGTCCTCCAGTATGCCCTCCGCATGAATTTCAAGGCCTCAAACAACGAGGCGGAGTATGATGCACTAATCGCGGGCTTCGGACTTGCCCGAAGTGCCGGGGCACAGCGCCTCCGAATCCATAGTGACTCTCAGCTGGTTGTGAACCAAGTCTTGGGCGAGTATGAGGCGCGAGACGAACAGATGGCGAAGTACCTCGCCAAGGTCCGAACCCTCATGAGCCGGTTCGAAGAGGCACTCATCCAACGAGTCCCTCGAGAAGAGAATTCACAGGCCGACGCCCTTTCCAAGTTGGCCTCATCCTCCCTCCAAGGTCTCGAGCAGACCGTTTTGATTGAGGTCCTATTGAAGCCGAGCATAGAAGACGAGACCCTCGGCTCAGTGGAGTCATTGCCGGTCCTACTGCAAGATAATTGGATGAAGCCGTTATTGGAATTCTTAAGGGACAGACTCCTCCCCGAGGACCCCAAGGAAGCACGCCGAGTAAGAACAAGGGCCGAGCGGTACGCCCTAATCGAGGGGGTCTTATACAAGCGCTCCTTCTCGCAGATTGATGGCCGACCGTACCTGAGGTGCCTTTTCCCGGAATAGGCCGACTACGCCTTACAGGAGCTCCACAAAGGCATCGGTAGGGCGCACTCAGGGTCTAGGTCTTTGGCTCGGAAAGCTCTGAATTACGGATACTTCTGGACGACTCTCCCCCAAGACGCCGAGCGACACGTTCGTCGCCTCCCCCAGGCCAACCTCGCCTCCCTATCAAGTCCTATCCCCTTCGCAATGTGGGGGATGGATTTACTAGGGCCATTCCCTCCAGCTCCGGGTCAGTTCAAGTTCTTGGTCGTAGCCATCGACTACTTCTCGAAGTGGATTGAGGCCGAGCCCCTCGCCACTTTCACCGAGAACAAGGTGCTTCAATTCTTCTGGAAGAGCGTCGTCTGCCGATTCGCCGTCCCCCGTGTCCTCGTCATAGACAATGGAACTCAGTTTACCGGGGCCGCGTTCCGAGCTCTGTGTGAAGACCTTGCCATCCAACGGTGCTTCTCCTCCGTCTCTCACCCACAGGCGGAGAACGCTAACAGGCAGATCCTCTCAGGTATCAAAAAGAGGTTGGACAAATGTTCCAAAGGCTTGTGGGTCGACCAACTCCCCAACGTGCTGTGGAACTACCGCACCAACAAGCGGACACCCACAGGAGAGTCCCCGTTCAACCTCACCTATGGGTCCGAGGCAGTGATACCTCTCGAGGTCGGAATACCTTCTCCTCGCCTCGCAGCCTACAACGAGGAACAGAACGTGAGAGACCTCCGGGCAAACTTAGACCTGGTGGACGAGCTGAGGGAAAGAGCATCAATACGCCAGCAGAACTACCGGAGGAGGGTCGAGTTGGCGTACAACAAGAAGGTCCGACCCACCGATCTCAAGGAGGGGGACTTGGTCCTCAGAAAGCTATCCATCTCCTTCCCCCATCAGAGGAGCAAACTAGCTCCGAATTGGGAAGGACCCTACAAGATCACAAGGGTAGTTTGGCCCGGAGCTTATCGTCTGGAAGACCTAGAGGGCAGGGAAATTCCGAGGACCTGGAATGCTGACCACCTTTTAATATACCAAGAAAGCGCTCCGACGCCTCTCTGAGTATCACAAGGTGTCGAACCATTCATCTCCTCTAACTTGTAATTCATTTCTTAAGTTGTTATATGTAAAAACGGCTCGCCGTCAATTATCAATGAAGAATGCTCTTTCATACTTATAAAATTGCTTGCATCTCTCCGCCTTTATTTTTTATTTCAACCAATGGTTCGGAGTCCAATGTCCGGCTCGACTTTACTTCCCCGGCTCGCCCTTAGGCGAGCCAGAAGTAAATTGCCATTCGGAACTGCTCCCACAACCGTTGAACTACACCGATGGTTCGGAGTCCAACACTCAGCTCGACTTTACTTCCCCGGCTCGCCCTTAGGCAAGCCAGAAGTAGATCGCCGTTCGGAACTGCTCCCACAACCGTTGAACTACAACGATGGTTCCGGAGTCCAACACTTGGCTCGATTCTACTCCGCAAGCTTGCTCCTCAGCGGGCTAGGAGTGGGTTGCCATTCAGAATTGCTCCCACAACCGTTGAACTCTAACGATGGTTCCAGAGTCCAACACTTGGCTCGATTCTACTCTGCAAGCTCGCTCCTCAGCGGGCTAGGAGTGGGTCGCCATTCGGAATTGCTCCCACAACCGTTGAACTCTAACGATGGTTCCGGAGTCCAACACTTGGTTCGATTCTACTCCGCAAGCTCGCTCCTCAGCGGGCTAGGAGTGGGTCGCCATTCGGAATTGCTCCCACAACCGTTGAACTACAACGATGGTTCCGGAGTCCAACACTTGGCTCGATTCTACTCCGCAAGCTCGCTCCTCAGCGGGCTAGGAGTGGGTCGCCATTCGAAATTGCTCCCACAACCGTTGAACTCTAACGATGGTTCCGGAGTCCAGCACTTGGTTCGATTCTACTCCGCAAGGTCACTCCTCAGCAAGCCCACCATTGGGTAAGACTCGACTTGCCTCGCAACTTCACGATAAGAGGAGACAGAAGCACCGCTCGGCACCTCCAGCCGAACGCTCTTATCGCCGAACCGCGAACGAGCGAGAGGTATGCTCGGAGCACACCACGTCGCTCGAACTCCGGTCGGCTGACCGAGCAAGTGCCCATACGAGCGTCAAAACGGAGAAAACTCACTTTCTCCTCAACTTTTGTGTAAGATCTCGATCAGCCGGCCCAGATCTTGCCAGCGACGCTAAACGACAAGATAGCATTTTCTTGGGAATTGGGTCCGTCTCGAGATTCGCGCCCCCATCCAACGATTCAGATCGCGCTACGGCGCCGACCCACGAACGAGAGAGGGGCCGGGTCGGAGACCTCGGCGCGACGAACACAGTCAGAACCGAAACAACTACGCAGAGCTACAAAGGACGTGCTAGTTCGTGAAAGAAATATTATTAATAATTGGGACACAGTTCAAAGCAACTCTTCCATACAACGAGGCCACAAAGCCTTAAAGAACAAAAATTATAATGCCGACCCGCTACACTTGGTTTTTAAATGAAAAATCATCACCGTCCCGTTCGGTCGTCATTTTGGCAGCCTCGGCCGCCAGTTCCTCTTCTTCCCTCCGAAGCTCCGCCTCTACAGACTGCAAGTGACGGATCTCGGAGAACAGATCGTCCCTCTCGACTATTATTTTCGATAAATTGTGCCGAATGCACTGGACCCGAAGGGCGTTGCTAAAGGCGGTCGGCGAACCTTTGTCCTCTCCTGTAGGGGCCATCTCGGCGATCCTGCTCTCCAAACGCTGGATCTCGGCATCTCGCTGACCTAGGGTGAGCTGAAGGTGGCCCCGCTTGCTTTAGGCTCGGTGCAATCCCAGCTCGACTTCATAGAGCCGCTCTCGGCACCCCGCCGAGCACAATCTCGTCACCCCCGAGCCAGCCTTGGTTCGAGCGTTGTTATCCGAGCGATTAGGGTCGGTGTCTCGAGCTACCACCACGAGCTGAAAAGAGAAAGAAAAATGAACAACAAAATTTCAAACATTGCCGAAGTCCAACACTTGAAGAATTTCCAAAACAAACTATCAAGCTTTTATTCCAATGAAGTAACTCTACATACAACAAGACTAACGCTACAACAAGAGTTTTACAATATAAGACAACTTGTTTAGTGCCTCTTCGGAAGGGGCACACTTCGGTTCAAGGAAACACGGGGGCGGCGATGCCTAACCTCCGAGCTCGATTCCAAACCAGCGAAGCGAGATCCCCCTTCGCCACTAACCCCAACTGTGGCGCCGACCGAGGCACCGCTAGACGAAACAGCTACACTACTCTGAGCATCAACAGGACTCCGCCTAGCCGCAGGCAAACGAGTCGCAAGTTCATAGAAGGTAATCCCTCTCTTGCTCTCTTCGCGAGTACACGACGTACTACGAACGTTGGCCCTCTCAGGCAGAGGCTTGAGCGACGCGACCTCTTCCTCCAACTCGATAATCCTATCCTTCAGAGCATCATCCTTCGCCAACATCTTCAAACGAAGAGGTCTTGATGAGCAAAAGACATTGGCGCTATCGGTCGCGAGCCTTCGATAATGGGTGACCTCGATCCCCCTGTCTATCGTAATCCTCCTAAGCTTGTCGACCTCGGCCAATAACTTTTTGCGCTCGGATGACACCTTCTCCAACTCGGAAGCTAGCTTCTCTTCTTCCGCCGAACATTCTTTCTCCGCTAACTCCAAGTGTCGGATCTCGGCCAAGAGCTCGTTATTCTTCTGCTCGACGACGGAAAGCTCTGTACGAAGCCGCTCGGTTTCACCTTCGGGACAAGGAGCTTGGGGTTGCTTCCGCAGTTGCTTCAACTCGCGACAATACCCCCTCGCAGCTACCTTTATCTCCTCCAGCTTCAAGAACATATAAAACCGCTTCTCTTGGCTAATTGAAAGCTCTCGCTTCATTTTGGTCAGCTCCTTACGAAGGTACGAAACCTCCGTGATCGGACCAAACTTCACTTGAGAAGCAGAGATAAATCCGACGCCCAACACTTGGAGAATTTTAAGCCTAATCAAACACAAAATTCGGAGACTAACACTTGGAGAATTTTTGGCCAAACAAAGAGTGTTATCATTCAAAACTCAAAAAAGCGTTACAAGAGCGGTGGCCAGTCCGCAGTTAGGCTTACACACAAAAAAAAAACAAAAGACTAAAAAGACGCAACCAAGTCAGGGGTCGACCTTTTTGTCGTTCGGGTCTGTCGACCCCTCGGCCTTGTCCTTGCCCTTGACCTCGTCCTCATCCTCGCTCTCGCTCTCCTCCTCAGAGTCGTCCTCCTCCTCACCCTCGGCCTCAGTCTCGCCCGGGCCTTCGACACCGTCGGTCTGTCCCTCGGGGCTGCGCATCGCCTGGGGAAGCTCCTCTTCCCCCTCCACGGGGTCGTAGAAGTGGTAGGAGGATGTGTCGAACCCCGGGTTTCGAGCGGCGATATGAAGCAGGGCTCGGCCGTACGCGTCCTCCATGTTCTTGAACATGTGCTGCTCGGCCTCGTCCTGGACAACCCTCTTCGCCTTTGCCACCTTAGACCGGTACCTGGCCATGATCTTCTCGGTCTTCTTCCGAGCCCTCTCCTCCTCCGACCGAGCATTGGCCAACTCCTCCTTCAGCTCGGCATTCTCCTTCTCTGAGGCCTCGAGCTTGGCGGCCGCATCCTTCGACTGCTGAATGGCATTGGCCAGCTTCGCCTCCAACCCTGCCGCTTTGGCACCACGTTTTGCCGAGAGGAGCTGCTCAGCATAGAGCAACTTCGCAGCTTTTACGCGCTCCGACCTCTCCCGGTCATACTGCGCCGTCAGCTCTTGTTCTTTGCTCGCAAACTTTTCGAGCAAGAAATTGAAGTGGCAGAGGGTCTGAAAAGAGAACAAACCGTTAGGGTCCGAACCTAGAAACTTAGAAAATTTCAGAAAAAATGATTCAATAAGAAAGTGTTCGGCCCACTCACCGACATCGTGTTCCGAGCGATCTGCATCGTCGCGTCCCCAACTTGACCGGACTTAAGGGCCGCTCGATCCTTTGGGGTCGGCAGGTGCTTCACTGCCTGCATGCAAATGTTGCCATCACCCAAAAAGCCGTCGACGTTCATCACTTGCCAGTCGGGGACGAAGATCTGCTTGTGCCCCTCGGTCAGAATCTTCTCCGCATCGGCAGTGTAACGCCCCGAACTTCCTATATGAAGAATTCGAGACATGAGCCAGGACCTTTACATTCAATTAGTCATAATACACAGATTTGTGGAGAATTTTAAAACTTTTTACTACTACAATATTACAGACCGAGTGGTTCCATTGATTCCACATTACATCAGAGTATATAAGAATGAAAGATGACAATATCAGGCACTTCATTTGTAGCCATGCCTTTACTGGAGTCCTCCCGGTTGGTGATCCTGTATCCACGACTGCGGTCCAATACCTGTACTTCTATACTGCGGTACCTATTGAAGTGGGGACGTCAGTATTCACTGACGCTTAAGGGCTGATCATATAGCAGTGAATCTCCTAAAAACAAACATATAAAGCATGGTGAAATATGTCGGTGTAGTTTAAGTGTTCGTGAGTGCAATGACTAGAATCTAATGCAATGTCAACTTATCTAGGATGCTCCTATTCTAGTGCAAGCAAGTCTCCGGAACAGTATGCATCCCATACTACATACGCCCATCTCAAGCCGTTTCTCCAAATATAGGGATTTGAACCCGCGTTATGAATTTCTAATTGTACACAACCTGTTCCTGACAGATACTTCATGACTGATGAGGTTGCACATGTGGTCAAGTCCCACCATTGCAGTAGGCTCATGGTGTCTATGTTTGCCACTACTACCCGGTACACCGGACCTCACTCAAAACCAGACGAACACAGGGTCTTCCGAGCCCATAACTCATAGACCGCTATCTATGGCCTATTCGCTTCCCTCTGGCCAAGGACCCGACAAAGTTCCGGGGTCCATCCCCTTAGCTCTGCCCGCCTTATCATGGCACTTCAGGAATTAACAGTGTGCGATACGCATCCCGTGCTCCCAACTCGTGAGAAGACATCGTACGTATCCCTTTGACAGGAAGGTACAACCCAGTAACACCACCTAAGGTCGGCCCAAAGGACGAGTTGGTCGTAAGGTGCCCCCTACTGCCAAACTCCTCTCCTTCTGGCTAAATGGTTAAGTAATGATCTTTATGCGTTACTAACCTAACAATGTCACTAACCCTAACGAACTACGAGACTTTAACTAAGAAATTCTTGATTTCATCATGGTCCCACCCTATGGCCTATTGATCCAAGACATTAGCGACGGGATCTCCCTTATTCATCACCACCCCTAACTTGGATCTCGTCAACACCCTCGGCCCGCGATCAACCCACACCAGTTAGATCCGTCGGTGCCCAAGGTGAGATTTTATCCTACTTCCCAAGGCGGTAAGATGCGAGTCTTGGTGATCAATGACCCCTAGGGTAGCTACAAGACCCTAGACGAGCTTTTACCAAGCTATCCACACTAGTAACTTTCTCAATCCATTAATTTCTCATACAAGGAAGATGAAGAATGTTCTCATGATAGGCTCCAACTTTAATTAGAACCTCACACTACTAGAACTCATGGGTTCTTTTTGCCCTAATTGAACTAGAACTACATACACTAGATTCATGAGTTCTTTCTCAAGTTGAGCTAGAATCACATAGAACCTATGTGAATGGGTTCTTATTAAATTAGCTAGAACCATCATGGAGCTAGTTTCATGGGTTTCTCTTTTAAGAGTTGGCTAGAACAACCATGGAGCATTGGTTCATCTCTTAGAATCATTAACTACAACAAATCTTTAGCATGGTAGTTCTCTTTTTGACATAGCACACAAACTCAAGCATGATCTAATATTACTCAAGCATGGTAGTCCTACATACCAACTCAAACATGATGAGTTAACTAGAGGGTCACATAGCATGAATGGGTTCCTTATTGACATAGGCAACAACTCAAGCATGATTTAACACATCTCAAGCATGGTAATCTTACTTACTAACTCAAGCATGATTTAACATAACTCAAGCATGGTAGTCCTACTTACTAACTCAAGCATGATTTAATACAACTCAAGCATGGTAGTTCTACTTACTAACTCAAGCAGGATAAGATACTAGAATGTCACATAGCATGAATGGGTTCCTTCTTGACATAGACAACAACTCAAGCATGATTTAACACAACTCAAGCATGGTAGTCCTACTTACTAACTCAAGCATGATAAGCTACTAGAATGTCACATAGCATGAATGGGTTCTTTTTGACATAGTCACCAACTCAAGCATGATCTAATACATCTCAAGCATGGTAATCTTACTTACTAACTCAAGCATGGTAAGTTAACTACTTATTACAAAACTTATTTCCTTTAGGGATTACATGTCCCATTTATTACAATGACTAATTTACCAAATTACATGTTCCAACATAAACGATAATCAACTCTTATTGAGTTATAAAAATAAACTTACCTTCCTTCAATCCCACAATTTCTACATCAAGAAAACTCACCTTTTTATGAACAAAAGTTAGTAAGGACATGATCTTTATTAGGTTGGAAAACAACATACAACAAAAATACTATCTCTTAAAATTAACATGTAAATGTCCTACAACCCCCAAAATGGGTATGTAACCATTCTTACCTTACTAACTTATATGAACATAGTAGTTAGTCCAAGTTGTTCAATTTGTGTTTAACAAGGTAACTAATGAAACAAACATAACCATAACAAGTTCAAAGTCTCATCTTTATGGGTTCTTTGTGAGTTCCATTCTTCCAACTTTTCTTATATGAAATCTCTTTTATAAACAACCATTCTTATGCTTATTTCTTTAGTCCAAGTAGTCAATTTTAACCATAATAACAACAATAATAGTAGCAAGGCTAAAGATCCAATCTTTATGTGTTTTAAATTAATTTCCTCCATTCAATCTTTCCATGGGATCCTTGTGATCGAAATCACTACTTAAAAAAATGCTCAATAATTAGTCCAAGTTGTTTCAATCATCATACAACATATATACACACATATAACCATAAGTAGAGAGCAAAATAGGACAAAAATTAACATACAAAAAGGTAGAGAAACCCCCACCTTGATTTTTCTATGTAGGATGGACTAGCTAGCAAACCATCTCCTTCCTTGCTTCTATGGAGAACTCTTCAAGAATTCCATGGAATAGAACCTATCTAAATCTCTCTTTCTCTCTTTCTTTTTCTTCCCTTTTCTTTCTAAAATTTAAAACTAGTAAGAAGTAGAAGTAGAAGGAAATGGAGAATGAGGTGAGAAAGAGATGGAGAAGAATGAAGAAAATGAGAATGGAGATGGGAAAGGGGAGGGGTGGTCGGCCACTTGTGGAGAGGGGGGGGGGGGGGGGTTTATATAAGAGATGGGTGAAGGGTTGTGTGGGTAGAAAGAGTGCCACTTGTCCAACTCTTATGGTTGGAAACAATTCATGTTTCTTTTGCAAATAATCTTTACAATCAAGTCCTAATCCATCCTAGCCCTCCATCTCATCATGATGGATCTAAAATAAAATATAATTTACCAAAATCACATACTACATGATTTGTTTAAACGCCCGAAATCGACACAGTTCGATTTCGTACGTGTATCTGATTATACAGATATTTTTCATTCATGAAAACGAACAATCTGTACAAAAATAATTTAATTCTGAAAATAATAATAAAATAAAATTTATTATCAGCCCGGAAGATTCCAGTACCAATTTGATACAATACAGATGTATACAGACTGGTATATACACACAGATAACGTTCATCCACAAAACCGGGTGATATCTACAAAAAAATATTTCATTCTGGGTAATAAAAGTAAAATAATAATAAAATAATAATTTTCGGTGTCTGCCCGGGATTTTCCAGACATTTTTCTCAAAAATGCGTTTTTCAGGATTTTGTACAAGTGCACAAAACTGGTACAATACCTGTATATGCTTACCGGTAATAGGTCCAGGTAACTTTTCATGTGCAAAACCAAGAAATTCCCATTTAAAATATTTTGCTTTAAAAATAATAATTTATACAATATAATATCCGTCCGGGATATTACAATACTCCCTCCTTAGAATAGTTCTGTCCTCAGAACTACATTAAGTCAAGAATACAACCAACCATTCATACACTAAATAACTCGGGGAAGGAAAGCTTATATGGCTCTCTAGCTCCCAAGTGACTCATCCACGAACTGGTTCTCCAAAGAAACCGACCTTGATCTCAAAGTTGCCCGCAAATTCCACCAATTTCGAGATGTAACTCTTCATTCTTGGTCAGAACCGCTGACCCTGATACTCCATGCTGCTCCCTTACGCCTTTAATGTAGACTTCTGCTAACTTCTCTAGTATCTAAGTCATCTTTATTGGAAAAATGTGTAGACTTTCGTCAATCGGGTCTCCAATAGCTCAAATTGAGTCATACATTTCCGAACTTCTGGGTACTCCTGTGATGAAGTCCATACCGATATTCTGATATTTCCCTTCATCAACTTGCCGCTTTAGTGCTTCATTCCCTGCATCTCCTGCCTAAGCCTTCTGACTTGCTCCCTTAGACTCGGTTGCAGCTCTCATCGTGCCAAAACTGAGCTCTAAACTTGAGTAATCACTCCAATGCTGGCCTTGTCTGATCTTATCATCCTGCTTCTTACTTCCTTCACGGTCCCTGGCTGAGGTCGATCTTTCACTATCTCGATCCTGTAGCACTTAGCAGCCACTCCCTCCTTAGAATAGGACATGGTCTATGAATCTTACTTTAGACTTCCAGGACTCTTTCCTATGACGTGCTCAAAGCTGATGCTCCAGATGGAGTAATCAACAAAACCACCTCTAGAGTTGCCTCTCGCACACATCTCACCTCTTAAAAATAATTCAGACAAGGAATGTGATGAACCACAATTGAACAAAACAGTTGCCTTGATTTCATATATATATAAATCCAACTGGTTACAAAAAGTGTTTCGTCATACACTACTTCTTCAGTCCAAAAATAAATTTCAAAAGATACAACTTTTAACTTAGTTGTAGTTCTCTATGCACTTATTGGTACTAGCACTCCTGCCTTCTACAGGTTGCTGGTAGTAAGTGCAAACTCTACCCTTGGTGGTCAGGCTCCTTTCCTTTGTTGTTCATCTTCGGAGTTGATATGTCATCCTTCCTGCGAAGTTGGGGACAATATGGTCGTATATGACCAATCTTCCCACATTTGTAACATGTACGGGTATCCATCTGAGGGTCCTTCCTTGGGCACTGGCTCATAAAATGACCTTGCTCTCCACACAGGAAACAACTTCCTGGCTTGGCGGCTCCAAGTTTGCCGTCTGGTTTCTGAATCTTCTGCTTTCGTTCTTGGTTCTCGAGCCCGGATGCTGGTGCAGATCTTTTCCCTTGTTGTCGAGGACAGACTGGTTTCTCGTGCTCATCCTTCTCACAGAGTTGACATACTATAACCTTGGCGGTCTCCAGAACTTGCTTCCATTCCTGCTGTAGTTGTGCCAATCTGGCATTGAAGTATTCCTGCTCCTCTGCCATGCCTGCTAATGCAGTTATGCAGTCATCACTCAGTCGCTTAGCTTGATGATCTTTCCTGGCCACGTACTTCCTCAGCTTCCTCATCTCTCGATATATGCTAGCTGCTGTCGCCATGCGTTTATCCACACTTAGCCCTTGCGGCGGTGAAGGCGAGTCCGTCTTGAGGTTAACTTGTAGAGAAATATCCTTCGGCTCCTCGCTTGAGATCATCGGATCATCCCTTAAAATCGGCTCACTCTCCTCCATCAATACATCCTCGGTCAGGATATCTTCGAATACCATCCTAGAATACATATACTGAAATTAGTACAGATATAGAAAAATCATAAACCATAAGTTGAAATGAACAACAATATGAATTACGATTGTCTACAACTAACTAAGACCCGACTCTTAAAGGCATCCAAGTTTAATTTTCATGCTGTGTTGGACTGTAAATTGAAGTTGGCTCTGATACCACTTGTAACGCCCCGAACTTCCTATATGAAGAATTCGAGACATGAGCCAGGACCTTTACATTCAATTAGTCACAATACACAGATTTGTGGAGAATTTTAAAACTTTTTACTACTACAATATTACAGACCGAGTGGTTCCATTGATTCCACATTACATCAGAGTATATAAGAATGAAAGATGACAATATCAGGCACTTCATTTGTAGCCATGCCTTTACTGGAGTCCTCCCGGTTGGTGATCCTGTATCCACGACTGCGGTCCAATACCTGTACTTCTATACTGCGGTACCTATTGAAGTGGGGACGTCAGTATTCACTGACGCTTAAGGGCTGATCATATAGCAGCGAATCTCCTAAAAACAAACATATAAAGCATGGTGAAATATGTCGGTGTAGTTTAAGTGTTCGTGAGTGCAATGACTAGAATCTAATGCAATGTCAACTTATCTAGGATGCTCCTATTCTAGTGCAAGCAAGTCTCCGGAACAGTATGCATCCCATACTACATACGCCCATCTCAAGCCGTTTCTCCAAATATAGGGATTTGAACCCGCGTTATGAATTTCTAATTGTACACAACCTGTTCTTGACAGATACTTCATGACTGATGAGGTTGCACATGTGGTCAAGTCCCACCATTGCAGTAGGCTCATGGTGTCTATGTTTGCCACTACTACCCGGTACACCGGACCTCACTCAAAACCAGACGAACACAGGGTCTTCCGAGCCCATAACTCATAGACCGCTATCTATGGCCTGTTCGCTTCCCTCTGGCCAAGGACCCGACAAAGTTCCGGGGTCCATCCCTCTAGCTCTGCCCGCCTTATCATGGCACTTCAGGAATTAACAGTGTGCGATACGCATCCCGTGCTCCTAACTCGTGAGAAGGCATCGTACGTATCCCTTTGACAGGAAGGTACAACCCAGTAACACCACCTAAGGTCGGCCCAAAGGACGAGTTGGTCGTAAGGTGCCCCCTACTGCCAAACTCCTCTCCTTCTGGCTAAATGGTTAAGTAATGATCTTTATGCGTTACTAACCTAACAATGTCACTAACCCTAACGAACTACGAGACTTTAACTAAGAAATTCTTGATTTCATCATGGTCCCACCCTATGGCCTAGTGATCCAAGACATTAGCGACGGGATCTCCCTTATTCATCACCACCCCTAACTTGGATCTCGTCAACACCCTCGGCCCGCGATCAACCCACACCAGTTAGATCCGTCGGTGCCCAAGGTGAGATTTTATCCTACTTCCCAAGGCGGTAAGATGCGAGTCTTGGTGATCAATGACCCCTAGGGTAGCTACAAGACCCTAGACGAGCTTTTACCAAGCTATCCACACTAGTAACTTTCTCAATCCATTAATTTCTCATACAAGGAAGATGAAGAATGTTCTCATGATAGGCTCCAACTTTAATTAGAACCTCACACTACTAGAACTCATGGGTTCTTTTTGCCCTAATTGAACTAGAACTACATACACTAGATTCATGAGTTCTTTCTCAAGTTGAGCTAGAATCACATAGAACCTATGTGAATGGGTTCTTATTAAATTAGCTAGAACCATCATGGAGCTAGTTTCATGGGTTTCTCTTTTAAGAGTTGGCTAGAACAACCATGGAGCATTGGTTCATCTCTTAGAATCATTAACTACAACAAATCTTTAGCATGGTAGTTCTCTTTTTGACATAGCACACAAACTCAAGCATGATCTAATATTACTCAAGCATGGTAGTCCTACATACCAACTCAAACATGATGAGTTAACTAGAGGGTCACATAGCATGAATGGGTTCCTTATTGACATAGGCAACAACTCAAGCATGATTTAACACATCTCAAGCATGGTAATCTTACTTACTAACTCAAGCATGATTTAACATAACTCAAGCATGGTAGTCCTACTTACTAACTCAAGCATGATTTAATACAACTCAAGCATGGTAGTTCTACTTACTAACTCAAGCAGGATAAGATACTAGAATGTCACATAGCATGAATGGGTTCCTTCTTGACATAGACAACAACTCAAGCATGATTTAACACAACTCAAGCATGGTAGTCCTACTTACTAACTCAAGCATGATAAGCTACTAGAATGTCACATAGCATGAATGGGTTCTTTTTGACATAGTCACCAACTCAAGCATGATCTAATACATCTCAAGCATGGTAATCTTACTTACTAACTCAAGCATGGTAAGTTAACTACTTATTACAAAACTTATTTCCTTTAGGGATTACATGTCCCATTTATTACAATGACTAATTTACCAAATTACATGTTCCAACATAAACGATAATCAACTCTTATTGAGTTATAAAAATAAACTTACCTTCCTTCAATCCCACAATTTCTACATCAAGAAAACTCACCTTTTTATGAACAAAAGTTAGTAAGGACATGATCTTTATTAGGTTGGAAAACAACATACAACAAAAATACTATCTCTTAAAATTAACATGTAAATGTCCTACAACCCCCAAAATGGGTATGTAACCATTCTTACCTTACTAACTTATATGAACATAGTAGTTAGTCCAAGTTGTTCAATTTGTGTTTAACAAGGTAACTAATGAAACAAACATAACCATAACAAGTTCAAAGTCTCATCTTTATGGGTTCTTTGTGAGTTCCATTCTTCCAACTTTTCTTATATGAAATCTCTTTTATAAACAACCATTCTTATGCTTATTTCTTTAGTCCAAGTAGTCAATTTTAACCATAATAACAACAATAATAGTAGCAAGGCTAAAGATCCAATCTTTATGTGTTTTAAATTAATTTCCTCCATTCAATCTTTCCATGGGATCCTTGTGATCGAAATCACTACTTAAAAAAATGCTCAATAATTAGTCCAAGTTGTTTCAATCATCATACAACATATATACACACATATAACCATAAGTAGAGAGCAAAATAGGACAAAAATTAACATACAAAAAGGTAGAGAAACCCCCACCTTGATTTTTCTATGTAGGATGGACTAGCTAGCAAACCATCTCCTTCCTTGCTTCTATGGAGAACTCTTCAAGAATTCCATGGAATAGAACCTATCTAAATCTCTCTTTCTCTCTTTCTTTTTCTTCCCTTTTCTTTCTAAAATTTAAAACTAGTAAGAAGTAGAAGTAGAAGGAAATGGAGAATGAGGTGAGAAAAAGATGGAGAAGAATGAAGAAAATGAGAATGGAGATGGGAAAGGGGAGGGGTGGCCGGCCACTTGTGGAGAGGGGGGGGGGTTTATATAAGAGATGGGTGAAGGGTTGTGTGGGTAGAAAGAGTGCCACTTGTCCAACTCTTATGGTTGGAAACAATTCATGTTTCTTTTGCAAATAATCTTTACAATCAAGTCCTAATCCATCCTAGCCCTCCATCTCATCATGATGGATCTAAAATAAAATATAATTTACCAAAATCACATACTACATGATTTGTTTAAACGCCCGAAATCGACACAGTTCGATTTCGTACGTGTATCTGATTATACAGATATTTTTCATTCATGAAAACGAACAATCTGTACAAAAATAATTTAATTCTGAAAATAATAATAAAATAAATTTTATTATCAGCCCGGAAGATTCCAGTACCAATTTGATACAATACAGATGTATACAGACTGGTATATACACACAGATAACGTTCATCCACAAAACCGGGTGATATCTACAAAAAAATATTTCATTCTGGGTAATAAAAGTAAAATAATAATAAAATAATAATTTTCGGTGTCTGCCCGGGATTTTCCAGACATTTTTCTCAAAAATGCGTTTTTCAGGATTTTGTACAAGTGCACAAAACTGGTACAATACCTGTATATACTTACCGGTAATAGGTCCAGGTAACTTTTCATGTGCAAAACCAAGAAATTCCCATTTAAAATATTTTGCTTTAAAAATAATAATTTATACAATATAATATCCGTCCGGGATATTACAGGCAGTGAGGGGCGGAACCTGGAGGGATAACACCTTGCTCATGTCGAACGCGCCGCTCGACGAGCCGGGAGCATCTCCCTTCGCCGTTGGAGTCGGCGCATCCGAAACAGGAGGATCGGATGCCGCGACCTTCTCCTGCACGGGATCGGCCTCCGGAACGACGACCCCCTTCAGGTCGGCGGTCTTCGGGACCGAAGGTATCTTCGAAGCTCGGCCTCCCTGAGGCCCTGTCGAGGGTCTTTTCTTTCTCGTCTCCTGCTCCTTCGCCTTGGCCTTTGCCATCAACGCCCTATAATCCATCTTAGAAGACTCTGCACAAGCCGGATGAAAAAACTTAGATAAATTTTTCAAGAACTTCAAGCAAAAAGTAAAAATACTAGAAGCGTACTAGGGTTGATCGGACTGAGACCCCCCCGGAACAAAGCTTCCTCGGTAATGTCTTTCCAACTTAGCGTCGGCAAGGCGAGGAGTTTCTTTAGGACTTCCGCCTCCTCGTCGCTCAGTACCGGCTCCTTCTTCGCTCGCTTGGGCATGCCTTCCCTCGACCAAGCTATCGAAATTGCCCAGGGTGCAGGAGCTCGGACAATGAAATACTTCTCCTTCCAATGCTTAATCGAGTCTGGGTTCTCGATCAACTTCACGCCCGTCCGTGGCGAAAGGTAGAACCTCTGCTCGTTCCTGTTCGGCTGGCAAGGGCGGTAGAGGCTCCAAAGGAGAAACATGTTTGGCTTGGTGCCGATCTCTTGACATCGAAGAACAAATGCCAAGACGTGCCTCCAAGTGTTCGGCATCAGTTGGGCGGGGCACAGACCGTACCAATTAAGAACCTCGACGATGAATGGATGAAGCGGAAAACGGAGCCCGATGGCCAAGGAGTCGAGGGTAAATACGCACGCATCAGCCGAGGACGACGTGCAGGCTTGGAATCCCGGTCCGGGGAGAAGTAACCCGTACTCGGCAGGGATCTGGAATCCGGTCCGGATCCGATGCAGATCAGCCTCCGTGAGAGACGAAATGGTGTGGTCCACCTCGGACAACTCTCTCGGCTCATTCTCCTCTACCGACTTGGCAGTGCCCTGAGTCACCTTCTCCAACATCTCTTCGGAATAACTCTGAACACCCCCCACACTCGACAGAACGATCGGCTGCCAACCGAACTCCCCTGCCATCTTCGGCTGCTCAATGATCGTAACCACTCCTTTACCCTTCTGGGACTTTGCCATAACCTCCTGGAGCGGCTCGGCTACTTCGCCACTCTTACTCGGCCGAACAACGGTCTGCTCGGTCAGCTCTATCACCTCCTTTCCTTTACCCGCTCGGCCGACGACTTGGTCCGAGGCGGGGGTCTCATCCGAAGAAGTAATCTTAACCATTTTTCTAAAAAGAAAGGAGAGAAACTAACCTTGAAGTGACTGCTACGGTCGGAAAAGTTTGCCGGAGAAAAGAAATGCCTTGCCGCGACAGCTAGCAGCACCACCCAGGAGCTAAAAATTTCGATGGTGAAAAGTAAAAACTTGAGAGAGAAAGTAAAAGTGAAGAATGAGATTTGGGGTGGAGGAGTGAAGATTTATAGTAAAAAAAAAAGTCTCTTGGGCTTCCTAACGTAAGGGCGCGACTTTTGGGCCGCTCTTGAAACGTCACGAAGGCCCAAAACGACTTTGTCTTTTCACCAAGTCAAGTAGCTCGGCACAACAGGATCTAAATCCGAACAACGTGCGATCCGAACCCTAAAGCAAAGGGACTGGTCGGCTAACCGAGAAAATGCCCATCCGAGCGTCAAAACGAAGAAAATTCATTTTTCCTCAACTTTCGTGTAAGATCTCGATCAGACGGCCCAGATCTTGCCAGCGACGCTAAACGACAAGATAGCGTTTTCTTGGGAACGGGTCTGTCTCGAGATTCGTGCCGCCATCCAACGGTTCAGATCGCGCTACATCGCCCGGACGAAGCACTTCGAACCCAGACGCTCCACCTCTATCTGAAGAAGCCAGAAAAATTTGGGTTAAAAGTTTTAAGGCACCGCCCTCGGCGAGCCCCCCGGGCCCCAGGTCTCGGTCGGTTCCCCTCTCACCCGTGAGCAACTCGAAGCCTACGGCCTCGGAGCCGAAACCACGAATCGTTCAAGGGTTGGAGAGAAACCGCCGTCTCGCGGGGCCCGGTCAAAAAGCAGATCGGCACTCCTTCGGGCTGACAACCATCAGAAGCCGTCAGCCCGGAAGGAAGACAGAGATCGGAAGAGACCAATCATTTCGAAGCAGCTTGTCCCTCGGTTCCGGACTTCGGTCGTCACCTCTTCTGCCATGATCTCCGCTGACCCTGACTCCCACATCGGGGCCGTCAGAGTCAGGAGATGATCATGGCGGAAGAATGACCACCCATCCTTCCGAAGTAGCTTGTCCCTCGGCTCCGGACTTCGGTCGTCACCTCCTCTGCCCTTATCTCCCCTGACCCTGACACCTATGTCCGGGCCGTCAGAATCAGGAGAAGATAACGGCGGAAGGATGACCACCCATCCTTTCGAAGCACCTTGTACCCCGGGTCTGGACTCCGGTCATCACCCCTTCTGCCCTGATCTCCTCCGACCCTGACATCCGCATCGGGACCGTCAGAATTGGGAGAAGATCACGGCGAAAGAGTGACCACCCGTCCGACGACCTCAGGGTTAGGATTTTTCGAAAGAAGACAGGCATCCGCCTTGATTCCGGTCGTCACCTCTTCTGCTCTGATCTCCCCCGACCCTGACATCCGCATCGGGGCCGTCAGAATCAGGAGGAGACCATGGCCGAAGAGCAACCACCCAAGGCAGACACCTCCGATGGCTAAAACTCAACATTGTTGTGACTGAAACTACAAGGGGAGTGGGGTACTTATAACCTCCCCTCCAAGAACCAGCCATTATGACCCCGGGAAGTTGGAACGCCGCACAAATCCTGGGGCGCCATTAATGCTCTTGGGAACCGAACCGTCTCGAGATTCGTTCCGCCATTCAACGGCCCGGATCGCGCTACCACGCTCGGATTTCCGAACCCTTCGACATCCGGTCGGCTAACCGAGCAAGTGCCCATCCGAGCATCAAAACGGAGAAAACTCACTTTCTCCTCAACATTCGTGTAAGATCTCGATCAGACGGCCCAGATCTTGCCAGCGATGCTAAACGACAAGATAGCATTTTCTTGGGAACGGAGCCCGTCTCGAGATTCGCACCACCATCTAATGGCTCAGATTGTGCCACGTTGCTCGGACAACCGAGCCCTCAGACCTCCGGTCGGCCAACCGAGCAAGTGCCCATCCGGCGGCCCAGAACGTCGCTCGGACAACCGAGCCCTCAGACCTCCGGTCGGCCAACCGAGCAAGTGCCCATCCGGCGGCCCAGAACTTCGCTCGACCAAACCGAAATCTCAGATACCCGGTCGGCCAACCGAGCAAGTGCCTATCCGAGCGTCAAAACGGAGAAAAAAAGTAGCCGAACGATCACGACCATTGGATCTTCCAGAAATTCGTGCTCCTGATGATGAACGGTCCAGATCTTGCCACATGCGCTAAACGACAAGATAGCGTTCTCTTGGAAAACGTGCCCGTCTCAAGATTCGCGCCACCATCCGACGGCTCAGATTGCGCCACGTCGCTCGGACGGTCGAACCCCTACACCTCCGGTCGGCCAACCGAGCTAGTGCCCATCCGAGCGTCAAAAGCGAGAAAATGAATGCTGAGCGTCTACAACCGTCAGATCTCTCAGAAATTCGTGCTCGCCCAAGATCAACGGTCCAGATCAGGCCACGCCATAAATCAGTATTTAAAAATTAATTTTTATTTATTTAAAAATTGCGAAAAACTGCTAAAAATTCGGGAAAATTAACTAAAAATTCTAGAAAATAATTAAAAATTCGGGGGGATGTTTTTGAGCCCCTGAACAAACAATTATTGCCTAGAATGTACTGTTAAGGCCCCCGAATGATTAGTTAACTCATCGCAAAATTAAATAAATCGTCCGAAAAATAGATAAAAACCGTCAAATACTCAACAAGGCTTCAGAACAGTTCACGGCTTCAAAAATCACCTCACTACCCCCTTCGAGATTCAAAACTCTCCATTCGGACTCCGATACAACTCCACTAGCCACTAAAACAGTTAAACTACTCCTCAAAGGCTGATCACACTCAGTCTTTAGGAGTGGGGGGCTCGTGATATGGCTAAAAATGGGGTTAAATCGGAACCGTCCAGATTGGACACGAATCTTGAAGCTCAGGGGTAAAACGGTAATTTCACATATAAATGGGTTCGAAACGGGTACTGGATCTCCTTCTCACAGATCCAATAACCCACGAACGGATCCACTCCAACCGGGTACGGGTCCCGACCCGAGACAGACCTAGACCAGCAAGAGGAAATCAGGGTCACTGATTTGACCAAATCAACGGGCCTGATTTGCAGTTACCCTCTCACCGGAAATCAGGGGTCAGTTTCCTAAACAAACTGTGCGGATTTTACTCCTGACAGTTACATGGGAAATCAGGTCCCTAATCACTCCCATGGCGACTATAAATACCTCCCACCTACCACTGTGACAAGGTAATCACTCTTTTTCCAGCTTAAGCTCTTTCTTAATCATCACTGGTTACTGACAAGAGCGTCGGAGGGTGCGTCGCCGGAATCAACCCCGGTGTATCGCACTTCCTTACAGGTTAGCGGCAGGAATCAATAGGAGTGGATCCGCTATTCAGGTTTTTTCACGAACTCACAAATCTCATCTGTTTACCCCCACACCAGAATCAGCAGAAACAACAATCTATAAGTCAGATTGAGGATCCGTCAATTATTCTGAACACTAGATGCAGTGAGCTACAATTTCTGTTTTATAAGTTTTAGAAAATTCCATCTGCAACTAAGTTAAAAACTCGCTCCAAACTGGAACATACAACAATTTTAGACAGCTCAAAATCCTTTTGAAAAGCTTGACAGTACAGTAGAAAAATATTCATATCTTACAATCTCTATGTCGGATTGAGGATCCGTCAACGGTTCTGAAAACTAGACGCTGTGAGCTACAATTTCTATTTTATAAGTTTTAAAAAATTCTATATGCAACTAAGTCAAAAACTTGCTCCAAACTGGGACATACAGTAGTTTTGACAGTGCATTTTCAGCCAATTTGAAATTCATGTTTCTTACAACCGATACGTAGTTTTAAATCTTTAAAAGTATGAATTCGTGAAATAAAAAGCCTGAGATGGTCAAATACAACTTTTCTAATATACTGGAGATCATAATTTAAATCAAACTCTCAACAAAATCACAAAAGTGCAATTTTCCAAACGATATTCTTCAAATTAGAATTGTGCATATCTGTAGGTGTACACAGGTGTATGTATATGTATATGCATCAGCATAACTCACAAGGTTCAGTGTATAAGAGTACTATGAAGTTTAATTCAATCTCAGTATCAATATAAGTTAAAGAATCACTTGAAAACATCGCAAAAACACAAAATCTTCACATTCGGCCTGCACATCAGATCCGAAGACAAAACTCAATCTTCAATGCATAAAAACTTGATCTTTGATTCTAAAATCCTTTTACAACTTGTTATACACATAAACAAACTAATTATATTGGTTTACCCTTGATTATATGTATCCACAACATTCATTTAGTCGAGTTCCGTCCAACCAAAACACCAAACAGAAACATATACCCTTCAGCAGTGAAAGAATTCAACTTTATTCAATTTTTTGCATGAAGGTAATTGTTTTCCTGATTGCTTCTCATTCATCTTGTCAATATATACACAATTTGATAGCTGGAATTAAGGCTAACTGCTGCCTGTAATTATGGTGAGAGTAATGAGGAGAATATGTAACTGCATACAATGAGAGTAATGGGGAGAATATGTATAGTCTAGTAATGGGGAGAATATGTATAGTCTAACACACCCCCGCAGTCGAAGCTGGAGGTTCCCGTATGCTGAGACTGTCCCGAAAATCATCAAATAGTATGCGCGGAAGGCCTTTAGTGAAGATGTCGGCAATTTGATAGCGGGATGGAACATGAAGGACATGAACCTGGCCACGGGCAACTTTCTCTCGTACGATGAGTATATCCATTTCAATATGTTTAGTGCACTGATGTTGAATGAGATTTCCTGAGTGATATATTGCACTAACATTTTCACAGTAAACTAATGTAGCCTTGTGGATCGGACAATGAAGCTCTAAAAGAAGATTGCGGATCCAACAGGATTCGGAGACAACATTTGCGAACCCTCTATATTCGGCTTCAGCACTAGACCTAGATAGAGTGGGTTGCCGCTTAGAAAACCAAGAAATCAGGCTGTCCCCGAGAAAGGCACAATATCCAGAGGTGGATCATCTAGTATCAGGGCATCCACCCCAATCAGCATTAGTGTAAGAGATGAGACCAGAAACTAAAGACTTGTAAAGGTGCAAGCCAAAAGCAAGAGTACCTTGAACGTACCGAATTATTCTTTTAAGAGCAGTCATATGTGCATCCTTTGAGTCATGCATATGTAAACATACCTGTTGCACAGCATAGGATATATTTGGTCTCGTGAAAGTAAGATTCTGCAGTGCTCCAGCTAAACTACGATAGTGTATGGGGTCTTCATAAGGAGAAACCGAAGAGGCACTTAGTTTAGACTTAGTATCCACTGGTGTGGGTGCAGGCTTACAAGAGGTCATGCCAGCTTGTTCAATAATCTCATCTGCATACTTACGTTGACAAAGAAATAACCCGCTTGCATGTCTCGTAACGGCAATGCCCAAAGAATAGCTCAGAGGTCCCAAATCCTTCATAGCAAATTCAGAAGCAAAGAGTGACATAATAGAGTGACGAAGAGCATCAGACAAGGCAGCGAGAATGATGTCGTCAACATAGAGAAGAATATATGACATTTCATTGCCCTTGCAATAAATAAATAGTGAATGATCAGATTTGCTATGTGAGAAACTAATGGTGGAAACAAAATCAGCAAACCATTGGTACCAGGCATGAGGGGCCTGTTTTAGACCATAAAGAGATTTCTTCAACAAGCACACATAATACGGATGAACTGGATCCCTGAATCCTATGGGCTGATGCATATAAACGGTTTCATGAAACTGACTATGTAAGAATGCATTTTTGACATCCAGCTAATGAATGGACCATGATTTAGACAGAGCTATACTAAGGACACTTCGAATGGTAGTTGGCTTCACCACTGGGCTAAAAGTTTCATCACAATCTACACCAACCTGTTGAGACCTGCCATCACCAACAAGATGGGCTTTGTGCCGCTCAAAAGCACCATCAAATTTCTTTTTATGACGAAAAATCCACATAGAACGAATGATATTAACATCAGATGGACGAGGCACTAACTCCCACATCTTATTTTTAATAAGAGTATTAAATTCATCTAACATGGCCGCTTTCCAATTCGGGTCGGACAATGCAGCTTTCGGGTTGCGAGGAATAGGGGACGATGTGATGGAAGACGTCAAATTGAACTGATGCTTGGGTTTAAAAATCCCGTGCATGCTGTGGGTTGCCGTGGATGTAGATGGTGCCAGAGAAGGTTGGGTCTGATTTGGGCTATGTGTAGTTGGGCTATGGGGGAAGTTCCAAAGTCAATGGTGGGTAAGGCTGGTGCGAATTGTGGCAAAGGGAGCTGAGCAGTTGTGGGTTGAGGAGATGTGGGCTGTGGCATGGTGGCATTGGGAGTTTGGAAATGATGATGTAAAAGAGGATGTAAACCATCAATCAAAAAATCATAGGTGTATGTAGAAGGGGCATGCAGCTTGGCAAATGGAAATTGAGAGTTATCAAATTGGACATGCCTAGAGATAATAATTTTTTGGCTAGACAAATCAGAACATTTATATCCCCTGTGATTGGGCGGGTATCCCAAAAAGACACACGGAGTGGATCGAGCTTGGAGTTTATTTATTGTGGTGGAAGGGACAAGAGGATAGCACAAACAACCAAAGACCCATAAGTGTGTGTAGGAAGGATTCCGATGATAAAGGAGTTGAGTGGGGGAATAATTTTGGAGAATCTTGCTAAGAAGAATGTTTAAGAGGTATGTTGCCATTTGTAGAGCGTGATGCCAAAATGATGGAGGCATAGAGGATTGGATGAGAAGGGTGCGGATCAAGTTGTTTATAGCTCGTATTTTTCATTCGGCTTTTCCATTTTGTGGAGAAGTGTGAGGGCATGAAATGTGAAAGATCATACCGTGTTTGTGACAGAAGAGTTTGTTTGGCTCATTATCATATTCCCTCCCATTATCACACTGAAAACACTTAATATTCTTCTCAAATTGGGTCCGAATGAAAGCACTAAAAGATAAGAAAATGGAATAGACTTGTGATTTTTTTTCCGATGGGAAATGTCCATAGGAAATTAATGTAATTATCCAAGAAAAGAATACAATATTGATGTCCTGCCGAACATAAAATAGGAGATGTCCACAAAAATACTATGCAAAATATTAAATGGCATTGTAGTGCATGATGATGATGGATAAAATGGTAACTTAACATGTTCCCCGAAAACACATGATTCACAAACAGAAGAACATGAAGAGGGTTTGCAATCAATAAACTTATTATTCCTAAGAGAGCGTAAAACAGGTGCTCCCAGGTGTCCCAAACGATTATGCCATAAAATAGGAGAAAGAGCTGCAAAGGTTGAAGGAGAGGTGGCTTGATAACTGATGGTGGTGGTGATAGGATAAAGATCTCTGGTGCTATCACATCTCATTATTGGCATCCCCATTTGAATGTCCTTTACGAAAAACCCAAAAGGAATAAACTCAATAGAATCATTATTGTCAGTTGTGAAATGATGCACAAATATCAAGTTCTTAATGAGTTTAGGAGCATGTAGGACATTGGTTAAAGTTAACGGTGGATATGGTGAGGGAAGGGAAAATTGTCCATAACCACGAATTGGAATTTCTTGTCCACTGCCAACAATAATATTCTTGTTATTGCTCATATTAAAATAAGACAAGAGAGTACCTTGATATACTGTCATGTGGGAGGTTGCACCAGTGTCCATGTACCAGTTTTTATCAGGAGCATTGATAGACATGGTGTGCATGGCAACTTCAATGTCGATAGGTGCGTAGCTCGAAGGAGGAGGCACTTGAGCACTATAAGCTTGCTATGGGCGATTTCCAAGAAGACCGGGCTGACGAGCAGGAGGAGGTCTAGCCCATGACGAAGTTGGATACGGGCAAGGAGGGGCTGCCCACCCTGGCAGCACCCATGAACCCCATGCCGGGTACTGTACCCGCAGTTGCTGCTGCTGTCAGGGGCATGGTTGCTGTGGTCCCTGCTGCTGGTGACCACCACCACCGTGGTTGCTGCCACCACAGCCACCATTATTTTTCACGTGGTTGTTGTTGCGGTTTGTACCACGTTTTTGGTCATTATGGTTGCGGTTTGCTGCAGTACCGGAACCTGAGCCCCTTCCATAACCTTGGGTATTATAGGTTGAAGAGGAATTGGAGGTGAGCATGGCTGTGTCGGCGGTGCTTGCAACGACAGCATCCTGCTTCGATTTGCGGGTTTCTTCGAGGATTAGCCTCGAACATGCCTTATGAAAAGGAGGCAAGGGATCACTTTGCTAAATGATCTTAGCAACACTATCATAACTTTCATTCAAACCCGCGATTAATTGAAGAACTAACCTTTGATTTAAAACTGGTGCACCAACATTAGATAGTTGATCAGATAGCATCTTGAGTTCTTGGCAATAAGCCGAGATGTTGGGAAAATCGTCTATATAAACGTGAATGAATTGATTTTCCAGATAAACGGCACGTGAATTTTTGTTATCCTGGAAAATATTTTGTAATCGCTCCCATGCTTGTTGTTCAATTGAATCCGGCTCCAAGATGGTGTGCAAAAGATCGTTCAAAATCGTGCCATAAATCCATTGGAGGACTATAAAATCCAATCGCAACCAAAGATCTTCATCTTTTTTGATTTCCTTCCCGGGTCGTCGATTTAGGAGGAATGATATGGTCACTAACTTGGTATGTTCGGCAATGGATTTTGAATAGATCCGCCCATGAAGAATATTGGCCCTTTTCCATCTCAAGAGTGATCAGGATGAAGTTCATGACGTTGGTAACGGTAAGAGTGGGATGGAACTTTGGTTGTTCGGCCATTTGATGGAGATAGAGAAGAGAAGTGTGAATGAGAAGAAAGAGTAGCAACTGCAAACAGGAGAGAAAGGCGGCGGCTCAGGGCGGCATTGGAGGACAGCGAGAAAGGCGGCAGCGTGCAGGGCAGCGCTATAGTGCTGGATCCTAGTCGTGTAACGCCCCGAATCCCAAATACAACTGAATTCGAGAGTTCTACAGGATCTTTCCACTTCATTTAGTACAATTTTACAAGGAAATTAAAACTTTTCACTTTACATCAGAGTTTACATAAATTCATTATAATTTACACTGCACAGCAGAAGTAAAATTACAACATTTAAATGAATGTACAACAACATTAGATAATCTTTAAGCATCTGTTCCTCTTTAATCTTTATCATATCACTCACCTGCATATAAGACTGTGGGTACGTCAGTTTATTCAACCGACGAACATTATACACGGTCATCCTCTCTATGCCGGGAATAGTATAACTTATTTTCCATATTTAGCAAACACACACTTGTCATATATCAAACTAAAGAGACTACCCTATTGATGTCGTGTTGTGATTGTGCACTTAGTCCTTAATGCAGTTATTTATGTTACATGACATAATGCGCACTTGTTCGGATTCTATGCATCCCATACTACATAGGTCCGAGGGCAAGCCCTTAATCATTCTTCATCTTTGTAGGGTTCAATCCCTCGCCACGACTTAATCTTGTCACGCCCCGCTTCCCAAAAATATGGAATACGAACACGTGACGAAGCCCAGCGAATGATTTTTACATCATCCATAAGCTGTAGGATCGACCCAGCATCATAACAAGAATATAACCAGATTTATATATAACCAAGCATGCATGAATAATTTAAGCAACAGAAACAATTTAAATAAATGATAATATTCAAATAGTTCCCCATGTCTGGATCAAGTGTAAACTCAGAAACAAGTCTTAAACAGCAGAAGAAATAAATACCTTAAGGAAAGCAACCATTTAAACAGGTCCTTGCTCCAAGCAAAACCTGAAATGTCTGCTCGCCAATTCCAGTAGGAACCTCGTCTCCAAAGTCTGCTTAATAATATAAACAGGGAAACAAAGGAGAAACAAGGGAAAATGCCCTTAGTGCAAGCTAGGGCCACAAATAGTGAAAGCAAGTACAAGTAAGGGAAAAACAAGAATTGGAATCAAGAATAAGCAGAGTTATGAGAAGTAGTAAGCAAATTCAAAGACTAGCTGGCAAGAGGGAACAACTTATTAACTAGATTGGATAACAGCTGCTATTAGGGTAACACATGTCAGATATACCTATAGGGGTATTTAATATCAAACGACAACCTCAAGTCTAGTGTCATATGTTATTTCAAATGTCGGGTCTCAAATGTCAAGTTGTCAAGTCTAAAGTATCAAGTTCAAGTCTAGCTCAAGTTATCAAGTTCAAGTCTCAAGTGTCAAGTTATCTAGTTCAAAATTATCAAGTTCAAGTCTAGTGGTGATTACTATCTAGGTAGCACGACATGCATCCATTCTTTTACTACATGGTTGCTACAGTCAAACAATTTCGTTTAGACCTAGTAATGGATTTTATAGGGCGGCGTACTCAGGTATCAAGTATCAAGCAAGCCATGGTTCATGAATCGAAAATTAAATAACAAGTTCACGAAGCAAGTTCGCGAATCCACAAGCAAGTTCAAGAACCACACAATGGGTTCAAGAATCAAACAAGTTCATGAGCCGAGTAACCGACTCCATGAATCGAACAAGATACAACAAGTTCATGAACCAAGTATTGGGAAACACGGGCCCCCTTCCGAGTACACTTATCTATATTGTCCATTCTATAGTCTTCCCATAACCCCGGCTTGTTTCATTTATTAACTCTTATCAAGCAAGCATACTTATGTAAAATGTTGTGATTTAATTCTAGGAAAAATTGGAGATGTCCTATATGGTGTCCCGCAGCTACATATAAAATTTGGGGTCAAACGCTCGCTGTTTGCACAGCTAAAATAATTCGCAAAGTAAATAATTACAGTAGTTTTTACAAAACTGCGTCTACTGACACAGCTGCAGTATAACTGCCATAACTCCTAGACCGTAGCTCCAAATTCGATCAACTTGGAGTCTATCGATATCTACACATCTGGATCTACATTTTGTATTCAGGCCTCGGGCACAAATTCCAATGTTAAAAGGGTCGAAACCTCAAAAGAAAATCCAGACAGCAACATTCAGAATTTATCTACTAATGTAGGTTTCATGGAAATATGTGATTTGGTGTCTAAATTATCAAGTAGCATAAATACATATTCATGGATGTCAAAACAGTAACTAATATATATTTTCCAAGTCATAATAGTCGCAAATTCGTCAAAATACTAAATTCATATGCGTCTACAAATTTTAGGGGTCCTTAATTCATATGTCCATATGATTCATGTGTTCAAGGGGATAAAAGAGTCCAATTGATTATTATTTAATACGAGGAAGTTTTGTGACTCTTAGATTTGTGGGTTTGAAGGTTCAAGATTGATTTACTATGATATTTCAAAGGGAGTCACAATCTAACTATATGTGGTATTTTCAAGAAAACTTGTACTAGAGCAATAAAATGTACAAGATGAATACTTGCCTTAAATCGACGATTATAAACTCCGCTTGTTGAAGCAATTGAGAAGAAAAATCCCCGAAGATGTCCTCGAAAAGCGCGTCCAAAAATTGATTGAAGATCGAGCTTTCCTCGCACACACGATCGGCCCAAACAGCAAACAGCGAAGATCGGAACCGCTGCGGATAGAACACGAAACAGCGAAACGCCCAATCAGATCTCTCCTGTGCACCGGATCCAATTCCAGAACAGCGAACACGGGATCAGGATCTGCTGCGGAACGAACACAGGACACCGATCAAGCGCACGGTTCTTGAAGAGATCGGACGGCTGTGATTCGCTCCCGCCTAAATCCTCTTCTTCTTCGTTCGATCTTCTTCTTCGTTCGATCTTCTTCTTCGTTCGTCGTTCGACTGAGTAGAGCTCGAGAGAGAGGAGCGACGGCGTGGCTGCTTCGTTGGCGGCGACTACGGCAGTGACGGAGGCGACGACGGCGACGACGTCGAGAAGCGACGGCGCGGCGGTGCTCTGTTCGTGGTTTCGAACAGGGGAGAGTGGAAACCAAGGACTCGGCGGCGCTGTGGGGATGGAGGCGACGTCGATGGAGTTTGTGGAGGCGGTGGTGCTGAGGGGGTCGACGAGGCGGTGGGGGGATGATCGGAGTTGGGGGAGAAATGGGTTGGCGATGGATACGGAGAAGAAATGGGGAAGATGATAGCGGCGGGGGTAGAGAAATAGGGTTAGGTTTTAACAGTAGAAATGTAATTAGGGTTAGGGTAGGGGTTTAAATACTAGGTTAGCGGGTTTACGGGTTTGAGAGTTTAGGGGATCCGTTTCAAAAAGGGCCCAACAGAAGAAATGGTCAAAAAGCACAATAATGGGGATTAGAAAGATAAAAGAGAAGAATCGGGCTATCTCTCACGAAGAACGGTGCAAAATGGCATACAATCGAATTTGACAAAAGAACCCACAAATTCGAGTTGAGACCAGAATAATAATTCCATTCAATCAGAAGAAATACATGATATCAAAAATAGACGAGAGAGAGTACAATAAGGCACAAAACAGTACAAAATACAAATACGGGAAAATAGGAGTTACAAATCTACTACTGTAATTACGGTAGGTATCCTAGATGATCTATGAGTACAAGTACGTGTACAGAAAACCTGGAGGGAAACCCCACGTCATGTCACGACGCATCGTGAAGACAGCCTGTGGCAATTCAGCCTCCTTCATGGCACACGATCCTCTTGTAGTCACCAAACATCCCACAAGCATCGCCACCGGGATGGTATTCTGGAGCAGTATCCACGTCATGTCACGACGCATCATGAAGACAGCCTGTGAATACTCTCACCCCGCCAATCCAATGGCTCTCATACTCATATTTTTCTCCTACTTTCATCACGTCTCCACTATGTACTAATCCTTAGTTTTTATCAGAATCATGAACAAAATCAAAGATCTAGAGTTAGCCTCTCCACTAAACCGGACTTATTCATTCATTCAAACATGACCAACCTTGGTCTTTCATTTCAAATTTCATTTCATTTCTTTCCAAATGCCGGGGGAGACTTAGCTACTCTTTTGTTTCAATTCTCATTCACAATTTCTAAGTTGAGTGTTTCAACTCATAAGTTCACATGTTGAGTTGTCATACTCAAAAATATATCTTTTCCAATCATGATTGCTAAATCGTTCAATAGTCCATAATTATATATTAAATTCAACTATTCATCATGTAACTCATGAAATATTATTTTCACATTAAAAACCACATCACTAGTTATTCAATCAAAGATGAATATTTACATTTCATAATTTGTCACATTATTCTCCAACGAGAATAATTCACATTACTACACATAATTCCTTTTTATTCGTATTTCCTTTCCAATATTCCATTCTAAATCTTTTGTAAGCTACAACTTTATACAAATGCAAGTGTAGAATTTATAGTTCTAAATTCTACTTTTATTCTCTAAACATGCTCCACTTCATGCAAATAATACTCAATTTATTTTTCATAAAATCCCCATATTTTTAAGTTAATAAAATATATTTTTTCCATATTTTTTGATTATCAAAACATCCAAAAAAATTTGTTTTCCCACAACATAAACAACTGCCGAAAGCCAGGGTCGAACCAGCGACCATAGGAGAAACAACCAAAGGCACAAGCCACTAGGCTGAGTGCTACACCCATCTAGAAGAAGGGAGAAAAGCATTAAATGCTCTTCGGCTGAACGGATTCTTTCGAAATGTTCGAAATGAAAAGAATGGTGTCAACGGGATTCGATCCCTCAACCTCAGATAAAACCCCCACACATACTGTAGCGATTAAGAATGATCCGACCACTCGAGCTATGGGCTCGGGTTGTCACCATTACAACTTAAACTTTATTTAAATCAAATCTCTCTGTTATTTAAAATATATCGATGTTCATGAAAATTTCATTTCAAGTTGTTCTTACTAACATACTGTAAAAATTCCAGATTAATCATTTCCATCATGAATTACACTCCAGTATATGAGAATAATTTTCTCAAATAATTAAACATATTTTTCAATAATTAACACATTTCTACCATACAATTTGGTTAATTTGATATACTACCACTAATACATTCTTTTTCGACATTATAATTTCATTAATCCCTATACTAATTTTCTGCCCTTATTCATTTCCCAAACATAATAATTGCATCTTAATTCATTCGTTACAACGTCATAACAAAAATTTTTCAATTTAGCACATAAAGCGACATTATCAATATACTAATCTTTGCACATAATTTTTCATGCTACTAATGAAGGTTTCTTTACACAATTCATAGCCATAATCATATCGCACACAACTTGAATTTTAAAAGTAGAAACACATACAATTTGCACATCAACAATTCAATCAATTATAGATCATTTTTCCAATTAAATGTGCATTCTTATTAATCTTTTTCATGCATCATTTTTCTAATTAAATCTAGCATGCATTCCTATTTAGAAATAGGGAAAACTTACCCACCTTATTGAATAAAGTACAATTTGCAACCTCCTAAACGAATGTCCTTGCAATGAGAGTGCTCCTCCTCCTAGTCGACGCGCACACAATTCTCCAAGCACACCACACCGAGAGCTCCCCTTCTTGGATGCCGGCCTCTCCTTCTCTTCTTGTTGCAAGCACAAACCCACACAATCTCTCAATCTTTTACTCACTAACTACTAGATAATGTAATTGAACTATAGGTTTGGAAGAATTAATTTGCACAAGAATACTAGCCATGGGAGGGGGGTATTTATACTAAAAAAAAGGGAGAATGGATGGCTTAGATTTAAGGAGGAGTTATACCAACCACCCATAATCAAGTAATCACCACACCATGATCCCACTCAAATTTTTGGTTTCCCTCCAAACTCACAACCGGCCATGCATAGGAAGTGCACTTTGCACGTGAACGTGCAATGCACGTGCAAACATTTGCCTCCAAAAATTGTACATTAAATTTTATATAAAAATAACCTTTAAATTGTATCCAACATTACAAGTTGTATTCAAAAATGAATTAACTCATGGGCTTTAGTTTAGGGGCCAAAATAATAATTTTAAAATAAAAATTAATGAATTAAATTTTGGGCTTTAAGAAAAAAGCTTTTTGTCTAATTGAAAGAAGGCTTTGTAAAACAAATAATTAAAAAGCACATATTTAAAAATCTATACTCATCATGATGAAAATATTTACCAAAAATATTGCACTTGCACACTACGTGCAAAATAAAATAATTTTTCACTAAATAAAAAATCAGGGCATTACAAGTCGACAGTCGGACAGAGAAGCAGGGTGTTGGGGTTAGCTGTCGATGGCGACGCGAATAGAGGGGGAGATGAGGGGGGCTTCGGGGGTTTATGACTGGCGATGCTAGGAGAGTGGCGTCGGAGGGGGGTGGCGACCGGGGTCGCTGGAGGAGGGTCGTAGAAGACGATCGGGAAGGGCAGAATTGAGGTTTGGTATCTGGCTGCTGTCGATCGAGCAGAGCAAAAGGTGGTTGGGGTCTGGCGCTCCTGTGCGCCGTCGAGAGGTCGCGACGAGGGGTGGGGTCGCCGAAAGGGGTGGCCAGAGAAGAAGAATAGAGGAAGTAAGGAGCACAGCTATGGCTCTGATACCATGAAGATAATTGTTTTCCTGATTGCTTCTCATTCATCTTGTCAATATATACACAATTTGATTGCTGGAATTAAGGATAATTGCTGCATGTAATTAAGGTGAGAGTAATGGGGGAGAATATGTATAGTCTAACAGTGCATTATAAGTCTTACAACCCATTATCGATATAATAAATTACAAAGAAAGCTATCAAGTGGCTCTCATTCAGTATTCTCTAAAACCAATGGCCTAGATTGATTCTTACAAAATATATTTTCCCGCACTAAATTTCAAATCCCAAAATTAAAAATTTCCCCCCAAAACTATAAAACTCATTACTTTATTAGTATCTCTCTCTTCTCTCTTCAATTTTTCATGTTTTTCTCTTTCTCTCTCTCCCTCTCTCTCTCTCCCATTCTTTCTTTATTTACTTACAAACTTACAAATTTAGATTTTATGATTCCAGGTTTGTAAAATTTTCAGAATTTTTATGTTTTTTTATTGGACATGTTATATTGAAAATAGCAAATATCTCTTCAACAGTTAAATTCATCATTTTTCATCCTTAAAATTCTAAGAAGTTGGATTTTACTCCCTCATTTATAATTATTTTTCAACATATACTAATAGAAACATGGACTTTTATTTACAACTAATTATTGTCATACTATTCAAACTTGAACTACATAATTGCTGTTTCACTGTTTACAGGGCTTTTCGTGTGTTGTATCGTTCTGAAGACGTGCCGTTGGCACGTGCCCACGGGCAAATCTAGTATACAATCAATTCAGCAAGAACATGAAGAAGAACAACATTCCCATGATTCCTACTCAGTTCTTAACATTCTTATGTCATGTATACAGTAGATTTAATCATTCATTGCACATTATTCACAAAGTTCTATTTTTAATTACTCATTCATCATCACTTCATCATACAATCATCTATCGTGTATTCTACTAAACAAATCATCATATATAACATGCATAGAACAATAAGAAATCGAACATATGCCACTCACCTTATTGAAGAAACAATGAAAGTAATAAAGAATAAGAAAAGCTCCTCCTTTCGCAAAAATCCAAGATCCTTGCTTCGAAACTCCAAGAAAATCAATAATAAAAATATGTTTTTGTTTTGTGCAGAGGAGGACGGCTGTATTGGTTCTTTAATAGGCTGAAACCTGGAGTTTTTAGGATTTTGAAAAGATTTTGCAAAATATTCCTTTAGAATATATCTTTACATATATAGATCATTTATACTAGGTAATTAGATTAACCAATTTAATTGAGCTAAAAATAAAAATATTCTCCCCAGATCTGGCTGGCATCGGCTTTAAATTCAAAAAAAAATAAATTTTGTAATTTTTGCCTCCAAGTGGCAATTTTTCAAAAATACAATTCTTTAATAAATTAGCAAAATAAACCAAATCTATTAGAACAAAAATTAAACTCTTCACCTCTGAGTTGGCTAGCCATCAATGCTTAGCCCAGAAATCCGAAAATATGGAGTTTTTAACCCGAAGTGGAAATTTTGTACAAGAGACCATCTTTTTGTAATATTTGCAAACAGGCCAAATAAATATCAAAAAAGTCCAAGAAATTCACAAATAATACCTACTAATAAATGTTACGTTTCCCCAAGATAATTTCTGACTTTGAGTTTCTCAAGAAAATATTTGCACGTATTTTGCACGTGCAAAAAGATAAATTTCATAAAAATATTTATTAAATCACCAAAAATCACTTTAATTCATTTATTAATCTCGAAAAAACTATTTAAAAATTTAGGATGTCATAGAAAGTAATGACAAGAGTGAAGAATGACAACCAGCAAGCAGGGCAAGGAGCGGCAGCAACATCAGCAAGGTTGACGTCGGTGGTTATGGCGTCGAGCAGCGACGTCACTGGCGGCGTCGTCGAGGAGCGATGGCGGCGCGATAGGAGGTGTCGAACGGAGTCGGGAGGGGTATGCTGTCGTCGAGAAAACAGGGGAAGCAATAGGGCTTCGGATCTGGCGTCACTGGCTGCGGCTCGACGGAGGAGGGCGGCGCTCAGGAGGGGCGCTAGAGGGTGTTGGGTCGCCGGAGGTGGTTGGGGAAGATGGGGATGAGTTTGGGCGGCAAAACAGAAGGTGGCGGTGTAATAACCCAGATTTTTTAATAATGTTTTTAAGATTAATAAGTGAATTAAAATAATTTTTGGTGATTTAATAATTATTTTTCTAAAATTTACCTTTTTACACGTGCAAAACACGTGCAAATATTTTTTTGGGAAGTTCAAAGTCAGAAATAATTTTGGGAAAACCCATTATTTATTATTAGATATTATTTGTGAATTTTCTGGATTTTTCTGATAATTATTTGATGTATTTTCAAATATTACAAAAAGTGGGACTTTTGTGCAAAATTACCACTTGGAGTGAAAACTCCAGATTTTCAAATTTTTGGGCTGAGCATGATGGATATTCAATTCAGAGGTAAAGTATTTTTTGTTTTAATAAATTTTATTTATTTTGCAAGTTTTGATAAAGAAGGGTCCTTTTGCAAAATTGCCACTTAGAGGGGAAAAAGTACAATTTTGTTTTTCGGGGTTTTACAAACAAGTGCCGGCCAGATATTAGGGTGTTTATTTTTTTTTAAATTTAAATTGAATTGGTTTATCTAATTTCCAAGTATAAGGATTTATATATGTAAAGATATATTCAAAAATGATATTTTACAAATCTACTCAAAAACCCTAAGAACTATAATTTCCGTGTAACACCCAGAATTCCAAATACAACTGAATTCGAAGTTCCACAGGATCTTTACACTTCTTTCGTACAATTTTACAAGGAAATTGAAACATTTCTTACATCCGAGTTACATTATACCTTTACATTATTACAGTGGAAGCAATTTTACAGTAATTACATGAAACAACATTTAAATAAATCTTTGAGCAGCATGTATACTTCAATTTGTCAAGCATCTTTACCCTGCATGTAAAACTGTGGGCGCGTCAGTTCATTCACTGACGAAATATTATACACGGTCATCCTCTCTATGCCGAAAACAGTATAACGATTCTCAACACTTAACTTGTTCACAAACAATACTAAAGGGACTATCCTATAGATATCGTGTTGTGTGGTGCGCTTATTTCTTAATGTAGTTATTATGTTACATGACACTTATGCGCACTTGTTCAGATTCTATGCATCCCATACTACATAGGTCTAAGGGCAAGCCCTTAACCGTTCTTCATCTTGCAGGGTTCAATCCCTCGTCATGACTTAAACTACTATTGTAACTACGATAAGTATCCTAGATGTTCTATGAGTACGAGCTCATGTCCAGACAGCCTGGAGGGAAATCCCACATCATGTCACGATGCATCATGAAGATAGCCTGTGGACAATTCAGCCTCCGTCATGGGACATGACACCACCCGCAGTCACCAAACACCCCACGAGCATCGCCTGCGGTGCGGACCCCTGGAGATATATCCACGTCATATCACGACGCATCGTGAATACAGCCTGTGAATATTCTCACTCTGTAGCTCCGAGGCCCTCATACTCGTGTTTTTCTCTTATTTCATCACCTCTTCACTATGTATCTGATCCTTAGTTATTTGAATCATGAACAAAATCAATTCTCTAGAGTTAGCCTTTCCACTATACTGGCCTTAATCATCTAATTAACATGACCCAATCTTGGTCTTTTTATCTCAAATTTTCATTTCAGCATATCTCTTTTAAATGCCGGTATGAGGCTTAATTACACTCTAGTTCTCAATTTCAATTCACAATAAAAAATCGAATAAGTCTTTTTCATGATTAACATTAATTTTCCTTTCATGTTCATAGCATTTGCATACTCATGCTCATAAAATTTTTCATAATTCATCATAACATTCAATTTCACTTTCATGTACAACTCATGCATAAACAAAATAATTCATTTTTCTAACTTGTCACATTCATAGCTCACTCAACTACCATGAAATTACCGTACTTTCATTTTATCAAAAATTCCCACTTTCATTGCCCAAACTCATTTCAAAAACTCTTTTAAACAAGGCATGTATTCAGAGACAATTTAACCAATAAAATAATAAGTTCTTTCTTGCCAAAATAGTCTCAAATTCTTATTTATCCTAGGCCACAGGTTATAGAAAATTATCTCATGAAAATCCAGACATTAGTTGAAACTTTAGTGCAGTCGACTGTTATACTATGATCGGTCGACTATTCCGCAAAGATTAAAAACTCGAAAATAAATACTCAGAGCAGTCGACTGTTACACTATGATAGGTCGACTGTTCCACAAAGATTAAAAACTCGAAAATAAAATGATCAGGGCAGTCGACTGTTACACTATGATCGGTTGACTGTTCCGCAAAGATTAAAAACTCGAAAATAAATACTCAGAGCAGTCAACTGTTACACTATGATCGGTCGACTGTTTCGCAAAGATTAAAAACTCGAAAATAAATACTCAGAGCAGTCGACTGTTTCAATCTGATCAGTCGACTGATGCTGCTAGGTTTTTCAAATTCCCAAAATATTTTTGGTTCTTTTTCTTCTCTTTTTGAGTCAAAACTCTCCAGATTCTAATGTATTTACAAATACAATAAACTAGTATTTTAAAATTCATTATTACCAATAACACATGCATTTAGTCAATTTGTGTCTCATAAGTACCAATTCGTCTCACATACCATAGTTTATGGACTTAAAGCATGATGATAAGATTGATTCTAGCATTTCAATTTCACATCTTTATTCATTAGCAATCATTTTAACAGTCAATCTTTAAGCTACTATTTTATCTCTAATCAGCCAAACATGAGACTACAATTTATCAACTTCTTCTCAACTATTTTAGCAAACATCCCTAGCATGGCATCTACATTTAGAAGTATTAAGAAACACCCACCTATAGTTGAAGAAACGAATGAAAACTCCTAGAATGCAAGAAAGTAGCATTCTCCTCCTAGAATGGATTGCAAATTGTCTCCTCCTCCTTGTGCTTGCTAGGAACCCGAGCTCTCCTTGCTTCCTTGATGATTGGCCGGCCACCTCTAAGTTGGAGCACACACAATTTTGCACACCCTAATCTTTTGCTCACTATTGTCTTTAATCTTTTGCTCTCTCTTAATGAATTGTGTAATGTACTAATGAGAAGAAATATAGGGGTATTTATACACTTTTAGGATGAGAATAGATGGCTAGGATTTAATTAAGGAGTTAGCGATTAAGGACCAAGATGAATTGGGAAGTTGTAGTAACTTCCATGATCACATAACCACCCCTCAACTTCATCCCACTCTCCCTCTCTCTCTCTCCACAATCCGGCCACCCTTAGAAGGGTGTGCAATGCACACTCTAGTGTGTGCACGTGCCCATTCTAGTACCACCCATTATTAAGTTGTACAAATTTAATTAATCAATTGTCCACTAATTGTGTCTACCTGACAAGTTGTGACAATTAAAAGATTAATTAAGTTTGTGGGCCTCAAAATAGTAGGCTTTAGGCTCATGGGCCATTTAATAAAGTACTTTAGTTTATTAGGGTGGGCTTAAATTAGAAAAACACACTTAGGTTTTTAAAGAGGCTTTTAGAAAATAAAGAGAAAGAAAAATGTTTATTTGTTCATGTTATAAGAGATAATTTTGTAAGAAAATATACATACAAAATTTCTACGTGCACTACACGTAAAAATCAACAATTCTCATTAAATAAAAATTCAGGGTATTACAACACTCCCTCCTTAGAATAGTTCCGTCCCCGGAACTACAATAAAAGAGCAAAAAAGAAAAAAACAAAACACAATATGAAGGAAGAAAGGAAAATACAAATCAAACAAAGAGCTTAGGATGATCCTTCATCATCCTCTCCTCAGATTCCCAAGTAGCCTCTTCAACCAACTGGTTTCAACTGGTTTCTCCAGACTACCTTGACCATCGGTATCGTCTTATTCCACAAGACTTTCTCCCGAAGATCAACAATCTCAACCGGAAGCTTAATGTAACTCAGATCCAACTGCAAACCCTCCGGTACTTCGGGCAAATGATGACTCGGATCTGGAATGTAACCTCTCAGCACAGACACATGAAAGTCACTGTGCACCTGAGACAACTCTTCTGGTAACTCAAGCCGGTAAGCAGTTTTCCCGATCATTTTCAATATCTTATACGGGCCTATGAACCTTGGGGCTAACTTCCCACTCTTGCCAAATCGGATCACACCTTTGCTAGGTGAAACCTTCAGAAAGGCAAAGTCACCAACCTCAAACTCAAGGTCCCTCCTCCGGTTGCCTACATAGCTCTTCTGCCTACTCTAAGCATCCACCAACCTCTTCCTGATCAGATCGATCTTTTCAGAGGTCTGCTGCACAATCTCAGGCCCAAACATCTGTTGATCCCCCACTTCAAACCAACAAACAGGTGTTCTGCATTTCCTGCCATACAGAGCTTCGTACGGCGCCATCCCAATACTAGTATGAAAACTGTTGTTGTAGGCAAACTCTATCAGAGCTAAGTGCCTTTCCCAACTGCCTCCAAAGTCTAGTATACAACACCGAAGCATATCCTCAAGAATACGGTTGGCTCTCTTGGTCTGCCCATCGGTCTGAGGATGAAAATCAGTACTGAAATCCATCTTGGTACCCAGAGCTATCTGAAGACTCTTCCAGAAATGCGAAGTAAAACTCGCATTTCGATCAGACACAATGGTTAACGGAATACCATGAAGCCTGATGATTTCACCAACATACAGCTCAGCCAACTTGTCCATCGAAGCAGTGAGTTTCATCGCCAAGAAATGAGCGGACTTGGTTAGTCGATCGACTATGACCCAAATTGCATCATTGCCCTTGGAACTCTTGGGCAAGCCCGTGATGAAATCCATATTAATGTTATCCCACTTCCATTCTGGAATAGGTAACGGTTGCAATAGACCTACGGGTTTCTGATTCTCGGCTTTGACTTGCTGACAAATCTCACACCTCGATACAAATTCAGCCACATCCCACTTCAAACCTGACCACCAGAAATGCTGTTTAATGTCCTTGTACATCTTAGTACTTCCAGGATGTATAGACAAAAGAGTAGCATGTGCCTCCTGAAGAATACTTTCTTTCAAGTCCGACTGATCCGGAACACACAGCCTCTCTCCAAACTATAACATTTCATCCCTGATTTGAAATCCAGGCAACTTGCCAGCACTGACCAGCTCCTTCATCTTCTGAATCTCTGCATCTTCCTTCTGACTTGCGGTAATCCTTTCATTCAACGTCGGTTGAAGCCTCAACTGAGCTAAAAATGATCCCAAGCCTTGTAGAACAACTTCAATACCAGCCCGATCCAATTTCTCTGCAAGATGCCTCTGAGTCGTAATCAAACTAGCCAGACTGCTCTTGCAGCTAAGTGCATCAGCAACAACATTAGCCTTCCCAGGATGATACTTGATCTTAGGACGCATGTCCTCAAGCACCTCCATCCATCTCCTTTGCCTCAGATTCAGATCTTTCTGTTGATAGATGTACTTCAAGCTCTTATGGTCCGTATACATGTTCAGCTTCTCACCATACACGTAGTGTCTCCATTGATTCAAAGCGAAGATAATCACAGCGAACTCTAGATCATGAGTCGGATAATTCTTCTCATGCGGTCTTAGTTGCCTAGACCCATATGCGATCACCTTTTCTTCTTGTATTAAGACACAACCAAGCCCACGATGTGAAGCATCGCTGTAAACATCGTACTCAACACCTGCTCTAGGCAAAGCCAAAATGGGAGTAGTAGTCAGCCTCTCTTTCAACTCCTGAAAGCTGCCTCGCACTGCTCAGTCCACTTGAAGTTCAAATTCTTCTTGGTCAGACCAGTGAGCGGTACGGCTATCTGAGCATAGCCCTGAATAATCCTCCTGTAGTATCCCGTTAGCCTAAGAAAACTCTTGATTTCCTTTACTGTAGTAGGCCTTGCCTAATCCTCACCGCCTCTATCTTCTGCAGATCAGTTGCCACTCCCTCCTTAGAAAGGATGTGACCCAGGAATGCCACTTCAGATTTCCAGAAATCGCACTTGGACAACTTGGCATACAACTCATGCTCCTGAAGCTTCTTCAAAACTGCTACCAGATGCTCCGTGTGCTCCTCCTTCGACTTGGAGTACACAAGAATGTCGTCGATAAACACCACGACGAAAGAATCAATGAACGGCCTCAGAACTCTGTTCATCATATCCATGAAAATTGCAGGTGCATTCGTCACTCCAAACGGCATAACTAAGAATTTGTAATGCCTGTGTCGAGTTCTGAATGCAGTCTTATGCACATCTTCAGTCTTCACTCGAACCTGATGGTAACCTGATTGAAGATCTATTTTGGAGAAAATAGCGGCTCCTTGTAGACGATCGAATAGGTCTTCAATCCAGGGAATAGGATACTTATTCTAAACAGTGACCTTATTCAGCTCTCGGTAATCGATGCACATCCTCATCGAACCATCTTTCTTCTTTACCAACAACACTGGTGCTCCCCAAGGTGACGCACTCGGTTGAATAAAGCCTTTCTCCAACAGTTCCTCAATCTGCTGTTTGATCTCATCCTGCTCCATGGGTGCCATCCTATACGGTGCCTTAGAAATAGGTGCACTCCCTGGCTGAATAGTGATGCTGAACTTCACATCACGTTGCGGGGGTAACCCAGGCAAATCTTCCAAGAACACGATCGGATAATCCTGAACCATAGGAATTTGCTGCACCTCTACAGTAACATCCCTCTTGCAGATAGCTGCCACCAGACCAGAACATCTCTTCTTCCTTTGGAAAGTGACTTCAGGTCCACCTGGAGCCTTCACTGTTACTGTCTTGGTCTTGCACTCGATGCTCGCACTGTACACCGACATCCAATCAATGCCAATGATAACATCGAATCCCAAGACATTCAGCTCGGTCAAATCAATCCTGAAAATTCTATTCCCGATCATGATTTTGCAGTTCGCATAGTACATATCAGTGGTTAAAGTCTCCCCTGATGGAGTAGCTACTGCTAAAACCTTGCCTGGAAAGACTTTCGGTTCGACTCCCAAAACTTTAGCGAATTTAGGTGATACAAAAGTGTGAGAGGATCCAGTATCAAACAAAACAACAGCTTTCTTTCCATTCAAAATAAGTTCTCCTGTTACATAACACACACTCGTTACATAACATTTCACTATATAAGGTGGGAAAAAGAAACAACAGAAAATACTCTAAACATCCCCCCTCGTACCAGTGATGACGTGATCCACCTCATCAGCGTCAGCTTCAGTCAAGGCAAATACTCGCCCCTGCTGGTACGGCTTCTTCCCAACTTGCTGCGTCGGTCCACTACGGGTGACATTCTGCGGCTTGGAGCATTGAGACTTCTAATGTCCCGTCTCACCACAATTGTAGCAAGTCACCACAGGAGGTCTCACCCAATTGTTTTTAGGTCTCCCATCTATGTTGACAGCATTCTCTCTCGTAGGTTTGAACCTCTAGGCTGACAGCTGCCCTTTGAAATTGCCAGAAACTGCGGGCCTCTTCCCAACGTTCCATTTGGTCCTTCGATTTTGAACAGCGTGGAAATGCTCGATGACTGCCTCAGTGGCTGCCGCTCGTTTGACCAGCTTGTCAAACCTCCTGATACCGAGGGGTATCATCCTGGATCTCAGACTTGGCCTCAATCCATGCTCGAATTTTCGAGCCTTCTTCGCCTCATCCATTACCAATTCGGGAGCATACCTCGAGAGCTGATTGAACCTCATCTCATACTCTCTAACCGACATGCCGCCCTGCTGCAGCGCCAGAAATTCCATGGCTTTTTTCTCCTGGACGTCTGATGGAAAATAATGACTACGGAACTCCTCTAAGAATTTCTCCCAGCCAAGAACAATACCTCCCATCGTCCTCTTCATCGACTGCCACCACACAGCCGCATCCTTCTCGAACTGCAGCTCCACCAACTTCACCTTGCTGTCCTCCGGAGTCTCTACGACTTCGAAGATAGTCTCTACCTGGCGGATCCAATTGTCAGCCGTGTCAGGGTCTGACTTCTCCTTAAACACCGGTGGTTTCATCCGTTTGAATGATTCCACGAGTTTGATTGTTTCGGGTACTGGATTCGCAGGCACCCTTCCTTGATTCTGATTCATGACAACGGCATTGAGTGTCTGATAGACCCTTGCTAGCTCCGTTTCCAAGTCCAGACACTCCCCATTTTGAGCTCGTCTTCTAGCCATATTCTGATGCAAAAGATTCATTAAATTCAAAGTATAAACATGAATTTTAAATCAACTTTTCATTGCATTGAATTTCAAACTTTATACATTCGAATTTAAAACATTTCTGACATCAAATGAAGGCAATAAGAAGATACAATAGTTTAGTTCCTACAGTTTCTCTTGGCTCCTCGAAGCTCTTCCCGTAGTTCCTCCACTTCCTCCTTCAGTACATCGTACATGTTTTTCCTCTTCTCGAGTTCCCAAACACGATGACTGAGAACTGCAATATCATCCTTGCGCTTTGCCAACTGAGTCTCCAGTAGCCCGACTCTCTCCCGTTGAGTCTCTACCTACCTCTGAAGAGATACAATGAGACTACTCGGAACTGGTTCTTCCTCGTCAGAGGAGTCATCAGATGACTTCGAAGGTGGAGTGATCTCTCGGGACTCAGGCCATTCCTCTTCCACTTCTTCAGGATCTTCTTCGTCTGAATCAGCTTGCCCGGGGTAGTAATCTTCCTCAACAATGTGCCAATCATCACCTCCAGCTGGGTCGAAGTGGCCCGCCATCTTAAGAGAAAAGAGGAGAAGAAGAAGAAGCAAAAATCATAGAGCAACGCAAATGCAAGTGACTAACATTTAAATCTCTAGACTCAACACACGCCCTAATGTCCACTTCTAGGGTGTCGTTCCTTATAAATTTATACTACTTGGAAGCGTAGCTCTGATACCATTCTGTAACACCCCGAATTCTAAATACAACTGAATTCAAAGTTCTATAGGATCTTTACACTTCTTTCGTACAATTTTACAAGGAAATTGAAACATTTCTTACATCAGAGTTATATTATACCTTTACAATATTACAGCAGAAGCAATTTTACAGTAATTACAAGAAACAACATTTAAATCAATCTTTGAGCAGTATGTACACTTCAATTTGTCAAGCATCTTTACCCTACATGTAAAACTGTGGGCGCATCAGTTCATTCACTGACGAAATATTATATGCGGCCATCTTCTCTATGCCGGAAACAGTATAACGATTCTCAACACTTAATAAACCACAAACTTGTTCACAAACAATACTAAAGGGACTATCCTATAGATGTCGTGTGGTGCGGTGCGCTTAGTATTTAATGCAGTTATTATGTTACATGATACTAATGCGCACTTGTTCAGATTCTATGCATCCTATACTACATAGGTCTGAGGGCAAGCCCTTAACCGTTCTTCATCTTGCAGGGTTCAATCCCTCGTCATGACTTAAACTAGTACTGTAACTACGATAAGTATCTTAGAGGTTCTATGAGTACGAGCTCATGTCCAGACAGCCTAGAGGGGAATCCCACGTCATGTCACGACGCATCGTGAAGATAGCCTTTGGACAATTCAGCCTCCGACATGGGACATGACACCACCCGCAGTCACCAAACACCCCACGACCGTCGCCTGCGGTACGGACTCCTGGAGATATATCCACGTCATGTCACGATGCATCGTGAAGACTGCCTGTGAATATTCTCACTCCGTAGCTCCGAGGCCCTCATCCTCATGTTTTTCTCTTATTTTCATCACCTCGTCACTATGTATCTGATCCTTAGTTATTTGAATCATGAACAAAATCAATTTTCTAGAGTTAGCCTTTCCAATATACCGGTCTTAATTATCTATTCAACATGACCCAATCTTGGTCTTTTCATCTCAAATTTTTATTTCAGCATATCTCTTTTCAATGCCGGTATGAGGCTTAACTACACTATAGTTCTCAATTTCAATTCACAATAAAAAATCGAATAAGTCTTTTTCATGATTAACATTAATTTTCCTTTCATGTTCATAGCTTTTGCATACTCATGCTCATAAAATCTTTCATAATTCATCATAACATTCAATTTCACTTTCATGTACAACTCACGCATAAACGAAAGAATTCGTTTTTCTAACTTGTCACATTCATAGCTCATTCAACTACCATAAAATTACCGTACTGTCATTTTAACAAAAATTCCCACTTTCATTGACCAAATTCATTTCAAAAACTCTTTTAAAAAAGGCATGTATTCAGAGACAATTTAAACCAATAAAATAATAAGTTCTTTCTTGCCTAAAATAGTCTCAAATTCTTATTTATCCTGGGCCACAGGTTGTAGAAAATTATCTCACAAAAATCCAGACATTAGTTGAAACTTCAGGGCAGTCGACTGTTACACTATGATCGGTCGACTGTTCCGCAAAGATTAAAAACTCGAAAATAAAATGATCAGGGCAGTCGACTGTTATACTATGATCGGTCGACTGTTCTGCAAAGATTAAAAAATCGAAAATAAATACTCAAAGCAGTCGAATGTTACACTATGATCGGTCGACTGCTCCCCAAAGATTAAAAACCCGAAAATAAATACTCAGAGCAGTCGACTGTTTCAATCTAATCGGTCGACTGATGCTGCTAGGTTTTTCAAATTCACAAAATATTTTTGGTTCTTTTTCTTCTCTTTTTGAGTCAAAACTCTCCAGATTCTAATGTATATACAAATACAGTAAACTAGTATTTTTAAATTCATTATTTACTAATAACACATGCAGTTAGTCAATTTGTGTCTCATAAGTACCAATTCGTCTCACATAGCATAGTTCATGGACATAAAGTATGATGATAAGATTGATTCTAGCATTTCAATTTCACATCTTTATTCATTAGCAATCATTTTAACAGTCAATCTTTAAGCTGCTATTTTATCTCTAATCAGCCAAATATGAGACTACAATATATCAATTTCTTCTCAACTATTTTAGTAAACATCCCTAGCATGACATCTACATTTAGAAGTATTGAGAAACACCCACCTATATTTGAAGAAACGAATGAAAACTTTTAGAATGCAAGAAAGTAGCATTCTCCTCCTAGAATGGATTGCAAATTGTCTCCTCCTCCTTGTGCTTGCTAGGAACCCGAGCTCTCCTTGCTTCCTTGATAATTGGCCGGCCGCCTCTAAGTTGGAGCACACACAATTTTGCACACCCTAATCTTTTGCTCACTATTGTCTCTCAATCTTTTGCTATCTCTTAATGAATTGTGTAATGTGTTAGGGTTATATACTGAAAGCATCACTTTTGTATTAACTTTATTTCCTTATTTTTTTTGAATGAGAATCATATGGGCATATGTTTGCATATTGTGTTTATTATAATATTAATGCAAGTATCTGATATTCTATAAGGTTGATAATATGGTGTGAGGTGACATACAGAAGATCATATTATCAGTTCCCTATGGAATATATAAATAGTTCACAACCTAGACGGATTTGGACAATCCATTGGAAAGGTTGTAGTGTAATCTGGTATTAGTCTATCTTGACTATAGGTTTACACTAGTACATTTTGTGTGTATTGAACAGGACCACTTGAGGTTGTTCTCTTTGTACTGACTACAAAAGAGAACAAACACCTCTGTTATTATGGATGCTTATGCTCTTAATCCAGATATAATAACAGACATGTAAATGCAGTGTGCATTACTTTGACTCATAAAGAGTGAGATTCATTATGGATCAACAACCTCTATGAATTGGGTAATAGCATTGTATATATAATGGGTTGTTGATTGTAAAAGGAATCCATGTCCCGATACGTCGGGTTGATGATGTCCCCTTAAGGAGCTCATAAGGATTGTCATGTAAACCCTGCAGGTGGATTACATCCGACATGACAAATAAAGTTGAGTGGTACTACTTAAGGATAAAAGATGTCGATCAATATAGTTGTTAGTAACTTAATCTGATCGACGGACATTCGATATCTTAACATGGGGAGCTGAACGAGCATATAATAAAAGGAGCCCATAAATATAATTTCGGATTAGGAAGGTAGTGCAACAGTAGCTCTTTAGTGGACCGAGCTATTGTTAATGGGCCTGGGTTGTGTGTTCGGGCTAAACACGGGATACCCAGATTCGTTAGGATACCTAACCCTAATTTCTCCTCATGGTCCCTTGTCGTAGCCTTATATATATATCCTCTATTCTCTGGCTGTCAGATTATTATCAGAGATAAGAAGTTTTCTCTAAATTCGTGATTCACGTAAGGAGAGAAAGAGAGGTCAGCCAAGGAGAAGAAAGGTTGGTAGACCGTCGCCCACACGACGTCCAACCCGAAGAAGGAATACGTGCAGAAGATCTTGGGGTCGCTGACGGCTCGAGGTTGCTAGAAACTATCGTCTTCTTCTCATCGCAGGTATAATTCGTGAACCCTAGATTCCGCTATAAAGGGTTAGATCACGTATTAAATCCGTTAAGCTTTTATGATCGATACGCACACCAATCCGTGGTCCTGGGAATCATCGCAGTTCCATCAATTGGTATCAGAGCCGGTATTGGATCTGCGTATTGATTGTTACATCCATGTTGTCCAATAAAACTTGCGTTGTATGATAGTCGGTAGATGTAGATCTGTTCTAACTCGGTTTTACAGGCATCTTAGATCCAACTATTATGGTCCAATGCATGTTTTGTTTGTGTTGTTGTTGTTTTGTGAATGTAATTAATTTCACGAGGGTTGATCGTGCTTATAATTTTAATTTTTCAATATAGATTATGTGTGAACTCCTTCGGGAGGCATAGGATTGATGTAATTTTAATTTTAATTTTTTTTTTTCGATCGATCGTGATGGCGGTGGTGGCTGTTTCTGACGCCGGAGGAGATGCTGTTTTTAGGCAGTCCGGAGATTGACAGATGGTTTTCGATGAAGGATCAGATTTGGGATTCGCACAGTCGGGGAAGAATCAGGAAAGATGGCCATAATAGTTAGATATTTATTTTCAAATTTATTGCCATTATTGCTTATTCTGATTATGCATGTTTATTATTTTGTGATTTTTTTTGAAAAACTAGGATCACATTAATAATGGACAACATGGACATAAATTAACTAGTAGAAAAACCCTCATTGTTAAATAACTAAGTGGGAGAGGGAATTCATTTAACATGAATCCCACGGTTTCCATTGCTGGTTTGTAGGTGATATAATTATACTTGCGTGTTGGCTTTAGTGCTTTCCTCCATATCGGATGAGTATAATTATGGATCACCAGTACAAACTTCCTTAGGGATAATTGTAGAAAGTTACCTAGTATGTGTTCACTTCTCCATCTGAAGGAACTCAATACAAGATAATGGACTCAGTATTAAGCAATAGTATACACTTAGATACAAATAATGGTATCCTCCCCATCGGAGTCACTGCTTTTATTTGTAGGACCAGAGCAAGACCAACAGATTAATTTTATTTGTCATAAAGTTGTGTTGACATGATAGTAAAATTAATAGGAAAAACCTACTTGAACAAATATTGAATTTGTATACGTCCACACTATCGTGGCATGCTAAATTCATGGTGTTTAAGGTGTTGGTGAATTTTTTTTATTGTTTTGAGGGAATCAATATTTAATTAATTCAAAAAGTTTTGCCCTACATAATTTTTTTATGTGATTCTCAGAATTTCAAAAATAGATTCTTTCAGTCCACTTATGGTGATTCTTAAAGAAAACAAACTTACTGGACCTAATTATATTGACTGGAAACGTAACTTGGATATTGTCTTAACTACTGAAGAGTACAAATTTGTACTCAATGAGGAATGCCCACCTAAGCCTGATGCTAACTTTGATGAAGAGGTCAAAGAGGCTTATAAGAAGTGGAAAAAGGCAGATGAGATGGCGCGGTGTTACATTTTGGCATCTATGTCAAATGTACTGCAGCATCAGCATCAGGCCATGCCCACAACTTATGATATGATGTACAACCTTAAGGAACTCTTCGGACATCAGAGTAGAGCAGCTAGGCAATTTGCTATGAAGAGTTTGATGAAAGCATCTATGGCTAAGGGGACACCCGTAAGGGATCATGTTCTCAAGATGATGGGTCATCTAAACGAGATGGAGATCCTTGGTGCTGAAATCGATGGGGAAACCCAGGTCGATATCATTCTCTGGACTCTGCCTAAAAGTTTTGACTCGTTTTGCCTTAATTACAACATGAACAAAAGGTTGTATAGTTTGGCAGAACTTGCAAAAGAACTACAGGATGCTGAAGCTCTCTTCAAGTAGAATGCCCATGTTTATGTGACTGAAAAGGACTCTACTTCTAAGCCGAAAGGTGGTAAGAAGAAAAAAGTTCAGAAACAAGTAAACTCAGTAAAGAAGGGCATGTGACCTCAAGGCGCTGTGAAAAAGCCGAAAGGCAAGTGTTTCAAGTGCAAAGGGTCAGGACATTGGAAGACTGACTGTCCACTTCTCAAACAAAAGAACAAAGAAGGTATATCTCATTTACTAGTTGTTGAAACATGTTTAGCGGTATTATTTACCGGCACCTGGTGTGTAGATACAGGAGCCACTAATCATGTCTGCAATACAATGCAGGGGTTCCAGGAAACCAGACGGCTCAGTAATGGAGAGATATGCTTGTTTATGGGTGACGCTACAAGAGTAGCAGCCGTTGCAATAGGAGATGTTATTTTATCTTTTGGTAGAAATAAGTCTTTGACATTGAGAGATTGTCTTTATGCACCTTCACTTAGAAGGAATTTAATTTCTGTTTCCATGCTAGTTCAGGATGGATATTCAGTTTATTTTAATGACAATATTGTTATTAGAAAAAATAAGCATTTTATCTGTTCTGGTGCATTGGTTGATAATCTATATGTCATTAATCCTATTTCGCCCACGATGCAACTTATGGAAATGAATAATATGTCTTCTAACAAAAATAAGAGAAAAGAACCTTCTTGTATGAACCAAACATATCTTTGGCACTTGCGATTGGGGCATGTTAACCTAAGAAGGATTCAAAGACTGGTTAAAGATGGACCTTTGAGTTCATTGGAAGTCGAGGCACTACCAGTCTGTGAATCCTGCTTGGTAGGTAAAATGACCAAAAGGCCTTTCAAGGCAAAGGGGTATAGGGCCAAAGATGTGTTGGAATTGGTTCATTCTGATTTGTGTGGCCCCATGACTATCCAGGCTAGAGGTGGCTTTGAATATTTTGTCATATTTACTGACGATTATTCAAGGTATGGATATATTTATTTGATGCGCCGTAAGTCTGAGTGCTTTGAGAAATTCAAAGAGTACAAGGCAGAAACGGAGAAACGTCATGGAAAATGTATCAAGTTATTACGTTCAGATCGTGGTGGCGAGTATCTCTTTGGGGAGTTTAGGGACTATTTGTCAGAGGCTGGGATTACATCCCAATTATCAACACCTGGAACACCCCAATAGAATGGTGTAGTAGAAAGAAGGAATAGGACTCTTATTGAGATGGTTAGATCAATGATGAGTTATTCAGATTTACCAGATTCATTTTGGGGATATGCCTTAGAAACTGCAGCTTATATTTTGAACTTGGTTCCTTCTAAGTCAGTACCAATTACTCCCACAGAACTGTGGACTGGGCATAAGCCTGGTCTGAAACATGTTCGGATTTGGGGTAGTCCAGCACACGTGCTGAATGGGAAAGCCAATAAGTTGGAATCTCGTACAGAAGTGCACTTGTTTGTAGGCTATCCAAGAGGAACGAAAGGAGGTTTATTTTATAGTCCTAAGGATCAGAAGGTCATTGTTAGCACCAATGCTCGATTCTTAGAGGAAGACTATGTGATGAACCATAAACCCATAAGTAGAGTTGTTCTAGAAGAACTGAGAGGTGAGACACAAAATACTTCAGTACCAACAGTACAACAGGATGTACCACCAGTAACTGCACAACGTGTCACAAATGTTACACCACAACCGATAGTGCCTCGTCGTAGTGGGAGGGTTGTGATACAACCTGATAGATATATGTTCTTGGGAGAGTCGTCGAACTTTGTCCCTGAGGAACAAGATTATGATCCCTGTACCTACAATGAAGCACTCCAAGATAAAGATGCAGAGTCTTGGCAAAAAGCAATGATATCTGAAATAGAATCTATGGATTCTAATCAAGTCTGGGAGCTTGTAGAACCACCTATTGGTGTAAAAGCCATTGGATGCAAGTGGGTCTATAAGAGAAAAAGAGGATCAGACGGTAAGGTTGAAACCTTTAAAGCTCGGCTTGTTGCAAAAGGTTTTACTCAAAGAGAGGGTATTGATTATGAGGAAACCTTTTCGCCAGTAGCCATGCTTAAGTCTATCCGGATTCTTTTATCTATTGCAGCTCATCTTGATTATGAGATTTGGCAAATGGATGTCAAGACAGCTTTCCTTAATGGAAGTCTTGAGGAAGACATCTATATGAAGCAACCAGACGGGTTCATTGAAAAGGGCCAAGAGCATCTTATTTGTAAGCTCAAGAAGTCCATTTATGGACTTAAGCAAGCTTCCAGATCTTGGAACATATGTTTTGATCAGGTGAGAAAATCCTATGGATTTGATCAATGTCAAGATGAATCGTGTGTATACAAAAAGTGTGACGGAAACGTAGTAGCATTCCTGGTACTTTACGTGGATGACATCTTGCTCATTGGAAACAATGTGAAGGTATTATCTAACGTAAGGGTATGGTTATCCAAACAGTTTGATATGAAGGACTTGGGAGAAGTAGGTCACATCCTTGGGATCAAAGTTCTACGAGATCGCAAGAAAAGGATGTTGGGCTTGTCCCAAGCTTCCTATATCGATACTATACTAACTCGTTTTAGCATGCAAAATTCTAAGAAAGGTTTCTTACCTTTTAGGCATGGAATTGCCCTATCAAAGGAGCAGTTTCCGAGGACACCTAAAGAGATAGAGAACATGAAAGCAGTTCCTTATGCTTCAGCAGTAGGAAGCTTAATGTATGCAATGCTATGTACGAGACCAGATATCTGATTTGCCGTTGGTATGGTTAGCAGATATCAATCTAATCCGGGACAAGAGCACTGGACTGCCATAAAGCATATTTTGAAGTACCTGAAAAGGACTAAAGATTACATGCTAGTTTACCAGGCAGATAGTTTAGTTGCCTTGGGGTATACGGACTCAGATTTTCAGTCAGATAGGGATTCCAGGAAATCAACCTCAGGTTATGTATTTACTTTGGGAGGTGAGCCACTATATGGAGGAGTATTAAGCAAAAATATATTGCTGATTCTACCATGGAAGCCGAGTATGTGGCAGCCTCTGAGGCAGCCAAAGAAGCGGTTTGGCTCAGAAACTTCCTATTGGACTTGGATGTGGTACCTAATTTGCCTAAGGCTATTACACTTTATTGTGATAATAGTGGTGCAGTTGCAAATTCGAAGGAACCACGAGCCCATAAGACAGGTAAACACATTTAGCGTAAGTACCACCTGATACGAGATTTCGTGAAGAAAGGAAAAGTTGCTGTGATCAAGATAGCATCAGCAGACAACCTAGCTGATCCCTTCACTAAGAGCTTACCAGCTAAGGCTTTTGATAGTCATGTTGAGGGAATGGGAGTCAGATGCGTAGCAGCATGGCTTTAAGTATAAGTGGGAGATTTGTAACAGTATACTGAAAACCAATGCTTTGAGTATAAGTGGGAGATTGTTAGGGTTATATACTGAAAGCATCACTTTTGTATTAACTTTATTTCCTTATTGTTTTTTGAATGAGAATCATATGTGCATATGTTTGCATATTGGGTTTATTATAATATTAATGCAAGTATCTGATATTCTATAAGGTTGATAATATGGTGTGAGGTGACACACAGAAGATCATATTATCAGTTCCCTATAGGATATATAAATAGTTCACAACCTAGACGGACTTGGACAATCCATTGGAAAGGTTGTAGTGTAATCTGGTATTAGTCTATCTTGACTATAGGTTTACACTAGTACACTTTGTGTGTATTGAACAGGACCACTTGTGGTTGTTCTCTTTGTACTGACTACAAAAAAGAACAAACACCTCTGTTATTATGGATGCTTATGCTCTTAATCCAGATATAATAACAGACATGTAAATGCAGTGTGCATTACTTTGACTCATAAAAGAGTGAGATTCATTATGGATCAACAACCTCTATGAATTGGGTAATAACATTGTATATATGATGGGCTATTGATTGTAAAAGGAATCCATGTCCCGATACGTCGGGTTGATGATGTCCCCTTAAGGAGCTCATAAGGATTGTCATGTAAACCCTGCAGGTGGATTACATCCGACATGAAAAATAAAGTTGAGTGGTACTACTTAAGGATAAAAGATGTCGATCAATATAGTTGTCAGTAACTTAATTTGATCGACGGACATTCGATATCTTAACATGGGGAGCTGAACGAGCATATAATAAAAGCAGTCCATAAATATAATTTGGGATTAGGAAGGTAGTGCAACAATAGCTCTTTAGTGGACCGAGCTATTGTTAATGGGCCTGGGTTGTGTGTTCGGGCTGAACACGGGATACCCAGATTCGTCAGGAGACCTAACCCTAATTTCTCCTCATAGTCCCTGCCGTAGCCTTATATATATATCCTCTATTCTTTGGCCGTTAGATTATTATCAGAGATAAGAAGTTTTCTCTAAATTCGTGATTCACGTAAGGAGAGAAAGAGAGGTCAGCCAAGGAGAAGAAAGGTTGGTAGACCGTCACCCACACGACGTCCAACCCGAGGAAGGAATACGTGCAGAAGATCTTGGGGTCGCTGACGGCTCGAGGTTGTTAGAAACTATCGTCTTCTTCTCATCGCAGGTATAATTCATGAACCCTAGATTCTGCTATAAAGGGTTAGATCACGTATTAAATCTGTTAAGCTTTTATGATCGATACGCACACCAATCCGTGGTCCTGGGAATCATCGCAGTTCTATCAATGTACTAATGAGAAGAAATATAGGGGTATTTATGCACTTCTAGGATGAGAATAGATGGCTAGAATTTAATCAAGGAGTTAGAGATTAAGGACCAAGATGAATTGGGAAGTTGTAGTAACTTCCATGATCACATAACCACCCCTTAACTTCATCCAGCTCTCTCCCTCTCTCTCTCCACAATCCGGCCACCCCTAGAAGGGTGTGCAATGCACACTCTAGTGTGTGCACGTGCCCTTTCTAGTATCCCCCATTATTAAGTTGTACAAATTTAATTAATAAATTGTCCACTAATTGTGTCGACATGACAAGTTGTGACAATTAAAAGATTAATTAATTTTGTTGGCCTCAAAATAGTGGGCTTTAGGCTCATAGGACATTTAATAAAATACATTAATTTATTAGGGTGGGCGTAAATTAGAAAAACACTCTTAGGCTTTTAAAGAGGCTTTTAGAAAATAAAGAGAAAGAAAAATATTTATTTGTTCATGTTATAAGAGATAATTTTGTAAGAAAATATACATACAAAATTTCTACATGCACTACACGTAAAAATCAACAATTCTCATTAAATAAAAATTCAGGGTATTACATTCCGGCCTATTAAAGGTGAGGTGCAGCCGTCTCTTTGCTGCACTACACAAAAGGATTTCTTTATTATTATTTTCTTGGAGTTTCAAAGCAAGGATCTTGGTTTTCTTGCGAAAAGAAGGATTTTCTTATTTTCTTTTTTATCTTCGGTTGATTCTTCAATAAGGTGAGTGACATATGTTTATCCTTGTACTGTTCTAAGCATGTTCTATGTGATGATTTATCTATTAGAAAGCATGTTAGGAATTGTATAAAGATATAATAAATTTTGATGAGTAGATGAACTGAAAAATTGAATCTTTTCATGAACTATGCTATGGATGATTAAAACTATAGATGAATTGAGATTGCTAAGAACCTGATAGAAATCATGGGTATGTTGCTTTGTATTATAATCTTGCTGATTTGAACATATACTATGAATTTTATGATGAATAGTGCTTAAGGTGAACAAAAATTGAATCTTTACTGTGTGTATATGCCTATACCCTATTTTGATGATTTGATGAAGTAAAACTTAAATTATATACTTGTTATAAATGCATATATTCATGAGTAAACTATTATAATCAGTGGGGGTATGGTTATAACAAGTTGTAAACGGAGTTTTTGGATTAAAAATATCAAGTTTTGTCGTGGATTTGAGTAATGGAAATTCAGATATGTGTGTGTTCAGCCGAAATTTGGTTTTTGTGATTTTTGTGTAGTTTTCGATGGGATTTGAGTTGTTTTGATATGAATTGTTTTGAACATGGTACTTTTTTTATTTGGTGAATTTTGATACTATATCTGATGTAGGAACAATTATATATATATATATATGTATATATATATATATATATATATATATATATATATATATATACACCACTTTACTGTTTTGAAGAATTGTCGAAAATTGATGTTTTGATAGATTTTGAGAAGTTTTCAATTGGATATGATTTGTTTTAGTACTGAGATTAAATCTAAACGTTACACTACTTCTAAGTAATAAGATTTTGAAGCTTTACCTGATACAAGTATACACAAATACACTTACATATATTCTATTTCACTGTTTTGAAGAAATTGAGTCTTTTGTGCGTGTTTTGTGAAGTTAAATTGAATCTTGATTGTTTTTATACTGAGATTGAATCAGATATTGTACTTCTATTTGATTATTTTTAAATGCTATAACTGAAGCTTAAACCCTTATATGAACACACACATATATATAGGCTGTTTTGAAGAATTTTGTGAAAAATTACTCTTTTGAGATCTTGATGTGTTTTTGATATATTTTATAAACTCCTATATGTTATAAGTCATATTTTAGCATCTCAGGAAATTTATTTTTGATTTCATAAAGTTTAATTAATGTATCAGTTGAAAACATGCACGAAACTTCAAACCTGGCTGTATGGCAGCTAGCGGTCGACTGCAAGGTTGATTGCGAGGTTGACTGTCCATTTTTTGAACTAAAATGGAGGTCGATTGTCACGATGGTCGGCTGCAAGGTCGACCACACCTGCTGTTTTGAGTTGTTTTATTGAGTTTTCTTCGTATCTTTTGAATGATTATTTCTCCGAGCTTATGGATTATTGAGCTACTGTTTTAGATGATGTTTTGCTACAGATTACCGTATTTTATAGAGAGTATTAATTTGTTTATAATAAAAATTAAATTGCTTTTGTATGACTTATAAAGAGAGTAATATGTGAATTTCAAAGGAATTGATGTTTTGTGACCTTCTATGATTTCAAAATATGATTTTCTGTTATTTAATGGATTTAATACTTTATTTCAATTCTGGAATTTTATGAGTACATTTTATAATTTTAGATTTCGTTGATTTAAGAAGTTTTCTTTATATAAACATTTTGATGATGGATTTATGAGTTTTATTGAAAGACTAGGTTTGCCTATTGACACGTGCCTATGGTACGTCTTCGGAACGGTGCACCTTGTTTGATAATATAAAACAGTTTTGGAGGTCCAGCAAATTAATTGAAGTAGCAAACATATTATATGAGAAAAATTTGGGGATACAACAAAAAATATATTATATGATTTTTTTTTTTTTTTGAATAATTTTTAAAGTTTTTAAATTTTTATTTTTTTTAGTTTTTTAATGTTTTATTTTTTAAAAATTTAAAATTTTTTATTTTCTTATTTTTTTGAATAGAAGAGGGAGGGACAGAGAGAAAAAAAAAATAATTAAATAAATATAGGAGTTGTTTTGGGTGGGGAATTTGAATTTGAGTTTTGGGGGAAAACTTTTGGGAGAAAGAATATATTTTGTGAGGTTAGATCTGGACCTTTGATTTGGGGGGGGGGGGGGGGTTGAAGGAGAGCCACTTGATAGCTTTCTTTGTGTTTTATTATATAGATTTGGTATTGATGGTTGATTTATGAGTCTCTAAAGGGTGACTGGGACCCTAATTACCGCCAGTTGAGATTTTGTGATTTGGTTAGTTGAGGCTTTGTTGTTGATCGGTTGAATTAAGTCCGGTAGGGTACACCAAACTCTATGAGATTCGTAATCAACTAATTAATTTAAAAAGATAAGGACATGCACTAGATGGTGATATGGTGAAATGAGAACATGGGTTATGGACCTCAGTATGGCCTGCGGTGTGAGATAATCCCCGAAATTATCGAGGTGTGAGTGAAATAGTCTTCGGAATTACCCGCTGTCACGTCCCGCTTCCCAAAAAGAATACGGAATACGGATACGAGACAAAAGCCCAGCGAATGATTTTCATCATCCATAAGCTGTTCAGGAATCTTTACAATATTTCACAAGATAATCAAAGTCGGAAGCAACTACAACCAGGCATGCACAATTGAAACAAGATACCAACAGAAATTACTTGAAACCAAATATAATAATCTCAAATAATCAAATTCTAAACAAGTCAAATATTATGGGTCACATCGCCTAAATACAAGATAAATATCCAAGTAATCAAGTACATCTTATTCGAGTTCAAGTAACAACAATAATAATAAAATTATAAAGCATGAAATCCAGCACTAGTACATCATCTCGCCAATACCATCTGGCAGCCGACCATCCTGATCTGCAATTAGTATATTTGCAGGAGAAGGAAGAAGAAAAACAAGTACCCGTCAATTGCAAGTTACGGGCCACATATAATGTATGATATAAGTACATGGAATTGGTAAATCTATGTAACAAACCTAGCAAGGTATAATCATGATTACAGGATATAAATCATAGCATGGCAAGATGAGCAAATATAGTAGCATGTGTCGAGTGTCAAGAAAACAAGTGTCATGCATCAAGTAACTAGTATCAAGGATCAAGTAATCATGTAGCATGTATCAAGTATCAAATCTCATGTATCATGTAGTCAAGTGTCAAGTGGGCATGTATCATATTCAAGTGTCAAGTGGGCATGTATCATGTTCAAGTGTCATGTATCAAGTCTCATGTATTTATTACTATCTAGGTAGCACTTCATGCATCCCGATTTTTACTACATGGTTGCTACAACAAACAGTTTCACTTTAGATTTCACAGGGGACCATATAGGGCAGTGTACTCAGGGACAAGCTCCAAGTATCATATAATCATGTATCATGTAAACAAGCTCCAAAACCCAAAAAAGCTATAGTGTCATGTGAGTATGTGTCATGTATATCGTGTCAAGCTCCACATGTAAACAAGCTCCAATAACCACTAGGTTCGTTTGAGTACACGTTTCTGCACTATCTACTACTAGATCTTTTCCTTAACCCCAGCTTGGTTAATTTATTATTAATATCAAACAAGCATGTAAATGTGTCACGCCCCGCTTTCCAAAATACGGAATACGAGTGCGTGACGAAGCCCAGCGAATGATCTTAACATCATTCATAAGCTGTAGGATCGACTCAGCATCACAACAAGAATATACAAGAGAAATATATAACCAAGCATGCATGAATAATTTATAAAGTAACAGAAAACAATTTGAAAACAAATAATAATGTCCACATAGTTTTCAAGTCTGGATCAAGTGTAAAACTCGGAAATAAGTCTTATACAGCAGAAGAAATAAATACCCTAAAGAAAGCAATTATTTAAACAAGTCCTTGCTCCAAGCGAAGCCTAAAATGTCTGCTCGCTAATTCCAGCAGGCAAATCATCCCAAAGTCTGCTTAATAAATATAAAAAAAGGGAAAATAGGGAAAAACAAGAGAAGCTGCCCTTAGTGCAAGCCCTTAGTGCAAGCTAGGGCCACAAATAGTAAAAACGAATACAAGTAATGGGGAACAGGAATTGGAATCAAGAACGTAACAAGGATACAACAAATAGTGGGAATCTAAGAACTAGCTAGCAAGAGGGACATCCTAGTAAACAGGCTAGTTAACAACTGCTAATGGTAAAACATGTGACAGGTGAACCTATAGGGGTATTTAACATCAAGTGACAAGTCTCGAGTCCAGCATCATGTAACAAGTGCCAAGTCTAGTGCCAAAATTTTATTTCAAGTGTCAGGTCTCAAATATCAAGTTGTCAAGTCTCAAGTAACAAGTTGTCAAGTCTCAAGTAACAAGTTCAAGTTTTGTGGTGATTACTATCTAGGTAGCACTTCATGCATCCATCTTTTTACTACATGGTTGCTACAGTCAAAGCAATTTCGTTTAGACCTAGTAATGGATTTTATAGGGCGGCGTACTCAGGTATCAAGTATCAAGAAAGTCATGGTTCATGAATCGGAAATTAAATAACAAGTTCACGAAGCAAGTTCGCGAATCCACTAGCAAGTTCAAGAACCGCACAATGGGTTCATGAATCAAACAAGTTCATGAGCCAAGTAACTGAATCCATGAATCGAACAAGATACAACAAGTTCATGAACCAAGTATTGGAAAACACGGGCTCCCTTCTGAGTACACTTACCTATATTGTCCACCCTATAGTCTTTCCCATAACCCCGGCTTATTACACTTATTAACTCTTATCAAGCAAGCATACACATGTAAAATGTTGTAATTTAATTCTAAGGAAAATTGGGAATGTCCTATATGGTGTCCAGCAGCTACATATAAAATTTCGTGTCAAACGCTCGCTGTTTACACAGCTATTAATTTGCAAAGTAAATGTATACAGCAGTTTTGCAAAACTGCGTCTACTGACACAGCTGCAGTATAACTGCCATAACTCCTAGACCGTAACTCCGAATTCAAAACTTTCGGAAGCTATCGATATCTACACATCCAGATATACAATTTCTATTCAGGGCTCGGGCCCAGTTTCAAATGATAAATGGGTCGAAACAGCAATGGAAGATTCAGGACAGCAACATGAGGGGATAACTTACTAGTTTAGATTTCGGGAAAATTTGTTATTAGGCGTCTAAATTAATGTGTGATATAAATACATGATATTGGTGGTCCAAACAGCAAATAATAAATGTTTTTTCAAGTTAAATGGTTGCAAGTTCATCAAATATTAAGTGTTACATGTGTCTACGAATTTAGGGCTCCTAAATTCATAAGTCTATGTGTTCATGTGCTCAAGGGGTAAAAGAGTCCAATAATTATAAATTAAATACAAGGAAATTTTGTGACTCTTAGAATTGTCAATTTGGAGGTTTAATATTGATCTACAATGATATTTAAGGAGGAGTCACAATCTAACTATTTGTAGTATTTTCAAGGGTGCTTGTACTAGAACAATAAATTGTACAAGGATACTTGCCTTAGTTTGACGATGACTAGATCCACTTGTTGTAGAAATTTGGGTAGAAAAATCCCAGAAGAAGTCCTCCAAGAGCACGTGCGAAAATCAACCGTAGATCGAGTTTTCCCCCACACCGGATCAACCCAAAACTGCAAACAGCGCTCGGGATCTGGTGCGGCAAAATAGGGAATAGCAAACGCAACGAATCGGATGGTTTCAGCGCAGCGGATCTGGCCGAACAGCAAACACCGAATCTAGGATTCGCTGTGGATGAACACCGAACAGCGATCACGGGCACGGATCTTGAAGCGATCCAACGGTCGAAATTTGACCCCGCCCTTTTCCCCTTTCTTCTTCTTCTTTGTTCGCTGCTTCGAAACAGAGAGAGAGAGAGAGATGGGGATGGCGACGTACGGCGGTGCTTCGACGGTGACACTACGTCGGGGAGCGACGCGGCGACTGTGGCACGGCGGAGGCGCGAGGGTGACGGGGATATGGTCGGAGGTCGAGAGCAAAGGTGAGTGAGGCGTTGAGTTTCGGTGCAGGCGAGTTGGATGGGTTTCGGAGTTTAGGGACGACGGTGGTGGGTTGTGTGGTGGTTTTGGTGCTGTGGGGTCGGCGAGGCGAAGGTCGAAGGTGGGCGAAGGTGATCGGAAAGGCGACGGAAGATGGGTTGGTTGGCGAAAACGATGGAGAAGGAATCGGGATGAAGAAGAGAGTAGCGGCTGGGGTATTGGGGTTAAAACAGTATTAGTTGGGATTAGGGTTAGGGTAGGGTTTAAATATTAGAGATTTTGGGTTAATGGGTATTAGGGTACCCGAATTGAGTAGGATCCAACAGGAGAATTGGTCAAAATGTATCAAAATGGAGATTAAAGAGATAAATGAGAAGAAATGGTCAATTCTTCATGAAGAACGACACAAAGTGCACACAAATGAATTCGATAAAAGGACCCAAAATTTGAGTTGAGATAAAAATAATAATTTTATTCAATCTGAACAAATTACATGATCTCAAATAGACGAGAGAGTACAATGAGGCACAATACTGAATAAAATATAAATACAGGAAAACAGGAGTTACAAATCCTACCCACCTTACACAAAAATTTCGTCCTCGAAATTTGCTTAGGCGGTACATAGGACAGGGTAAAAGCAATTTAGGGGGTAACAAACAAGGGATCCAAAGAAAAGTCAACTTGGTGGTAACATCAAAATAAGAAGGGAGCGGATAACAACGATGTCAAATGGAATGCAAGAAAGAGAATAGACGGTATCAAAAGGAAAGAATAACACGAGATAATAAAGCATGATAAGAAGCCGTCAGAACTGAAATAAAAAAAGGAAAAGATAGGGAAGAATCAAACAATTCAAGGAATCAACGGTTGAGGATGAATACAAGTAACAGTGGGAAGCAACGATACAAAGAACTAGTCGCAACAAGGGAATCCCGGGACCTGTGGGTTATGGGCCCACCACGCTTCCGCTGCGATACTCTGATGGTGACATTCTAATCTCCAGACATGTCATTGCAGACCACGTGACACCAAGCGACGATCCGAGCAGAAAGATAAGAATGAGACACCAGAACAAAGGGAGTATGGACTCCAAATAGGGATAGGCAATAATGCAAAATGGATATAAGGCTTGAGCTTCAATCTTCATAATTAAAAGATAGAATACGTATCAAAACTAATGGCTTTTAACAGAAATAATAACACAACAAATATCAATAATATTAATATCAATAGTAACAGAATAATAATAACAATAATAAAATAAATATAACATTGATAATAATAAAAATAGTAATAATAGTAACAAAATAATAATAATAATAATAATAATAACAGACATCAAAATCATCATAATCATACAGGTAATAATGACATAATAAAATATCAACAATACTAATAATAACGATAACACATACATGACATAATAGAATTCAACACACTGATGAAAATAATGCACTAATAATAATAATGATAGCATTAAAAATAATATCAATAATGATAATAAATGATATGGTAATAGCAATAATAACAATAATATCAATGACGTAACAGTAATAGTAATAAATAAAAAAAATAATAAGAGTACTAAAGGTAACGAAAACAATAATAATAACATCAATTGAAATGACAATAATAATAATAATACCAATAATAACGAAAATATTTCTTTACCATCAGTTTCATTATATAAGTAACGAGTCTTGAAATAATTAGTAATAGGTAGAAAATCTTGCCTCCTTAACATCAAGCTGCATGTTTGCCTTCACGACATCAGGTTGCAGGTTACCGTCCGGACATTCGGCTCCACATTTTGCCTCGCCGCTATCCAGTTGCAATTTGCCTCCATTGACATCGAGTTGCATATTTGCCATCTCGACATTAGGTTGCACCGAAGTGGTGAAATGTATATAAAATTGAGCATGCTCAGGCTCAAAATAAATTAATAATAATAATAATAGTAACGATAAAAATAATAGTACCAATAACAATAATAATAATAAAATATCGATACTAATAACAATAAGAATAACAATGATAATAACAATGATCATAACAGTAATAATAACAGTAATCGCAAAAAGAATGATAATAATATTAAAATATCAACAACACTAGTCAAAATAATAATGCAAGACAATATATAGTTTGTGCCCAATATTTTTGTGGAAGTAATTTAATATTAACAATAATAATAAAATAATGAAAACAACAATAAGAATATCAATAGTAGTAACAATAATAATAATACTAGTAATGATAACGAAAATAATAGTAATAATAATAGTAGTAGTAATAATAGCATTATACAACAAAATAAGGATTTGTCTTACTAAAATAATCCAGTAGAAATATTTTTGAAAAGTGAAGTTAAAATACATTATTGTTCGAAATAATAAAATCTTTGTTGAGAAACATTTTTATAGAAGATCGAAAATAAATATAACAATTAATAATCGAAACATAGAAAGTATTCGGAAAAATAATTATAAAGAGAAAAATAAGTAGGAGAAAAATGAAGCTACATCCAATAAGGAGTTAAAGAAAATGATGACTAGAAGGGACGAAAGAAAATTAAGGAATTGAATACGAAGGAAGAAGGACGAGGGCAAAATCGAAATTGAAGAGAATATAGCAGGGAGGAAATAACTAACATGATACTCAGTATGAATCAACAAATGAAAATGAATACAAGGCAGGGAAAGCAGTGAACGACACACGAGTTGAAATAAGAAGGGATCAACGAGGCAAGCAAGAAATCAGAGATTGCATGCACTGGAATCAAAAGAACATGGGTACGAAAAGAATAAATTGTACCCAATAAGAAATCAACAAATCAGGAGAACTGTAAAAGATGGAAGGAGCAATGAATCAAAGAATTGAATATAAAGGGATCAAAATGGATGTGATAAGACTTGTGTCCAGACCGAGTTGATTATTAAATTATTCACGTGGTTGCGTGGCCTGTTTAATATTGAGTTAATCCTGACTGAGTCAAGCCTGTCTCATGTATTAGTCAAACTAACACATTAGCCAAACCTGGCTCTGATACCACCAAAAACCTTGTCATGCCCCGCTTCCCAAAATACGGAATAAGAGTGTGTGACAAAACCCAGCGAATGATCTTAACATCATTCATAAGCTGTAGGATCGACTCAGCATCACAACAAGAATATACAAGAGAAATATATATAACCAAGCATGCATGAATAATTTATAAAGCAACAGAAAACAGTTTGAAAACAAATAATAATGTCTACATAGTTTTCAAGTCTGGATCAAGTGTAAAACTAAGAAACAAGTCTTATACAGCAGAAGAAATAAATACCTTAAGGAAAGCAATTACTTAAACAAGTCCTTGCTCCAAGCGAAGCCTAAAATGTCTGCTCGCTAATTCCAGCAGGCAACTCGTCCCAAAGTCTGCTTAATAAATATAAAAAAAGGAAAAATAGGGAAAAACAAGAGAAGATGCCTTTAGTGCAAGCTAGGGCCACAAATAGTAAAAACGAGTACAAGTAATGGGAAACAGGAATTGGAATCAAGAACGTAACAACGGTACAACAAGTAGTGGGAATCTAAGAACTAGCTAGCAAGAGGGACATCCTAGTAAACAGGCTAGTTAACAACTGCTAATGGTAAAACATGTGACAGGTGAACCTATAGGGGTATTTAACATCAAGTGACAAGTCTCGAGTCTAGCATCATGTAACAAGTGCCAAGTCTAGTGCCAAAATTTTATTTCAAGTGTCAGGTCTCAAATATCAAGTTGTCAAGTCTCAAGTAACAAGTTGTCAAGTCTCAAGTAACAAGTTCAAGTTTTGTGGTGATTACTATCTAGGTAGCACTTCAGCATCCATCTTTTTACTACATGGTTGCTACAGTCAAAGCAATTTCGTTTAGACCTAGTAATGGATTTTATAGGGCGGCGTACTCAGGTATCAAGTATCAAGCAAGCCATGGTTCATGAATCGGAAATTAAATAACAAGTTCACGAAGCAAGTTCGCGAATCCACTAGCAAGTTCAAGAACCGCACAATGGGTTCATGAATCAAACAAGTTCATGAGCCAAGTAACTGACTCCATGAATCGAACAAGATACAACAAGTTCATGAACCAAGTATTGGAAAACACGGGCCCCCTTCCGAGTACACTTACCTATATTGTCCACCCTATAGTCTTTCCCATAACCCAGGCTTATTACACTTATTAACTCTTATCAAGCAAGCATACACATGTAAAATGTTGTAATTTAATTTTAAGGAAAATTGGGGATGTCCTATATGGTGTCCAGCAGCTACATATAAAATTTCGTGTTAAACGCTCGCTGTTTACACAGCTAAATTAATTTGCAAAGTAAATGTATACAGCAGTTTTGCAAAAATTGCGTCTACTGACACAGCTGCAGTATAACTGCCATAACTCCTAGACCGTAACTCCGAATTCAAAACTTTCGGAAGCTATGGATATCTACACATCCAGATCTACAATTTATATTGAGGGCTCGGGCCCAGTTTCAAATGATAAATGGATCGAAACAGCAATGGAAGATTTAGGACAACAACATGAGGGGATAACTTACTAGTTTAGATTTCGGAGAAATTTGTTATTAGGCGTCTAAATTATTGTGTGATATAAATACATGATATTGGTGGTTCAAACAGCAAATAATAAATGTTTTTCAAGTTAAATGGTTGCAAGTTCATTAAAAATTAAGTGTAACATGTGTCTACGAATTTAGGGCTCCTAAATTCATAAGTCTATGTGTTCATGTGCTCAAGGGGTAAAAGAGTCCAATAATTATAAATTAAATACAAGGAAATTTTGTGACTCTTGGAATTGTCAATTTGGAGGTTCAATATTGATCTACAATGATATTCAAGGAGGAGTCACAATCTAACTATTTGTAGTATTTTCAAGGGTGCTTGTACTAGAACAATAAATTGTACAAGGATACTTGCCTTAGTTTGACGATGACTAGATCCACTTGTTGTAGAAATTTGGATAGTCCAAAAGCACGTGCGAAAATCAACCGTAGATCGAGTTTTCCCCCACACCGGATCAACCCAAAATAGCAAACAGCGCTCGGGATCTGGTGCGGCAAAACAGGGAACAGAAAACACAGCGAATCAGATGGTTTCAGCGCAGCAGATTTGGCCGAACAGCAAACAGCGAATCTGGGATTCGCTGTGGACGAACACCAAACAGCGATCACGGGCGCAGATCTTGAAACGATCCAACAGTCGAAATTTGGCCCCACCCTTTTCCCCTTTCTTCTTCTTCTTCGTTCGCTGCTTCGAAACAGAGAGAGAGAGAGACATGGGGACGGCGACGTATGGAGGTGCTTCGACGGTGACACTACATCGGGGAGCGACGCGGCGACTGTGGCACGGCGGAGGCGCGAGGGTGATGGGGATATGGTCGGAGGTCGAGAGCGAAGGTGAGGGAGGCGTTGAGTTTGGGTGCAGCCGAGTTGGATGGGTTTCGGAGTTTGGGGACGATGGTGGTGGGTTGTGTGGTGGTTTTGGTGCGGTGGGGTCGACGAGGCGAAGGTCGAAGGTGGGCGAAGGTGATCGGAAAGGCGACGGAAGATGGGTTGGTTGGCGAAAACGATGGAGAAGGAATCGGGATGAAAAAGAGAGTAGCGGCTGGGGTATTGAGGTTAAAACAATATTAGTTGGGATTAGGGTTAGGGTAGGGTTTAAATATTAGGGGTTTTGGGTTAATGGGTATTAGGGTACCCGAATTGAGTAGGATCCAACAGGAGAATTGGTCAAAATGTATCAAAATGGAGATTAAAGAGATAAATGAGAAGAAATGGTCAATTCTTCATGAAGAACGACACAAAGTGCACACAAATGAATTCGATAAAAGGACCCAAAATTTGAGTTGAGACAAAAATAATAATTTTATTCAATCTTCACAAATTACATGATCTCAAATAGACGAGAGAGTACAATGAGGCACAGTACAGAATAAAATATAAATACGGGAAAACAGGAGTTACAAGATGTGTAAAATATAACAAGTATATCAGGGCATGATCATGTAACAAGTTCAAGTTGCAAGGTAAACATGTGCGAGTGCAAGATAGTTCATAAAAGAATAAAAATGAATAACTCTCAAGTTCAGGACAGCAATACCACACTGCAGTAAAACACTGTTCCCAGTGTTACAAACATCCAAATCTAAATCCATCAAAACATCTAAAAAGTAGACTCCCAACCAAATCCAGCGAGTATAAATAAGTTGTATATTAATTCACAAAAACATATCTCAAAACTGATTTGAATACAGAAACTAGGTTCAGCCAGAAATCAGGAAAACATATTCAAGAGCAGGAAAACAACATGAAAACACATTCAATAAATCCACAAAAAATCTGGGGTATTTCCCTATGTGTTCAGTATCTAAATATAAAGTTTCAAAATTTTCTAGTGAAATTAGATCAGTCATAAAAAATAAGAAAGCATCACGAAACCATAGTTTGGCAAATCTGGAATTCCCAACACTGCTGTACGAAAACTATGATATCTCACAACTAGTGAAAGGAAATCCAATTTCGCCAAAGGAATATGAAAATAGATAAAATATACTAACTTTCATATTTCACAAACATTTTACATACAGTAAAAGGAATCATAGTAAAAATAAGGTGCTTTACAAAACAGCGAGCAAAATACAGTAAGTATAGATTTCATAAACGAGCATTAAAAAACACATAAAACTCATCAATAAAATTCACCAAAATTCTGGGGAACCCCCAACTAGATAAAGAAACACTGACCAAAGTTTTGGATCAAAATAATATGTGTAGCATAGTTAATAAAATCATTTAGTCATCAAGAACATCGAAAAATATCTGGAAAAGATCGACACGTCTGTAGTAAAACAGTCATAACTCACTCATATGAAAAAGAAATCAAGCAAGGTCAGAGGGGTTTGAAAATAGACAAAATTATCTAAAACTCATGTTTTATACCGAAATTAAGATACTGACTTCAAGACAGTCCAAAACAGCAAACAAAACAGATCAGCGACGAAATACAGATTTCTCCCTTGAACAACAACTCAACATATATCATACAAAACTTGTTCAAAACACAACCAAACATGAAATCGAGTCTACCAAGTATCTAAACATAATAAATTAGGGTATCTAGCATGTCTACTGTGAGACCCCGTATTTCTAGAGAGTATATATATATATATATATATATATATATATATATATATATATATATATATATATATATATATATATATTAGTATGGTATATATAGTATATATATAGTAGTATATAAGAATGAGAAGTAGAAAGAAAGAATGGAAGTGGATGATGACGTGGAAGGATGGAAAGAAAGGAAAAGAAGGAATATGTGTGTGTTTGTGATGGTTGACTTGTTGACCATATGGAATGAATGAATGGAGAAAAGTGGTGTGTGGTGTAGGTGTGGACCGGTTGACCTAAGGGGATTAATATCCCATATCGGTTGGGAGTGGGAGGAAGTATAAGCATATATTAGGAAGCCCATGATAAAGGGGTACCCAACGTCCGGACACCCTTTTGTGGTAGCCTGTGGTGGGCGTGGCTAGAATTTAGTTAATTGTGTACGTACGAGTTGAGTGCGGGGCGTTACAGATGGTATCCGATCCAACTTTCGACATCGAATGTAGGACTTGTATATAGGAAGTGAGTGATATGTGTATGAGATGCGTAAGACCCTGTGTGGGCAACGATTAGGAGACAAGTCTACATTTGACTAGAAAGGCGATCCTATGCTAGATTGCACGTCCCGTATTTAGCGAGGACGCTGAATTCTTAAGAGGGGGTGAATGTGAGACCCCGTATTTCTAGAGAGTATATATATATATATACTAGTATGGTATATATAGTATATATATAGTAGTAAATAAGAATGAGAAGTAGAAAGAAAGAACGGAAGTGGATGATGACGTGGAAGGATGGAAAGAAAGGAAAAGAAGGAATATGTGTGTGTTTGTGATGGTTGACTGGTTGACCATATGGAATGAATGAATGGAGGAAAGTGGTGTGTGGTGTAGGTGTGGACCGGTTGACCTAAGGGGATTAATATCCCATATCGGTTGGGAGTGGGAGGAAGTATAAGCATATATTAGGAAGCCCATGATAAAGGGGTACCCAACATCCGGACACCCTTTTGAGGCAGCCTGTGGTGGGCGTGACTAGAATTTAGTTAATTGTGTGCGTACGAGTTGAGTGCGGGGTGTTACATCTACACTAAGTATTTTACATGGGTCTCAACCAAAATCACGAATTCTCACAAAAGTCTCACATACATGATCAAAATCAAGAACAGGTAAATCCTAAGTTAATTCATGTCCATATTGTGTCGTAAGTCATCTATGATCAAATTTTCACAATAGAGACAAAACCCATCAAGCATATCACAAACAAGAGTCGTCTCTAGACCCAACTACTCTATAGGTGGTATTTTTGACTTGTATCAAACAAATGAATTGGAGTACAAGTTACTTGGCTTAATCGAAGATGAAGAACAACAAAAACCAAGAGTAACAAGAAAAATCCACGAACGAAAATCCGCAAATCAATGAATCTAAGCAATTAGAGCGAAAATATCCACACGAACAAAACTCCACAAAGCAAGATGATCCAAGAGGGATGAAGACAATAGCGACCTACGGCCACAAGAGAACACCATAAGAGAGAGACGAGGTATTGAGTGGTGTGAGGTGGTCGGGATGGCAAAGGAGTGGATCGGTAGTAGGAAAGATGAGGGGTTTTGGCTGTCGGAGATGGTGCTCGAGTTTGGGGTGTTGCCGTGAGGGATGCAGGCCGGGTGGGGTGTTCGGCCTGGAGGGGAGGCTCGGCCTGGTGTGTGCGGGTGTGGCTAAAGCAAGGAGAGGGAGAGGGAGAGGGAGGTCGGGTTGTGAAGTAGGGGAATTAGGGTTATGGTTTAGAGGTGTGGGGTTTATATATAGGGTTTAGTTGTGGGTTAATGGGTATTGGGTTAATGTGTATTAGGAGTAGTAATAGGATTTGTTTAATTGGGCTTCAAATAGGATACAAATGTATATGGTATCAAATAGGATTGGGGATAAATAAGACAACCAAATCACCACCACAACAAACACCAAAATAAAAAAAATAAAAAAAAATAAAGAGAACGAGACCAAAATGAAGGAAAGATCAAATAATAGAAGAACAAAATAAAAGAGACAATCAATCAAACACAAAGAGCTCAAAATGAAATAAAACGAATATATATTGAAAACAACTCCAATATAAGGTTCAGAAAAATAAATACAAGAGAGAAAATATACCAAATGAAAAATACACTAAAAAATACACAGAATGAAAAACAGGGGTTACACCCGCGGTGTGGGATTGATCTCCGAAATTATCGGGGTCGAGGCGACACTCATGGGGTATTCGTGTGATGATGCGCCATAGCTTGCGGTGTGGGGTATTCTTGAAGATTCCCAGGTGTGAGTGAAATAGTCTCCAAAATTATCTGTGGATAGAGATTGACCTCCAGAATTATCGAGGCATGGGCTAATACTCACAGTTTATCTAGATCTCATAGTAGTCATCGTAGGATTAGTTGCATAACGAGGGATTTAACCCTATCAAGTGGAGAACGTTAAGGGCTTGCACCGGATCTATGTAGAGTGGAGTGCATAGATTCGACAAGTGTGCATTAGAGAGTCAGCATATGGCATTGGTGTTTTCTTGACTTGGTTTTATGCATGTTGTTTTTTGTTTTCCTGCACTTGACACTTAGTCTAATTTCAGTTGATGTTTTCATGTTTTATTTATTGATATTTCTTGTTCCATTCGTTACTACTGTTGGTACATATTGTTTATGACTCTATTCCTTATGTTTTATTTATGTTGCATTTCTTTTATGTCACTCACACCGTTATGGCTGAGCGCTGTAGTTTTGGGGGTTATGGTTATCTCTAGCCTCATATTTTACAGGTAGGTACCTATTGCATTGGAATTTGGATGCATGAGATAGAATAATGTTATGGCTTATGTAAATTATAAAAGATTGTGTTGTAAAGGAAAGAATTTGTAATTCAAGGTGTTTAAATTTTCCGCTGTGTTTTGTAAGGGATTGATGTAATAAAAGTTGAAAAAAAAAAATTATCTGTGTTTTGGCTATGTTTACTATTACAATTGAGGTTGATGGTTGGTATTGTGCCACGTATTTTTGAGATATTATATTAAAAATTTGGGGTGCTATAGCGATTGGTATCAGAGCATGCTTCAATTGTAATGATAAACATAGTATAAAAATAAACCTAGGAGTGGACACTAGAGCGTGAGTACCTAGGTGTGGACATTTGAGTGTGAGTATCACATAGTGTTAAAGCATGATGTTTTGGTTTGAGGTATGGCTGAGGTTTTGCCATGGGGTATTTATGTGAATATGAATTGTGTTGTGATGCTATAACTTTACCCTCATTTTGCAGTATTCAGTAATGGCAAGGCCCAGGACCAGGAATGGTAATGGTGATGGGGCTGGAAGTTCCAATAGGACTGGACTTGATCTTAAGACTGAGATTGCCAGGGTGTATCAGACCTTGAACGCATTCATGGAAGCTAATATGTCACAGAATCAGAATCAGAATCAAGGGGCTGGACCAGTATTTGTTAATGTTGATCCGATGAAGTAGGTTGAGTCCTTCAAGTGAATGAAGCTGCTTGTTTTTGAGGGGCAGTCTGATCCAAATGAGGCTGATGATTGGATTGGACAGATGGAAAAGGTCTTCGAAGTCTTGGAAACCCCAGCAGTCAATAAGGTGAATTTGGCTACTATGCAGTTAGAGAAGGATGCTGACGTCTGGTGGCAGTCAGTGAAGAGGACTTTTGGAGATCAAAAAGTGACTTGGGTGGCTTTTATGGATGATTTCAAGGATCGTTTCTTTCCTCTGGATATTCAGGAGAAGAAGGCAACGAAATTCTTAAATCTGCAACAAGGCAATATGACAGTGTGTGAATATGAGACTAAGTTCGCCCAACTGTCGAGGTATGCATTGGAGCTGATTGTTGATGAAGCGAAGAATGCCAAGAAATTCGAGCAGGGCTTAAGGCCGAATTTGAGCTCACAGATGATTCCGTTGGGCATCAGGTGGTTTAATAAGCTCGCGAGGAGGTCGGCAACGATGGAAGAGGATATGGACCAGTTCCAGAAAAAGCAAGAGACTTGGAATAGGAATAAGATGCCAGCAGTTAGTCAGAGTGGGAAGAAGTTCCTAATGAAGCATGGCAAGTTCAGTAGGCCTGTGTAGAAGGCACCCGCAACTCAAGAGTTGGCTTGTTACTACTGTAAGGAGGCAGGTCACTTTAGGACAGCGTGTCTTAAACTGGCGAAGCAGAATTGTTTGCAGTGTGGGCAAATGTGGCATACTAAGCTTTTCTGTCCACAGTTGAGGAAGGAAGGTTCGGGCGGAGGCAAATTTCAGAGGCAAGGGCGAGTGTTCACATTAACTAAGGAGTATGCGGGTAACTCAGAGGATGTGATCTAGGGTATGCAAGAATTTTAAATTTTATTTATTCAATGTATTAAGTAAAACTTTGTTTGAGAATAAATTAGAGATTTGAGTATCATTCTTCATGTAACAAGAATTGTTTTGGTTAATGGAATAAAAGCAAAAGTTTTATTTGATACTGGTTATTCACATAAATTTGTGTCGCCCAATTTTGCAAAAGTCTTCGGTGTGGAACCTAAGTTGTTTCCAGGCAGAGTCTTGTCGGTGACAATACCGTTACGAGAAGAATTGATTGCTGATTGATATTACGAGGGCTGTGATATCGAGATTGGTGGGAGATTATTTGGCATTGATCTCATCGAGCTGCAAGTTCTAGGTGTGGATGTGATTGTGGGCATTGATTGGATGGCAATATATGATGCCACAATTGAATGCAAGAAAAAAGAGGTATTGGTGAAAGCACAAGGAGGTCCCGTAGTGACTTTTCAAGGAAAAAGGAAGGACCCGAAAGTGGCTGCAGTGGTATCTAAGTTGATGATTCCAGATGAAGTCAGAAGCATTCCAGTTGTCAGGGATTTTCCTCCAGTGTTCTTGGAAGATTTACCGGGATTGCCGCCGCAGCGAGATGTGTTCTGTATTAATGTTCAGCCAGGGAGTTCTCCGATTTCTAAGGATCCGTATAGGATGGCACCTGTAGAGCAGGACGAAGTTAAGAAGCAGATTATGGAATTACTGAGTAAGAGTTTTATCAGGCCAAGTTCTTCACCGTAGGGTGCGCCAGTGTTTTTGGTGAAGAAGAAGGATGAGTCATTGAGGATGTGCATTGACAATCAAAAGTTAAATAGGGTGACTATTCAGAACAAGTATCCGCTTCCACGGATTGATGATCTGTTTGATAGGCTTCGTGGAGCAGCTGTGTTTTTGAAGATTGATTTGAGATCAGGGTATCATCAGGTTCGAGCCAAGGAGGAAGATGTGAGTAAAATAGCTTTCAGGACTCGTCGACTCTATGAGTTTTTGGTAATGCCATTCGGAGTGACGAATGCGCCGGCAGTATTCATGGATATGATGAATCGGATATTGTGGCCGTTTATTGATTCCTTCGTGGTTGTTTTCATTGATGATATTTTTTTTGGTGTATTCGAAGTCGGAAGAAGAGCATTCTATGCACTTGAAAGAGGTATTGAAGAAGTTATAGGAGCATAACTTGTATGCCAAACTATCGAAGTGTGAGTTTTGGATGTTTGAGGTAACTTTTCTTGGTCATATCCTTTCTAAGGAGGGAGTGGCCACTTATCCTCAGAAGGTTGAAGCAGTGAAGGATTGGCCCAGGCCAACGACAGTGAGGAAGTCAGAGGTTTCTTGGGTTTGGCTGGGTATTACAGGAGATTCATTCAAGGCTATGCACAGATTGTAGTTCCTTTGACAGGGTTAACTCGGAAGAATGTGGCATTCACATGGATTGATAAGTGTGAGGCGAGTTTCCTTGAGCCAAAGGAGAGGTTGACGACTGCGCCTATCTTAGCTTTGCCACAAGCTGGGAAGGATTATGATATCTTCAGTGATGCATCTCTCAGAGGTTTGGAGCGTGTCTTGATGCAGAAAGGCAAAGTTATTGCCTATGGTTCGAGGCAGTTGCATCTGCATAAGAAGAATTATCCGACGCATGATGTGGAGTTAGCAGCTATTATCTTTGCCTTGAAGCTGTAGAGGCATTATGTATATAATGAGAAGGTCAACATGTATACCGACTACAAGAGCTTGAAGTACATTTATCAGCAGAAGGAACTAAATCTTCGACAGAGAAGGTGGTTAGAAGTGTTTGAAGATATTCGTCCTGAGATCAAGTATCATCTAGGCAAGGCGAATGTGGTGGCCGATGGGCTTAGTAGAAAGAGCAATTTGTCGAGTTTGATCACTACTCAGGGTGAGTTGGCAGCAGAGTTTGATCAGGCAGGTATCAAGGTTGTACTGTACGGTTTGGGAGCATCTTTTGCTCAGTTGAGGCTGCAGCCTTCTTTGAGAGAGCAGATTGTGGAAGGTCAGAAAGCAGATGCAGAGATTCAGAAGATGTTGCGGCAGGTTTCCGATGGCAAGTTGTCAGAGTTTTGTGTCCAAGATGGAGTTCTTTGGATGGGTGAAAGGTTGTGTGTTCCGGAGAATGCAGATTTAAGGGAGAGTATCTTGCAGGAGGCATACAGTACATTGTTGTCAGTACATCCTGGAGGCACAAAGATGTACAAGGATATCAAACAACACTTTTGGTGGTCAGGTATGAAGAGAGATGTGGCAGATTTTGTGGCAAGGTGTCTGACTTGTCAACAGATTAAAGCAGAGAATCAGAAACCTGAAGGTTTGTTGTAGCCATTGCCTATTCCAGAATGGAAATGGGAGAATATCAGCATGGATTTCATCACAGGGTTGCCAAAAAGTCCGAAGGGCAATGACTCAATTTGGGTTATTGTGGACCGTTTGACTAAGTCATCTCACTTTTTGTCCATGAAGATTACTTGGTCATTGGAGAAATTGGCCGAGCTGTACATTGATGAGATTGTGAGGTTTCTTGGAGTTCCTATGTCGATTGTGTCCGACAGGGATGCGAGGTTCACTTCGAGATTTTGGAAGAATTTGCAAGCAGCTTTGGGAACCAGAACTGATTTCAGTACTGCTTTTCATCCACAAACTGATGGTCAGACTGAAAGGGTGAATCGGGTATTGGAACATATGCTGAGGGCTTGTGTTATGGACTTTGTTGGCGGTTGGGATAGGTACTTGGCATTGGTTGAGTTTGCTTATAATAATAGTTACCATGCGAGTATCAGAATAGCTCCGTATGAAGCTTTGTATGGGAGGAAGTGCAGGAGACCTATTTGTTGGTATGAAGTTGGCGAAAGGCAGATGTTTGGGCCTGAAATTGTGCAGCAGACATTGAAAAAGATTGAGTTGATTCGCAAAAGGCCGATCGAGGCTTAGAGTCGGCATAAGAGTTATGCAGACACTCGACGAAGAGACTTGGAGCTTGAGGTTGGGGATGTAGTCTTTCTCAAGGTATCTCTGACCAAAGGAGTGATCAGGTTTGGTAAGGGAGGCAAATTGGCGCCAAGGTATATTGGGCCATAAAGGATTTTGTGGTAGATTGGTAAAACAACATATAGGTTGGAGCTTCTAGAGGAATTGGCATAGGTGCATGATGTGTTCCATGTGTCGAAGTTGAGGAAGTATGTGCTAGATCAGAGTCATCAGTTGGTAGAAGTGCCTGAAGGTCTACAGGTGAACTTGAGTTACAAGGAGCAGCCTGTAGAGATTGTTGATCGTAGGGAGAAGGTGTCGAGGAATAAGGTGATACCTATGGTCAAGGTGTTGTGGAGGAACCAGCAGTTAGAGGAGGCTACTTGGAAGCCGGAGGATTGCATGCAGAAGAATTTTCCGGACCTTTTTGTATGATTGTATTATTTTGTATGATTGTACTCCTTGAGTTAAGTTGTATTTCTTTCATTAGATTACATTCTCTTGTGTGGTTGTATTCTTTGAACCATGTTTCCATCTATGAGATTTCATTTCCTTTTGCTTATATTGTTTGGTCCCTATTAGTAGTAATTATGAGGAAAGAACTGTTCTAAGGAGGGAGTGATGTAATACCCCAGATTTTTAAATAATGTTTTTAAGATTAACAAGTGAATTAAAATGATTTTTGGTGATTTAGTAAATATTTTTCTGAAATTTACCTTTTTACACGTGTAAATATTTTCTTGGAAAGTTCAAAGTTAGAAATTATTTTGGGGAACCCATTATTTATTATTATATATTATTTGTGAATTTTCTGGATTTTTCTTATAGTTATTTGACTTATTTGCAAATATTACAAAAAGAGGGACTTTTGTGCAAAATTATCACTTGGAGTGAAAACTTCATATTTTCAGATTTTTGGGCTAATCATGATGGCTAGTCAATTCAGAGGTATATATTTTACTTTTTGTTTTAATAAATTAGTTTATTTTGCAAGTTTTGATAAAGAAGGGTCTTTTTGCAAAATTGCCACTTAGAGGGAAAAAGTACAATTTTGTTTTTCTGGGTTTTACAAAACAAGTGCTGGCCAGATATTAGGGTGGTTATTTTGTTTTTAAATTTAAATTGAATTGGTCTATCTAATTCCCAAATATAAGGATTTATATATGTAAAGATATATTCAAAAGGGATATTTTACAAATCTACTCAAAAACCCTAAAAACTTTAATTTTCGGCCTACTAAAGGTAAGGTGCAGCCGTCTCTTTGTTGTACTACACAAAAGGATTTCTTTATTATTTTCTTGGAGTTTCAAAGTGAGGATCTTGGTCTTCTTGCGAAAGGAAGGATTTTCTTATTTTCTTTATTATCTTCGGTTGATTCTTCAATAAGCTGAGTGACATATGTTTGTCCTTGTATTGTTCTAAGCATGTTCTATGTGATGATTTATCTATTAGAAAACATGTTAGGAATTGTATGAAGATATAATAAATATTGATGAGTAGATGAACTAAAAAATTGAATCTTTTCATGAAACTATGCTATGGATGATTAAAATTATATATAGATGAATTGAGATTGTTAAGAACCTGACAGAAATCATGGGTATGTTGCATAATATTATAATCTTGCTGATTTGAACATATACTATGAAATGTATGATGAAATTTCAGTGAGTGAAATAGTCTCTGAAATTATCTGTGGATAGAGATTGACCTCCGGAATTATCGAGGCATGGACTAATACTCACATTTTATCTAGATCTCATAGTAGTCATCGTAGTAGGATTAGTTGCATAACGAGGGATTTAATCCTATCAACTGGAGAACGTTACGGGCTTGCACCGGATCTATGTAGAGTGGAGAGCATAGATTTGACAGGTGTGCATTAGAGAGTCAGCATATAGCATTGGTGTTTTCTTGACTTGGTTTTATGCATATTGTTTTCTGTTTTCCTACACTTGACACTTAGTCTAGTTTCACTTGATGTTTTCATATTTTATTTATTGATATTTCTTATTCCATTCGTTACTACTGTTGGTACATGTTGTTTATGATTCTATTCCTTATGTTTTATTTATGTTGCATTTTTTTATGTCACTCACACCGTTATGGCTGACCCCTGTAGTTTTGGGGGTTAGGGTTATCTCTAGCCTCTTGTTTTACAGGTAGGTACCTATAGCATTGGGATTTAGATGCATGAGATAGAATGATGTCATGACTTATGTAAATTGTAAAAGATTGTTTTGTAAAGGAAAGAATTTGTAATTCAAGGTGTTTAAATTTTTCGCTGTATTTTTTAAAGGATTGATGTAATAAAAGTTGAAAAAAATTTATTTATCTGTGTTTTGGCTATATTTACTATTACAATTGAGGTTGATGCTGGGAATTGTGCCACGTATTTATGAGATATTATATTGGAAATTCGGGGCGCTACAGGCGGGGATAGGGAAGACAGCTATTGATTAGGATTTGTATTTTTGTGTTTTAAGGTTTGCAATAGGATTGTATTTATAGAATGCAGTTAGGTTGTTGGGTTAATGGGCTAGGATCCAATAATAATTGGTTTGGGTCTAGAAGTAATTGCAATTGGGTTTTCGGTTCAATAAGAGATGGATTTAAAGACAATAGGGTTCAAATAAATTACTCAAAATCAAATAAAAATGGGATCAACAAGAAAATAGCTCAACAAGAAGAACAAGAGAAATTCATGAACAAAATTTAATTAAGATGATCAAGAAAAATAGGGTATTTTATTCAAATACAAAATACAAAATATTACAATGAAGGAAAAAATGAAAAGAACAAAAATGGTAGTTACAATCCTACCCACCTTACAATGAAATTAATCGCATTCAGTTTTTTTATTGAAATAGAAATAAACAAATTAGTTAAACAACATATAAAAAAATATTTTAAGAAAAAAATTAAAAACTCAATATTTCATCCAACCAAGGAATAAGACAAAACCGGTATCTTATCATATCAATAGAAAACCCTAAAAAAGATTTGCCTATTAAGTATCTAACAAACAGTCCATCTGCCCCTCGGGCAGTATACTATCAACACATTTCGTTGCTTCTCTCACTATTTTAACTCGATGTGAAAGGGTGTGTTTGAAAAATATTATTTTTAACTATTACGTATCTTATATTATTAATGTTAACATATTTCAAGATTTTGGAAATTTTTCACTTAATTTTAACATCAAATCAAAGTAGAAATCCACACCATCAATTTCTCACCCTGGTCCTATATGTGTGAAATCTACATCAATCATGTTTTGTTGAACCTATACTAAAAATAATACATGAAAAAAATTATTTGGCTCTAAAAGAGAATATCAAATAGGTAGCTCATGCATACATATACAATATGCAATGAGAATATACATATTATCTCCTATATCTTGTAAAATTTAAGTCTTAAAATTTTAAATTAGATATCGAGTAGATATGTAAAACATAAGTATCATTTTTATAGGATATGATAAGAAAAGGAATCATGTAAAATCAACAAAATAAATATTAATTAAGTTCATTCTATTAGTAGTAATGTTTATCTAAAAATAATTAATATATATGACATAATTATGTTATAGCACTCAAGAGTCATGTAATGTTTTATTTGTCATGTATTTAAAAGTCAATTGAAGTGCTTCAAATTTAGAGACATTAATATCAATTATCATTTTTCTCATGCATCATTTCAACAAAGCAAAAGATGATGTGAGAATTGAAATATTTATAAACAATCACAAATACAATTGACTATGTATAGAAATATGTACAACCCGTTTGTTACTAACTTCTAAATTGGAAACTGATAGAATTAATTGAGTGAGATATTCCCCTATAACGTTACCAAGGGATGGAGTTAAAGAAATAAGAATCTTTAGTGGATAGAGACACTTATCATGAAATGCCACGTGACAAAAGAAAATGAAGATGATATATGTGAATCTTTAAAAATGCCACGTGGCGTAAGGAAAAGAATAAAAATGCCTACATGACATAAATAAAAGAATCAAAACTCAACTTTATATATATACCAACAAATGACCTGTGCGATGCACGAGCAAGCCAAGAATACATAATGAACAAATAATATTGAAAAAAGTAAATTTAAAAAAAATACAATATACGATAACATGTGTGTCTTATCTGTGCATATATTTACGTTAAATTTTTTAATATCTATTAGTTTAACTTTGGTTTAGATTTTAAAATATATTAATCTGTTTTAAATTTAATATTACATGAGGCAATACAAATCCTTTGTCTGAAAGATTTTTGTTCTAAGTAGTTTTTTTTAATCACCTATCTTTTTTAGTTGTGATCTTTTGTAGTTTAAATTGTATTTACATAGAGCATCAGTAGTTGTGAGAAGTTAAAATTTGAGTATTTGGCAAATAGGAGTAGAAAATTTGGAAATGTGTTGTAGTCGTTAAACCCAAAAAAAGGCTTTTGAGTTTAAAAAAGAAACGGAAAAGAGATGATTTCCCTTCTCGTTCATAAATTTTATATTTTTTATTATTTCCATCTGTTGCTGCTGATTTTGGTGTGGGAGCAAACAGATGAATTTATAGATTCTTTCGGAAACAATAAAGGCAAACCTGTTGACCTTCACTAACGCTTGATAGGTTCTTATCGCTGCCGTTAATCTGCAAAACGTTCGATACACCGGGATGGATTCCGGCGACGAACCCTCCGATGCTCAAGTCAGCAATCAGGAAGATTAGGAAAGAGCATTTTTGTGGAAAAATATTGATTATCTCGTTTTGGTGGGGGGAGAGGGGTATTTATAGTCGCCTTAAGAGACAATTTAGAGATAATTATTTTTCTCTATGTTCCGGTGTTTTTGGATAAGATGTAGAATTTAAACTCGTTTCATGATAAGAGAGGCGGTTTAAACCGCCTCTTAGAGATAATCACAAATTTGAATTAATCTTTAAATATATGGGCTGGTTTGAAACGAGTTGCCACCCACGCCCAATAGGACAACCATTTTTGGTTACTGGGTTCTGTAGAGAGACTCAATTCTCGTTTCAGACCTGTTAGTAGGTGAAATTACTATTTTACCCTTGAGTACTTTAAGATTAGTGCTTGGTTTGAACGGTATCGATTTAATCCTATTGTTAGCCATATCACGAGCCCCCCACTCCCAAAGACTGAGTTTAATAGCCTTTGGGGAGTAGTTTTCTTATTTTAATGGCATACGAGATTTTATCGGAGTTCTTTAGGAGCTTCAGAATCACACACGGGGCTTAACAGAATTTACTTGAGCTTGGCTTGTACTCAGATGTGTTTGTGGGATCTTTCGGATTTTCCATTGATTTTTTCTAATTTTAAAATTATTTTTCAAATTATTTATTGAATTTTGCGAAGTAACAATTTATTTTCAAAAAATATTAATCAATCATTCTAATTAATAATTATTTTTCCAAGAGTTCAAAAATATTTTTCCCTAATTTGTAATTATTTTTTAGAGTTTTTGATTTTTTTTTTGAATTTTTAATTATTTTTCGCAATTTTTAAAAAATTAATTCGATTTAATAATTAAAATAAAAGAATTAATCAATTAATTATCGATGTGGCGCAATTTGGAGCGCTGATCACGCCTCGGCCCGCTTTTCTGAACGATCAGGCGGCTATAGGCATTTTGACTGGTCATCAACTTTTCGCCCAAACGGGCGTCCGCCGATCCCCAACGACACTTCGACAGGCTGGCACGTGGCGGAGTTGTCGTCGATGTCAAGAAGGCTTCGGCGAGAGCTGCCGAAGTCTAGAGGGACTTCCTGGAGTCGACTCGTGGAGTAGTTGACTAGTCAACGTCATTTCTCCACTTTCGACATCGGTGACAAAAATGCTCGGAGCAACTTGCCAAAGTTTGAAGATTCTTCGAGAAGGCAACGCGTGGAGGTGTTTGACAGTTGACTGTTGACTAATTAATGCCATTTCTCCAATTCGACGTCGGTGACAAGAATGCTCATAGCAACTTGCCAAAGTCTGAAGATGCTTCGAGTAGGCAACGCGTGGAGATGTTTGACCGTTGATCAGTCAATGCTATTTCTCCATTTTCGACGTCGGTGACAAGAATGCTCAAAGCAACTTGCTGTAGTCTGAAGATGCTTCGATAAGGCGATGCATGGCGATGTTTGACCGTTAACCGTTGACCATTCAATGCCATTTCTCTCTTTTCAACATCGGTGAAAAGAATGCTCGAAGCAACTTGCCGAAGTTTGAAGATGCTTCGAGAAAGCGACGCGTGGAGATGTTTGAACGTTGACCATTGACCAGTCAAAAGTCTTTTGGGATTCCCATGATTTTTGTCATTTTTCTCTTAATGGGCCTGGCCTTTGCATTTTTTGGGGGCCTTTTAACCTTGGTGAATGTGCCAACAATCACTTTATCTATAAAACTTCACCCATTTTCATTTTCTCATTCTCTATGTCACGCCCCGCTTCCCAAAATACGGGAATACGAGCACGTAACGTAGACCCAGCGAATGATTATGCATCATCCATAAGCTGTACCAGTCTAACTCAATAATATATAAGAGAAACAACCACGCAGGAAAAGAATATAATCACATAAACAATGAATAAACTCAAAGATTATCATGAAATAAATTTACCAAATAATAATCCAACATCTGGGATAAAAACAAACTTCAGGTCATAAAGCCCAAGAATACAAAGTAGGATAAAAAGAAATACAATAAGCAAATAACAAAAGATAGCTACGAGGTCTAATAGTCCAGCTCCGATCATCAGAGAGTTTGCTCACCAATACCTTCTGGGATTGCTCCTTTGGTACCTGTAATTTTTTGTTCTAAAAAGAAAGAAAAGAGTGCCCTTAGAGCAAGTCGTGGATAGCAAGTAGAGAAAACAGAGGATAAAGGAAAGCATGTATATGAAAGAGAAGGACCAGGGTCAAAGTCAAAGAGCAAAGTAAAGACAGACAGTAATATCAAAGGGTTACAATAATCACACATGTAATGCGTTATTTCAAGTCAAGTTCAATACAGGATCAAGTATGCAGGTTATTAGTCATTTTATTAGCTTATCTAGTGCACGTACTACTGGATCCCATTCCACAGGTTCGGCGCAAACATACAGTGAACGTTTTAGACTGATGGTGAATTCATGGATCGTGTACTCGGCGTCGATGACGATAGTTTTACAATCAATAATTAACAATCAATAATTTGTAATCAATACTTCTTCCAATCAATATTCTCCTCCTTCCAATACAATATTTCTTCTCCTTCCAATACAATATAACGATAAGGCCTTGCCGAGTACATTTTCCGATCGTTCACTTCCAAGTCCTATCCATAATACCCCGGCTTGTTATTAAGTCATTTTCATCCTATGTGAGCATGCAAGAAGGTGTCAATATTGTATAATACTAAGTGTGTCTAATTCTATGCATTGCAGACAAATCATGAAGCAAACAGGTCATTTACACAAAATTCCATAATCAGGACAGCATGACCTTGCTGTACTAAAATATGGATTACAGCCACTACAAAATAGTAAATCTGAATCCGTTGGAAGGACTAGAAAGTAGACTTCCACACGGTTCTATAGAATATAATTAAGTCATATAAAAGATACAGGGACTAGGGTGAAAACTCTATTCTATTCAGGTTTTATGTTCAGGAAGCATGCAGTAAGTTGTGTTCAACTAATTATTTCAGGTCAGAAAACTCATTAATAAAATCTATAAAAATTCAGAGAAGTACCTATACATGTCTAGGTCTAGCCTAATTTATTTCAGAATTTTCTTCTACTGTTAACAGGGTCAAATAAATTATAGAACAGCAGGATACGCATGCAATTGTGAGTCTGAAATTTCTAACATGGCTGTACTAAAATGTAGATATCTAGCAAATGACACATCAGAACTTAGATCCGTCAAAAGGGTATTAAAGTAGACATCAGAGGCTCAAAATTCATGTTGTAAAGGTAATTCAAATTATGACATTAACATGGTTGAAAATCTGATTCAAAAATAAACAACTAACAGTCCAGAAATTGTCTTAACATGAATAAGCAATACATAAATCATACCATCATATATTTCATGCAAATTGGCAATCAAAGTGATCCTAGGTGTTAACATGCAAATTTCTATGTTTAAGATACAATTATCACAGGCATGGCATCAATTCATTAATCAACTTTAATCTAGCACATTCAATTTAACATGTCCAATTTATCAAGTAGTCCTATGCATGAATCTAGTTGTTTAAATGTGCATATACATGAAACAATGGGGACTAGATTTTAGATCAAAGAGAAAGCACGATGTTAAGAGTATGTTGGGTTAGCTCGTATAAACCCTCGATAAACTCAACGGAATTGTCAAAGCAGTATTATAACAAAATGGACGGTATCTACTTGCAGGAGATCAAATAAACTTGAACAGAATAAAATGCTAGTTCAAGAAGAGACTTGCTTGTTAATTTGCAAATTCAAATAATAAGAATAATGAGATCAGAATGCCGGCGAAAATCCCAAAAGACACGTGCAAAATACGTGCAAAACCAAAACAGCACAAGACCAAAATTCCACACTGGATCTCCGCAAAACAACAAACGGCAAACCCAGATCCACTCCAACAAAATAGCAAACACGGGAACCAACCACTCACACACAGCAGATCGGGGGCAAAACAGTGAACACCAATCCCAGATGCACTGTGCCAAAACAGCAAACGGCGAAGGTGACCAATCACCTAACGTCTCCTACCTTCGGCAGAGAGAGAGAAGGAGAGAGCAGGAGAGACTCGGCGATGGCGCGGCACTGCGACGGGGCGCTTGGTAGCGGCGACCACGGCGAGGCGACGCTGTGGTCGGCGACTCTGTTTTCGGTTGGAATACAGAAAAAATTTATTCAAAATAATTATAACTATTGTTTAAGAAAATATTTTAACTAAGAACTCAAAATGAATTTAACAATAACAATGTATAAATATCGAGATACAAAAAAATACTCACGGAAATACGTATTTGCGGAAATAGGGGTTACACTCTAAGTTTTTACTCAGGCGATTTTCACATTCTAGCAAGAGCTTCCGGCAAAGGTTCTCTATTTTCGGTGATCTTTTCTGACCGTTGCTGTCAAATCAAGGTAATTCTCAGCTAACTTAATTTACTTTTAGAGATTGTCTAGCATTGCTTCGGGGCAAGAGACCTTCCCCATTGTCGTCATTGAGCTGACCTCTAGTCAAGCTCCTACAGTCGAAAAGGGCATAGTAAGGGCCACTTCGGTAGTTGTGGAGACAATAGTAGAGAAGGAGCTGAGAATGGGGGAGTTCGGTAGACTACCCGGACCCCTGACGGGGCTTCATCGAGTTCGGGAGCTTCCGGATGACCTTGCCGAACGTATCGTGTATAGTCGGGGCCGGGACTTCGTGGAGAATGCTGCTTGGGAAACCTCAGAGGCCGAGGACACCATCTCCATACTCAACGAAAAGGACTTGAAATCAATTCGGGAGTGTTTTCTGATCCCGAGCGAATTTGAGTTGATGCTGCCTAGACCTGGGGTGAGGGTCAATTTGCCGATGGTTATGGACATGTGTTTTTGGCCCGTCGATGCTTTCTTAGCCGGAGTTCAACTATCGCTTCACCATTTTGTTGCCGAGGTGTTACGATGGTACCGGGTCAACCTAGTCCAATATATGCCGAACCTGTGGAGGCTTATCAACGGATTCATCCTCCATTGTCAAGCAGCCAACTTTGAGTCGCGGTTGAGTGTGCTGCGTACGGTGTACTGGATACATCAGTAGCACAAGACGGAGTTCAGGTTCTATCTATCTCCGAGGCTTGGGACAAAGCTCGTCAGCTGTCCGGACTCGATCAAGAACTGGAGGGAAAAGTTCTTTCTGATTTGAAGTCCAGATCCATGGAACATTCCGACTACTTGGGTCGAGGAGATTCCGAAGTGGGCGAAGGTGAACCCTGTTCTTAGCCCCGAGGAAATAGAAATGGTACAGATGCTTCTTGATCGACCGAAGTTCGATTGGACGGAGTTGACGGAGGAGGTGCTCTTCAGGGGGGGTCTCAGCCTTATAAACCCCAGTATGCCTTTATTTTTTTAGTTCAGCGTTGTTGTTGTTATTTATTTATTTATTTATTTATTTATTTATTTATTTAATTGAATCTTTATTTTATTTTATCCTCGACATATTTTCGTCTTTGCAAACTCGATGGACTTCGACGAGATGCTTGCGGAGTGTGGGGTTCTGAGCAGCAAGGCCCCCACCAATATGAAGGAAGAGGTTGGCCACAAAGATTTCTTCTTCGTCGAAGGTGAAGACTGTTGCTACCGCCGCAGAGCATTCCTCAAAGGAGGTTGCGGTGGGTCTCGCAACCGGCGACTTCGGCGGCCTCGTTAGTCTTCGTTGATGCGGAGGCCTTCCCCATGTCGGCGTCCTTGGCCTTGGAAGTCCTGCCTCTAACAGCAGAGGCTGAGGAATTTCTTACCGAGGAACATAAGAAGATTTTTCTCCCTGACTAGCAATCGGGAAGCTTGATGGATTCCTCGGCAATTCGTCTTCTTGCGCAGGCGGTTCGACATCTTGCCACACCGAAGGACAAGGCTGCCATGAAGGCAGGGACCGTTGGCGACGATGTGCTTGAGATAGCTCGAGTCGCCATGTCGGTGAGTCATCTGTCATTTCCCAATCTTTTCTTTTTTGCTAAGTGTGGGTGTTCTTCTAGCTAGAATTACTGGGTTCTGCTTTTCTTGCAGATCACTTGCTACTTCGGGCATCTGATGGAGAAGATGACCGAGCAGGAGAAGGAGCTGAAGCTTGAGTATGAAAGAGCTCAGGCTGACAAAGAAAGGATCACCAAACACCTCGAGCAGTTGAGGATTAGGACGAGATGAAGACTTCGAGGGTGGAGCACCTCGAGGCCGTTGCCGCCATGCTAGAGGCAGACAACGCTCGGTTGCGGAAGAAGCAGGAGCTCACGGCAAAAGAGAAGGAAGAGGGGGTCGCGGCTACGAAGATGGCTGCGGCAAAGGAGGCCGAGGAGGAGGCGATGGAGAAGGCCAAGGGATTTCTCTGTGTGAACATGGAGAAGGCTTACGCTCGAGTCATAGATAAGGTCTCAGAGAAGTTCCCCGGCGTCGACTGTGCCGGGTGGCGTCTGTTCCCCAATCCTATCCCCGGGTTCGACGAACTCTCAGAAGGAGGCAAAGAAGACGAAGAAGAGGGCCCAGAGGAAGAGGTCAAAGGAGGCGAGACGGGGGCAGATGCGGCTCCAGATTGCCCTATTTGGATAGATTCCGATAAGCGGAGTAGAAGTTATGCCTTTTACAAGACACATCACCCAGCTTGGACTGTGAGCTCACTGTTTGACTTGTTCAATGTTTTTGTGTGTCTTACTGAATTTAGGAAAGTGACCAACTATAGAGTTGTAGTAGAGTCTCTCACCTTTCCAAATTGCCCTATTTGGTTAGATTCCGATAAGCGGAGTAGAAGTTATGCCTTTTACAAGACACAGCAGCCAGCTTGGGCTGTGAGCTCGCTGTTTGACCTGTTCAATATTTTTATGTGTCTTACTTACTGAATTTAGGAAAGTGACCAACTAGAGAGTTGTAGTAGAGTCTATCACCTTTCCAAATTGCCATATTTGGTTAGATTCCAATAAGCGGAGTAGAAGTTATGTGCTTTGAAAGTTTACAGCTTTGGCTGTCATTTGTTAGTTTTTGCGTGTGTTCATGGGACGGTAGACTGAGTTCCATAAGGAATCTGAAAAAGTCATCAACTAGAGTATTGTAGTATATATTCCCACCTTTCTAAATTGTATGATTTGGTTAGATTCCGACAGGTAGAGCAAAAGTTACAAGCTCTCAAAGTTTCAGCTTTGCTGTAGCTTTGGATGTCTTTTGTTAGTTTTTGCGTGTGTTCAAGGGACGTTAGATTGAGTTCCATAAGGAATCTGAAAAAGTCATCAACTAGAGTGTTGTAGTATATGTTCCCACCTTTCTAAATTGTATGATTTGGTTAGATTCCGACAAGTAGAGCAAAAGTTACAAGATCTCAAAGTTTCAGCTTTTTGTTGAAAATCTGCAATTTGGTTAACTGTTGTGTGTGTTCGATGGATAGGAATTTGGAGTTCCTTACGGAATCTGAGGAAGTGGTCAACTAGGAAGTTGTAGTAGATGTTCCTACCTTTTCAAATTGTCCAGTTTCGTTAGATTTCGACAAGTAGAGCAAAAGTTACAAGCTATAGAAGTTTCAGCTTTTTGTTGAAATTCTGTAGTTTGGTTAACTGTTTGCGTGTGTTCGATGAATAGGAATTTGGAATTCCTTACAAGAACTGAAAAAGTGTTCAACTAGGAAGTTGTAGGAGATGTTCTCACCTTTCTAAAAAAGTCTAATTTTGTCGAATTCCAATAAGCATTGCACCGGTTGCTTCTAGGCTGTCGAAAGGTTTTTATGTCGCTTTCGGGTTTTTCTTTGGTAGTATGTCTATTTTAGACTGTTAGAAGATTCTTCTGTTGCTTCTAATTATAGAAGATTGAGTTTTACTAGTAAGCACATTTGGTTGCTTCTAGGTTGTTAGAATACCTGTATGGTTGCTTCTGTATGTTGTTGTCTCATATGCAGCTCGCCTGGCTTGTAAGTATTTGTTGGTCTCATACGTAGCTTATTTGGCTCGTATGTATGTTGTTGTCTCATACGCAGTTCTCCTGGCTCATATGTTATTGTTGGTTTCATACATAGCTTGTTAGCTCATATGTATTTTGTTTACTCGTGTGTAGCTTATTAGTTAGTATGCAATTTTGTTGTGCTCGTCTAGGGTAATATTATTGCCCTAGGGGCCATCGACCATCAAGACATGTATTTATTTTACTCCTAAGGGACTGTGGACGAGTCACTCCTCGTGTACCTTTGGATTTTAACCGGTGTAGGTTGATTGCGGACCGGAGCGTAGACGAAATCCAAGTTCAGGGTAGTAGCATGTGAATACGTTCGTATTGCCGGGGTCTTGGATCGATAGGCCATGAACCGGATCCTTAGGGATCTGGTAAGTCTAGGTTGAGCGCCTAGTAAAGTTATCTTGCGAAGTCTAACTTAAGACCTAGCATGTTGGGTTGTCATCCCTCAGTTTGTTTAGGGTTAGTGACATCGTTCGGGTAGTAACTTATGCCTATTATTACTTAACCTTTATTTATTATCATTTTCGCCGAAGGGAGGGAGTTGGTGTTAAGGTGATACCTTATGATTCGACCTGTCCGTATCTCGTCTATTAATTTCCGAAGTGCTATGATAAGGGCTGGCGGAGCTAGGTGATGGACCCCCGGAACTCCGTCATGTTCTCTGCTGGGGAAGCGAACAGGCCATAGACTACGGTTTATGAGTTAGGGGGCCGCATGGGATGCTTCGAGCTAACCTGTGCTGCAGTAACTCTGAGGGTTTGTCTGGTTTTTGAGTGAGGTCCGGTACACCGGGTAGTAGTGGAAAACAAAGACACCATGATCTGACTGCGAATGGCGGGATTAGACCATTTCAGGGCAACCTCATCAGGCACGTTGTATCTTTAGAAATAAGTTGAGTATAAGAGTAGAATTAATGGTGCGGATTCAAATCCCTATATATGAAGAAACAACTTGTTATGGGCGTATGTTGATATGGGCGGCATACTGTTCCAGAGACTTGCTTGCATTAGAATAAGTGTATCATTGCATTGGTTAATCTTGCATTAGAGTCTAAGTCATAGCATACACTGACACATCAATTATATATACACATTTCTCTTTTCATCAATCTGTTTGTTTAAAGTTGAGAATCGACGCTAGTCATCAGCCTTAACGCGTCAGTATATGTACTGACGTCCCCATTTCAATTGTAATACCCTGAATTTTCATTTAATGAGAAATGTTGATTTTTACGTGTTGTGCACGTACAGATCTGGTATGCATATTTTCTTATAAAATTATCTTTTATAATATGGACAATTATTTCTTTCTTTCTCTTTATTTTTCTAAAAAAGCCTATTTTATAAAGCCTAAACTTGTTTTCTTATTTTTAAGCCCACCCTATTAATTAAATATTTTATTAAATAGCCTATGAGCCTAAAGCCCACTATTTTGAGGCCCACAAACTTAATTAATCTTTTAATTGTCACAACTTGTTATGTAGACACAATTAGTGGACAATTGATTAATTAAATTTGTACAACTTTAAATAGGGGTACTAGAAGGGGCACGTGCACACACTAGGGTGTGCTTTGCATACTTTTAGGGAGGCCGGTTGTGGCCAAGAGAGAGAGGGAAAATGGGATTGAGTTGAGGGGTAGTTATTGAGTTCATGGAAGTTGCTACAACTTCCCAACTCATCCTAGTCCTTAATTTCTAACTCCTTGATTAATCCTAGCCATCTATTTCCACCCTAAACGTGTAAAAAATACCCCTAGCTTTTCTTCTCATTGGTGCACTAAACATATGTTAAGATAGAAGAGAAAAGAAAAAGACAAGAGAACAAAAGATTGAGGAGATTTGTGAACAAAAGATTAAAGTGTGAAATCTTTGTGTGTGTCCCAATCAAAGGAGGCCGGCCATCACCCTCAAGTAAAGAGGGCTTGGGTTGCACCAAGGAGCAAGGAGGAGGAGCATTTTGCAATACATTCTACAAGGAGAAGGCCACTTTTCTTGCGCTCTAGGAGCTTTCATTTTCGTTTCTCCAAATAGGTGGGTGTTTTTCATACTTCTAGAACTAGATACCATGCTAGGGATGATTTAATGAAATTATTATGAATCAATTAGTTGAAATTGGAACCATGCTTGTTTAATTAAAAATGGAATGGTAACTTAGAGAATGTTTGATAGAATGATTGCTAATGGATAAATTGTGAATTAAAATGCTAGAAATCACCATATTGTTGTGCTACATGTTCTAATTGAATGCTATGATAAAATTTGTACTTATCAGACAACTAGTTGAATTAAATGCCTTTTGTGTAATTGATTGCTTAAAATAAAGTTTCTTTGTTGTAGAAAGATGAGAAATTGTCTCTAAATTATTGCAGGTGGTTAATGAATAAAAGAACAATGAAATATAGTAGTTGTGGAAATTTAACTCTAAGTTATGAAGAAATGTGGTGTTTGTTCTCAAAGTCGAAATTATGGACATAGAACATAAAGTAGGGCCAAAATACATGTTTTATAAAGTAAATAATGGTTATAAAAATACTGGTTTACTGTAAATTCAGGTTTGGTAAAATCTGGAGTTTTTTTTGTTATCAAAAGAGAAGAAAAAGAAACAAAATCGTTTTGAGATTTATAAAATTTAGAAATGAACAGAGAACTGGGTTATAAACAACCCATTACTCTTTGAGACAATCTGGTCCCTTAGACCAAGTGGTTAGCGGTGTAGTGGCTTTTACTGTAGTCGTGGTTAGACCCTAAGGTCTCGGGTTCGAAACCCAAGCCCTGCATTTTATGTCCGTTTTTTTGAATAAAAACCCAAAATCCTCGAACAAGCTTATCTCATTAAAACCCTTTTTCATATCGCTTAGGCACCTTAGCCCAATTGGCTTGCAGTGGCTGCTGACTTGGCCTAGGTCGCAGGTTCGAATATGGCTATCAACAAACTTGAACATTTTTTTGATTTTTGAGTTTAAAATCGAATTTTTGACTTTTAAAAATCTCGAAAAAATACTACAATTATTCTAAAAATATGTAGATCTTGTGAAAAATATTTGAACACTATTTAGACAAAGTAAAAATGAGTTAGAGGTGAAAATTGGGTAGAATTCCATAGAAAATTGTATTTTTGTTAACTATAAAAGTAATCTCTTTTACGAGAAATCATACTAAGTGATAAAGGATAATTTTTGGAAGAAAAAAGTTTCAAGTTTGTTAGCTATGGACTCTCATTGTTAAATTAAGTATTGTTTATGAATGAAAATACGACTTTGTGCCTTTGAATTAGATAAATGAAGCGAACATTAGTAGGAGAATTAAATAAAGGTTAGTGTTGATTGAAATGAGATTATGAAAGTTTTGTAGAAAGAATAAACTATTTGAGTATGACATATTGTATTTATTTATTTATGCATGATGTTGCACATGAAATGGGAATTGAATGACTTGATGAATTTATGAATATACAAGTGCTATAAACATGAAATGGAAATTATTGTTAACCATGAAAAAGAAAACTTATGAGTATGAAAAACTCATTGTTGTGATTATGAGTTGAAATTAAGAACAAGGGTGTAGCTAAGCCTTACACCGGCAACAAAAGAAATGCTGAGATGAAATATGAAATGAAAAGACCAAGAGTTGGGTCATGTGAAATGAAGGAATAAGACCGATATAGTGGGAGTGCTAACCCTAAGGGATTGATTTTGTTCATGATTCAATTAAATTAAGGATTAGATACATAGTGAAGATGTGATGAAAGTAAGAGAAAAACATGAGTATGAGGGCCATTGGATTGGCAGCGTGAGAGTATTCACAGGATGTCCCATAATGCGTCATGAGTAGAACGTGGATACTGCTCCAGAGTACCATCCCGGTTGCGACGCTCGTGGGGTGTTTGGTGACTGCGGGTGGTGTCATGTCTATGGTAAGAGGTGAATTACCAAAGAATGCCTAGACTCAACACACGCTCTAACCGTAACTCGGAATCATCAGCAACAAATTTCGAGTTACGGTTTAGGAGATATCGCAGTTTTACTGTTGCTGTGTCTGTAATCATAGATTCATAAAAACTGCTGCACCACTTTGGTTTACAATTATTTTAACTATGCTACCAGTAAGTAAATGACTTGAAATTTTGCATGCTGATGCTGGACACCCTAGAGAGCATTTTCTAATTTTCTCAGAATTAATTAATGAAGTTTGAAACCTGTTTCATATGTATAAATTATGTTTTACAAATTCTGGTTGAACACAAATCTTGTATAGTTTACTGTTTTGACACATGTTACCACAACTTTTATGTACCTTAATTATATGCGTTGGAACCGGGAAGGAGTCTAGTTTCTAGACCTTCTGACGGATCCACAATCTCTATCTTGTAGCAATGGGAATCACAGTTTCGGTGCAGCAACATCATGCTGTCCAGATTTGCAATTCTCATAGTTCTTGATAATCTTAATTTGTGTTCACCCTCGAATATGCTTTATAATTATCTTAAAATTGTTCCATATTCTTGATCATGTTTACTTGACCTGTTTCACACACTTTCATGCTTGTTTGATGATAATAATAAATAATTAGCCGGGGTTAAAGGGAAAGACCATAGTAGTGGACAATATAGGTAAGTGTACTCAGAAAGAGGCCCGTGTTTCCCACTTGATACATGGTTCATGAACTGGTTATATTATTATTCGATTCATGAACTAGTACATTATTAGATTCATGAACTAGTATATTATTATTCGATTCATGAACTAGTATATTATTTGATTCATGAACTAGTTTATATTTGATTCATAACTTGTTTTGTTATGACTTGACACATGAACTAGTTATATGATTACTCAATTCATGAGCATGGCTTGCTTGATACTTGATACCTAAGTACACCGCCCTATAAAATCTACCACTAGTCCTAAACGTAACTGATTGTATGTAGCAACCATGTAGTAAAAGTATGGATGCATGAAGTGCTACCTATATAGAATTAAACATTAGACTTAAGATTAACTTGTGACTTGTACACACTTGATACCCTACTTGATGCTCGTTACTTGTGACTTGTTACTTATTACTTGACACTTGTACGTGATACTTGTTACTTGATGCTTGATACCATTACATGTTCGCTTGCCACTTGTTCTACTATTAGTGCTTGTTACCCAATCTTGTCACTTGAGTTGTCTTTCTTGCTAGCTAGTTTCTTGAATTCCCCTACTTGTTGCATCCCTATTATATTATGTTATACATTCTTGATTCCAAATCTTGTTCAATATTTCTTGCACTTGTTTTCATACCCTTGCTTGTACTACTTGCGCCCCTAACTTGCACTAAGGGCGTTTGTCTTATTTTCTCTTTTTTTTCCTTTTCATATTTATATATATAGACTTTGGAGACGAGTTGCCTGCTAGAATTGGTGAGCAAACGTTCTAGGCTTCGCTTGGAGAAAAGACTTGCTTTAAATATTTTGTTTTTGAGTTATTTATTTCTTTTGCTACTTGAATCTTGTAATGAGCTTATAGTCCCGAGTTTTTACCTTTTGATCCAGATTTGAAAACTATTTGGGATATTATTATTTTGTTTCAATTATTTCTAGTGATTAATAAATTATTCATGCATGCGTGGTTGTGTATATCTTGTTATATTTCTTGTTATGATACTGAGTCGATCCTACAGCTTATGAATGATGAAAATCATTCGCTGGGCTTCTTCACGCGCTTATATTCCGTATTTTTGAAAAGCGGGACGTGACAAAGTTTTTAGTGGTATCAGAGCGCAGGTTTGACTAATGTGTTAGTTTGACTAATACATTAGACGGGCTTCACTCAGTCAGAATTAACTCAATATTTAACAGGCCATGCAATCACATGAACAATTTGATTATGAACTTGATCTGGACACTAGTCTTATTCCATTCATTTTGATCCCTTCATATTCAATTCCTCGATTCCTTGTTTCCTTCCGTTCTTTGCAGTCATCCTGATTTGTTGATTCCATATTGGGTATAAATTTATTATTTTCGTACCCATGTTCTTTTGATTCCGGTGCAAGCAATCTCTTATTTCTGCTTGTCTCGTTGATCCCTTCTTATTTCAGCTCGTGTGTCAATCATTACTATCCGTGCCTTGCATTCATCTTCATTTGTTGATTCATATTGTGTATCATACCAGTTGTTTCTTCCCTATCTTGTTTTCCCTAAATTCCGGTGCTATCCATTCTTTTCTTCCCGCTTGGTTCGTTGATCGGCATCTTTGAATCTTCAACGACATGCTGGAGGCTTGTTTAATATTTACGTTACTCTATGATGCAGTTTGTTTTTGGAGAGAATGTGGATGCACCAGGTGTGAGTTCGGACTCAATTTGTAAGGGGAGAAGAGCTCGATAACGGACGGTAAGCTGGAGGCTCGCTCCGGCACTGAAGGGTCGGCTCGGTTGGCCTTGCCTCGTGTACCTGCAGACGGTTTGGAAACACCGGGGTTTATCCCGGTGGCAGATCCTCCGACGATCTAGTTAGTCTCTGAGAGAGAGTAGCAGTAACTAGGGATTTAAGTGGTGAAGATTGATTACCCTTGAAGGTGGGTGAGGGTCTGGTATTTATAGATAACCCCAACCGGGTTTGGATCCTCTCGGAGACCGGGTCTGGACCCGAAAGCCCATGGGTTTGACATGGCAAGAGGCCCAGGGAGTTTAGGGCATACGTGGCAGCGCCAAGAGTGGTTTAGGGCTGACGTGGCAAAGCCCCAAGTGGTTTTGGAGCTGATATGGCAGATCGTGGGGGCCCTGTGTCTCTGGGAGAATCAGAGGGCCTGGGTTGCGCCAGGTCATCCCCCTCCTTTACCCAGCTGAGTGGAAGGCCCGGGGGACGGTCGAGGATCGGGGACCGAAGGTCGGGGCGGATCGTCGGAACGAGGAGGCCAGTTTCGTGGCGGTGAATTTACGGCTCGGCACCGAGCCTGTGGTGGTCCGGGGCCGAGCTGGCTTGACTTTGAGCGAGAGCCATCCTGGGCCCCAGGCCATTTTTATCCTACCTCATAATCCCCCCACTCCTGCGGGGATGCGAGAGTTAGCCGTGGAGGAGTATTTCTGGTCGTGGAAATGAGTAGGTGATACCTTTCGGGGGCCGATGTGTCTTTGTGGGAAGGCTGCCCTGGTGCTAGACCTCACCTCGGTTTGGCGAGGGTTTACGGGCCAAGCTGGGCGTTGGCGAACCGTTGTGCCTTCGTGAGAAGGCTACCCTGGTGTTAGACCTTACCTCGGACTGGCGAGGGTTTACGGGTCGACAAGGGCGATGGCGAGCCGTTGGGCCTTCGTGAGAAGGCTACCCTGGTGCGAGACCTTACCTCGGACTGGCGAGGGTTTATGGGTTGGCAAGGTCGATGGCGAACCATTGGGCCTTCGTGAGAAGGCTACCTTGGTGCGAGACCTTACCTCGGACTGGCGAGGGTTTACGGGTCGGCAAGGGCGATGGCGAACCGTTGGGCCTTCGTGAGAAGGCTACCCTAGTGCGGGAACTTACCTCGGACTGGCGAGGGTTTATGGGTCGGCAAGGGCGATGGCGAGCCGTTGGGCCTTCGTGAGAAGGCTACCCTGGTGCGAGACCTTACCTCGGACTGGCTAGGGTTTATGGGTCGACAAGGGCGATGGCGAACCGTTGGGCCTTCTTGAGAAGGCTACCCTGGTGCGAGACCTTACCTCGGACTGGCGAGGGTTTACGGGTTGGCAAGGGCGATGGCGAACCGTTGGGCCTTCGTAAGAAGGCTACCCTGGTGCGAGACCTTACCTCGGACTGGCGAGGGTTTACGGGTCGGCAAGGACGATGGCGAACCGTTGGGCCTTCGTGATATGGCTATCCTGGTGCGAGACCTTACCTCGGACTGGCGAGGGTTTACGGGTCGGCAAGGGCGATGGCGAGCCGTTGGGCCTTCGCGAGAAGGCTACCCTGGTGCGAGACCTTACCTCAGACTGGTGAGGGTTCACAGGTCGGCAAGGGCGATGGCGAACCGTTGGGCCTTCGTGAGAAGGCTACCTTGGTGCGAGACCTTACCTCGGACTGGCGAAGGTTTACGGGTCGGCAAGGGCGATGGCGAACAGTTGGGCCTTCGTGAGAAGGCTACCCTGGTGCGAGACCTTACCTTGGACTGGCGAGGGTTTACGGGTCGGCAAGGGCGATGGCGAACCATTTGGCCTTCGTGAGAAGGCTAAGCTGAGCTGCTGGCTGCCTTCATGGAGCATTAATGGCGCTCCGGGATTCGTGCGGCGTTCCAACTTCCCGGGGTCATTAAATGGCATCCTCTAATAAATGTATGGCGCTTCAGCTCCCTAGGCGTGACGGCTGGGCTTCCGTCGCTTGGCCTCCCAAGGGCCATAATGGTTGGTCTTTGGGGGAGGTTATAAATACCCTGCTCCCCCCTATAGCTTGGATCACAGCAAGGGTGGTTCATCGACCATCAGGGGTGTCTGCCTTGGGCGGACGCCTGTTACTTGAAAAATTCCAACCCTGAGGGCATCGGATGGGTGGTTACTCTGCCGCCGTGATCTTCTCCTGGTTCTGACGGCCCTGATACGGTTGTCAGACCCAAGGGAGATCATGGCGGGAGGGATGACGACCGGAGTTCGGACCCGGGGGATAAGGTGCCTCGGACAAATGGGTCTTCTCCGATCTCTGTCTTCCTTCCGGGCTGACGGCTTCTGATGATTGTCAGCCCGAAGGAGTTAGAGATGGGAGGTGGGCCGATCTGCTTTCCGACAGGGTCCCAGGCGATGGTGGTTTTTCTTCCACCCTCAAACAATTCGGGGTTTCGGCTTCCGAGGCCGTAAGCCCTGAGTTGCTCGCGGGTGAGAGGGGAATTGACCGAGCCCTGGAGCCCGGGTCGCTCGCCCAAGGCGAGTGCCTTTAAAACATTTAAACAAAATTTTCTCTTGCTTCCAGTGACAGATGCGGGCGTGTCCGGGTCCGAAGTACTTCATCCGGACCGACCCTTACGTCTGGTTTCCAATCTGATGCTGGGTGACGTCAGCGGCACACGTTCCAAGGCGACGTGGCGCGATTTTCTAGGTGGCAATTTTACGTCAATCGAGGAATAGTAACGCGAAAATCGAGGAGTCCTTTCTTCCTCTATAAATACCCCCACCTTTCCCCCATTCTGCTTATTTCTCTCTTGCTGCTTTTTCCAAAAAATACCCAAACACTTCGGCGCTCGTCATTACTGTTTGCAGCACCGGGCTCGTCTTTCCAAGGCAACCAAAGGTTAGTTTGTAAGTTTATTTCGTTAGGCATGTCTAGGGCTCAGTCTGGCTCTTTGGCGTCGACATCTAGGGGGGAAGGGAACCCTGGCACTGGGCTCTCAGACTCGACATCGTAGGAGGAGGAGACGGTATATGATGTGAAGCCCCTTCGCTCCTGGAAGCCGTATGTGGCGGAGAGCAGAGATTCTGAGGTGGGGAGTGATAGCTCAGACGATGTTGAGATACTGGATCCGGTTTCCGAGGAGGAGGGTAGCCAAGGCGAGGGTGAAGCGGCCGAGGCTCAGACAGGAGGTACGGGGAGGAGATCCACGGTTCGGGGAGTAGGTTCGTCTTCCACGCCGACTGGTCTCGAGCATTTATCCACTCCCTCGCCGGAGAGGGCTAAGAAGAAGAGGGTGTCAAGAAAGAAGGGGGCGAAGGCCGGTGGTCCGAGCCAGGCGCCCATCCTCCGGAATGTAGTGACGGGGTCGCCTGTACAGCCGAACAAGTTCCGACAGTACCCCGATGATCTCTCCGATAAGCTGCTATATGGGGTTCAGCCTTCTTCGCCGAGTCAGAAGAAGGTAAAGATGGATGCATTTCCGATGATCCTGGAAGCCGGTGATTTGGAGGTTGCTCAGGCGGTCTTCCACATTGGGTCCGGCTACGAACTGATGTTGTCGAGCCCGACCCTCCATCCCACCGACCCATTGTCGGAATGGTACTGCATCTTCCCCGCAGATGCCTTCGGCTCGGGGCTGAGGCTGCCGGTCCATCCGTTTATTCGGGAGGTGCTAAATTGGGCGTCCCTGGCTCCGATGTAGTATGGGCCGAATTCATGGAAGTAGATAATTTGCTTCGTGTTACTTTGTTAGGAGCAGAAGGTGCCTCTTCGGCAGGGTGTGTTCCGCGCGATGCTGGGGGTCAGCTCGTCGGGGGAGTCGGAAGGGGTATACTACATCTCACCTCAGAGTAAGGGGAAGGTGGTCCACGGCCATCCGGACTCCATCAAGGAGTGGAAGCAAAAATATTTCGTGATCCGGAGCTCGGAGCCTTGTGAAATTCCCACCCGTTGGAATTATTACAGGCCGGACTTCAAAGCACCGAAGCAGAAGGACCTGACTGCCGAGGAGTGGAGATTCGTCGAGCGTCTCCTTTTGTCATACAGCATCAGCTGGCCGAAGGTGATGGAGGGTCACCTGGCCAGCATCAGACTGAGCCCTGCCGTGTCTTGTATGTAGTCGTTTCTTTTTTCTTGTTTTACTGTTCTTTTGAGCTCATTGTCCTTAATGGGTCTTTTTGCAGGTATGGATCCAGAATCGATTAAGGCTCAGAGGCTCGCCTTGAAGTAGAAAAAGGCCGAGGAAGGGGGAGAAGCGAAGAGGCCGAGAGGGTCGTCCCACGTTATCTCCGAGGCCCCAGGCGAGCTGAAGACTAAGAGGACACGCTCGGAGACGAGCAAGGAGGCAGCCGTTCAGAAGAGTTCGGGTCAGGTGAAGGTGTCCGAAAGCAGCAAGGGGAAGGGTCTCTTGGTCGGAGCCGAGGGAGGGGACACTGTTATGGAGGAGCTTAGGCGGCCGTGGGTGCCGGCCTGGTCGATACGGGAGGGGGACTATCTAACCCGCGGGCCCAAGACCATCGATGTGGTGGAGAACCTGGCGACTCCCCGAGACCGTGAGGAGATGAGCGGCGAGACTTTGGAGCAGGCGTACATGCGCCTGGTGCAGGCCAGCATGCTGGTAAGTCCGCCGACCCCACTTTCCCTGTGAATTTATTATGAAGGAGGTTTCCTTAACAGTGCTTGGTTGCCGCAAGCTTGTGTGCAGGGGGCCACGTGAAAAGTCTCTACGAGGCGGCCGTGGAACGGGAGCGAGGTCGGGCGGACAAGTGCTTGCAGGAAATGAAGGAGATGAGGATCGAGCTCGAGGGCTCGCACAAGAGGGAGCAGCAGATGAAGGTCGAGCTCGAGGCCAAGGAGGCGGAGTGGGGCAAGAGGGTGGTCGCCCTGAAGAAGAAGTTTGCGAAGGAGAAGGAGGAGCTGACAACGACAGGGTAGGACCTGGTGATCGCGGCCCAGAATGATGTCTACGAGAAGGCCCTCAGCCACGTGAGGCACTTCTACCTGACCATCGACCTGTCCGGCCTCGACTATGATTTGGAGATCGAGGGGCCACCGAAGACTCCCAATACTAAAGGGCCTGTCGTGGGCCCGGCAGTCGACCCTCCCGTGAACCTGGCCGATGCTGAGGTGGGGAATTAGTCTGTTAGCCTCTTGTTTTAGTCTTTTTCTTCCTTTCTATTGTATTTGCTGACCGCAGACTGGCCACCGCAATTTTGTATGACGATTTCTATTTATAAGAGAGGATTTTTTGATTGGCCAAGTCTTTTGTACTCGGATTTTTCCGGACCCCTTTTGCCGATGTGTTCTGAGCGGTGGTTGGTTCTCTTTTAGGTAACAGCTCTCCTTCCCGAGGCGGACCCCCGTCGCTCCGACGTGGTGTGGCTCCGGAGTAAAATCAAGATCCTGGAGGCTACGTTGGTTCGTTATTGCAAGGGGGCTCGCGACCAGGATGCTGCCTTTAACTATTATCAGGACAAGTCTGAGGCTCTGAGTGCCGAGGCAAACCGGCTGAAGAGGGCAATGGTAGATCGGGACCTCGGAAGTGCCGGTCTCGGGTACACCATGTCGAGTGCGTCGGTGCAGAGGCCCCCGTCTGAGAGGCTTCTTCGCGACGTCATAGTGGAGAAGGAGATGGAGATACACTATTATAAGGCGATGCTGGGTGTGTCCGGGACGAGGATGGCATCCTCCTCGGGAGACCGGTGAACGGAGGGGGTTCCTTCGGTGTTGCTGCTGCTAGAGCGTGTCCGACCGGTTGACGCCCAGAGCTCCGTGGCTGGTTTGTCGGCCGTGGCTGACCCCAAGGACCACCATGATGAGGAGAGAGCTCCCAGTCGTTCGATCGGAGTGGGATTGCCATCCCTCGGACCCGAGGAGACCTAAGAGTGAATTCTTTCTGTTTGAAATGAGTGGAGTGGTCTTGTAACGGTCTTTGTTTGTTTTCCAGAACTAATAAGGGAGTATGAATAAGGAGTTTCTTTTCATTCGTTGCCCTGGCCAATAACCTATTGATGGTGGTGGAGGTGAGGTTCGTTCTTGCCGATTCATGAGGGATCGGTACCGGGCGTGGCGTCTCGGTCATCGAGAGGCGTTATGGCGACTCCCTGGCCTGAAGCCGGTTTGGACCAACCGAGACGTCGGGGGACGACACCAGAGTGAGGACTCGGGTGCCGAAGCTTTGAGAAAGCGATCCCATTGTTTGGTGTTAGGTCGGACCTGCCGAGGCGTTTGGAGTTGACAAAAAGGGATCTTTTTCATACATGTAGAGAAGGGCTCTAAAAGGGCCTTTTACATATGAAAGCTTACAAAATTATTATTTACATTAGCCAAGCAGGAACCTATATCCGTTCTTCCAGGAACTTCATCAGGTGTTCGGCGTTCCAGGGTCGCTTGATAGCCCGACCCTTCATATCCTCCAGTCGGTAAGTGTCGGGACGTATGGCCTCGGCTACCCTGTATGGGCCCTCCCAGTTGGGGGCCAGCTTCCTCTTCTTGGTTGGAACGGAGACGGACAATTTGCGTAACACGAGGTCCCCGGCCTTGATGTCTGTCGGGCGGACCTTCTTATTGTAAAACCTCTCGATCCGTTGCTGGTAAATGCTTCTCCGGAAGGAAGACTTCTCCCTGACCTCGGTGACGAAGTCCAGGTTGGCCCTTAGGCCTGATGAGTTGTCAGTTTCGTCGAAGGCCATGATCCGGGGAGAAGGCTGTCCGACCTCCACAGGGATCACCACCTCCGTCCCGTAGGTCAAGCTAAACGGCGTCTCTCCCGTGGGGATCCTTTTGGTGGTTCGGTGTGCCCATAGCACGCTGGGCAGCTCTTTCACCCACTGCCCTTTAGGGGAACTGTCGAGGCGCTTCTTGAGTCCATCGAGGATTTGCCTATTCGCATTCTCCGCTCGGCCGTTGGACTGAGGGTGACATATAGCAGAGAAGCGTTGCTGGATGCCGATTTCTTCGCAGAACTTTCGGAAGTTTTGACCTGCGAATTGGGTCCCGTTTTCTGTAACGAGGACCTGAGGGATCCCGAACCGACAAATGATATTCTTCCAGAAAAACTGCTGTGTTTGGCGCTCGGTGATACTGGACAGCGGCTCGGCCTCGAGCCACTTTGTGAAGTAGTCGATGGCGACTATCAAGAATTTCCTTTGCCCTGTTGCTGCGGGGAGGGGGGCCACAAGGTCCATGCCCCACATGGCGAATGGCGTAGGACTAGCCAGGGATCGGAGATTGGCTTGAGGAAGCCTCTTGATAGGGGAGAACCTCTGGCATGGGTCGCACCTCTTGACCAGGTCTTGGGAGTCTTGGAGCATGGTGGGCCAATAGTAACCCTAATTCAGGGCTTTACGAGCAAGTGATCTGCTTCCCATATGGCATCCGCTGATCCCTTCATGAAGTTCTTTTAGCGCGTAGCTGGCTTCGTCATTGGTGAGACAGCGGAGGTACGGCTTACCATCGGCCAGTGTGTACGAGCATTTGAAGAGGATGTCGTTGATCATGACGAACCTTTCAGCTCGGATCCTGACTCGTCTTGCCTCAGCCCGATCTTCGGGAAGCTCTGCTCGGACTAAGAATCTTTGAATGGGGGCGGTCCAGTCGTCCGGACTGATACCGATTTGTACGCACATTGCTTCCTGGTCTTGGTCATTGATACATGGTTTTAAGAGGATTTCGATGAGTACCGTTTGGTCGAGGCCCTCGAAGGAGTAGGAGGCGAGTTTTGATAATGCGTCTGCTTGGGCGTTCTGCTCCCTGGGGACCCTAACGACCGTGGAGCAGCAGAAGGATGCTAGGAGACGTCGGACCACAGCCAAATACTTCACCATCCGGTCGTCGCGGGCCTCGTATTCCCCGGTGATCTGATTGACCACGAGCTGAGAATCGCTGAAGGCCCGGATCTGCTTGGCTCCGGCTCGGTGTGCTAGGATCAGTCCGGCGATCATAGCCTCGTATTCTGCCTCGTTGTTGGAGGCCGGAAAGTTGAGGCGGAGGGAGTATTGAAGGAGGAATTGGTCGGGGCCTCAGAGGATGATTCCAGCTCCACTCCCGGTTTCACAGGAGGATCCGTCGACATAGACATCCCAGGTCGGATCCGACCCATCGATGTGGGGCGCTCGGAAATTGTGCATTCGGTTATGAACTCGGTGAGGGCCTGTCCTTTGATCGCTGTCCTCGGCTGATAGCCGATGTCGTACTGACTCAGCTCGATTGACCACTTGACTAAGCGGTCAGAGGTTTCAGGCTTGTGGAGGATGATTTTTAATGGCTGGTCGGTCAATACTTGGATGGAGTGAGCCTGGAAGTAAGGACGGAGCTTTCGGGCTACCATGACCAGAGCATAGGCCACCTTTTCTGTCTTCGCGTACCTCATCTCAGCGGGGAGCAGGACTTTGCTCACATAGTATAATGGTCTCTGAACCCCGTCTCTTCTCGGACGAGGACGACGCTAAGGGCGCTATCCGATGCGGACAGGTAGAGCCATAGCGGTTCGCCCGGCTCGGGCTTGCTGAGGAGAGGAGGGTTGGCGAGGTACTGCTTCAGCTACTCGAAGGCTTCTTGTTGATGGGTACCCCATTCGAATCCTCCCTTCCCGCACAGGGCCTTGAAGAAGGGGAGAGACTTCTCCCTTGACTTGGAGAGAAAGCGGCCAATGGCTGCCAGCCGGCCCGTAAGCCTCTGAACTTCCTTGACATTCCGGGGCGGGGCCATGTCAATTATAGCCTGGATCTTCTCGGGATTCGCCTCGATGCCGCGCTGGCTGACGATGAACCCCAGAAACTTGCCGGTGGAGACGTCGAAGGCGCACTTGGCCGGGTTGAGCCTCATGTTGTGATGTCGGAGGACTCCGAAGGCTTCCTCGAGGTCGGCGACGTGGTCTGGCCCGGCCCGACTGTTGATGAGCATGTCGTCGACATAGACCTCCATATTGCGGCCAATCAGGTCTTTGAAGATCCGGTTGATGAGCTATTGGTAAGTGGCTCCGGTGTTTTTCAGCCCGAAGGGCATAACGTGGTAACAAAAAAAACCCTAGTCGGTGACGAACGAGGTCTTTGCAATGTCTGGCGGAAACATCCAGATCTGATTGTACCATGAGAATGCATCCATGAAGGATAGCAGCTCGTGCCCCGAGGTTGCGTCGATCAAAGCGTCGATGCGGGGGAGGGAGAAAGGATCTTTCGGGCATGCCTTGTTTAAATCTGTGAAGTCTATACAGATCCGCCATCCCTCGGTCGTCTTCTTAACCATGACGACATTAGCCAACCACTCGGGGTAGTTGACCTCCTAAATAAATCGAGTGGACAAGAGCGTGTCCACCTCTACCTTCACAGCTTGCTACCTCTCCGGGGTGGATTTACGCCTCTTCTGGGCGACTGGCTTGGAGCCCGGGATGACGCTCAGCCGATGCATGATCAGGTCTTCGGATATCTCGGGCATGTCAGAGGGCTTCCAGGCGAAGAGATCGACGTTGCAGCAGATGCAGTCGATTATGCCTGACTTCAAGTCCTCAGGGAGAGAGTGGCTCACCCGGAACCATTTTGACTCGTCCGTAGCACCGAACAGAACCTCCTCCAGTTCGTCGACCGGCTCAGGAGTGGGACCGTCCCTCTCGGACTCGAGCTCGATGGCGTCGAGGGGGAAGACACCCCCTCCGACGACGGTCATATAGCATGACCGTGCCGCTTTTTGGTTACCTCGGACGATACCGACCCCTTGCTGGGTGGGGAATTTGAGTTTCAAGTGGTAAGCCGAAGGAACCGCTTGAAAGGAGCACAGCCCGGGTCGGCCGAGTATGGCGTTGCAGGCCGCCTTGACGTTTACCACCATGAAGTCCATGGACTATGTTCGCTGGATCGGAGCCGATCCCGCGGTAACATCAAGAGTCACAATCCCTTCTATTATGACAGGGACGCCAGATAATCCGTGCAAAGTGTATCCGGCCGGCTTGAGCTTGACTCTGGGTAGTTTGAGATTCTCGAAGGCTTCGAGAAAGAGAATGTTTACCGAGCTGCCGTTGTCGACGAGGATCCGGCGAACTTCACAATTTGCCATGTGGAGGCCAATGACGAGGGCATCGCAATGAGGAAGGCGGACGCCTTCTAGGTCCTCTCCGGAGAAGGAGACAGGTACCGATTGTAATCGGGGTGAGGGGTTGTCTTGGACAGCGTTCACTTCTCGGACGAAGGCTTTTCGGGAAGTATTTGACTTTCCTCCCATTGGTCCTCCTTGGACACAGTGTAGAATGGCTGGCGTGCCTGCGGCTCCCTCGGGCTCGGGATCCCGATCCTGGATGCGGTTCGGAATAGGGATCGGAGGCGAAGGCCAATGCTATTGATGTTTGTCCGACTCCCTCCCCGACCAAGCAACAACAAGAAGCGAGACCAACGCTTCTACTGCCGTTTTCACAGGGATCATGGGCACGAAACCGACCAGTGTCGGGCCCTGAAAGTTGAAATTGAGGCCCTCATCTCACGAGGATACCTCCGAGAGTTCACAAGAGAAAGGGACTACCCTATTGATGTCGTGTTGTGATTGTGCACTTAGTCCTTAATGCATTTATTTATATTACAAGACACTAATGCGCACTTGTTCGGATTCTATGCATCCCATACTACATAGGTCCGAGGGCAAGCCCTTAATCGTTCTTCATCTTTATAGGGTTCAATCCCTCGTTATGACTTAATCTACTACTGTAATTACGGTAGGTATCTTAGATGATCTATGAGTACAAGCTCGTGTACAGAAAATTCTGGAGGGGAATCCCACGCACTGACACGACGCATCGAGCAGGCAACCTACGGACAATTCAGCCTCACTTCATGGCACACAATCCTCTTGCAGTCACCAAACATCCCACAAGCGTCCCCACCGGGATGATAATTCTGGAGTAGTGCCCACGCCATGTCTTGACGCATCAAGCAGGCAACCTGTGGATCACTCTCACACCGCCACTCCGATGGCCCTCATACTCGTGTTTTCTCCTACTTTCATCACGTCTCCACTATGTACTAATCCTTAGTTTCTATCAAAATCATGAACAAAAATCGAAGCTCTAGAGTTAGCCTCTCCATTAAACCGGACTTATTTATTCATTTCAACATGACCAACCTTGGTCTTTCTTTTCAAATTTCATTTCATTTCATTTCCAAGTGCCGGTGGAGACTTAGCTACTCTTTTATTTCAATTTTCAATTTACAATTTCCAAAATGAGCATTTCCAACTCATAAATTCCCATGTTGAGTTATCATACTCAAATGTATATTCTCTTTTCAAATCATGATTTCTAATTTGTTCAAATAGTCCATAACTATACATGAATTTCATATGCTTTATCAATTATCACTTCATATCAAAATTTCACATCACTAATAAATATTCACAATTCATATTTTCCACATTATTCTCAAATGAGAATAAATGTCACACAATAAGATTTCTTTTTGCCAAATAATCTTCTAATCCTTCATTTCAATTTCTTCTTGTAAGTTATAATTTTTCACAAAGTATATATCTAGAACCATAGTTCTATTTATGCCTTTTATTCTCAAATCATAGTGTATTTCATGCAAATTATCCCCAAAACATTTTTATAAAGTCCCTTATATTTTTAGGAGAATAACCATATTTTTTTCATAATTTTTGGGCAATTAAAACCCCCCAAAAAAATAATTTTTCATTCTTGCCGAGAGCAAGAATCAAACCCAGCACCCCTGAGAACACAGCCGACCGCACAGACCACCAGGCCGTATGCGCTAATCGTTATAAACATGGCTGAGAGCATTAAATGCTCTCGGCCCGCTGTTAAATTAGTTTAAAAAAAACAAACGAAAATAGTGTTGCTCACGGGTTTCGAACCAGTCACCACAAGAACCCAACCGTGCCCTCTGACCACTTGAGCCACGTGCTCAGGTTGTCTAAGTGCAACACAAAATCCTTTTTGAACCGATTCTCACTGTTGTTTAAACATTTCGATGTTCAACTAGCTTTCGTTTCATTTTGCTTTCATAAAAAATACTGTATAACTCCAGATTATTACTACTTCACATAATTTGCATATCAGTAAGAGCAAAATAATTTTTGTAATAATAAAAACGTATTTTCATACACTAATTCAAATTATACATTATAACACTACATTTCTTCTCTTTTCGACATTTCTTCGCATTGTAGCATTCTAATCTTTTTGTCAATAAATTCCACATTAATTCTCTGACTTAAATCATTTTCCTAACATACAACTCATATTTTATTTTATTCATGCCCATATCATCACAAAGGATCTATTTAACACATGAAAAGGGTATAATCAAGCTACTAACTTTTGTGTGTAATTCTTGATGGTAAAAGAATGTGTTTTCATTAATCAATCCATGCTTCTAATCAATTCACATACAACTCAAATAATAGAACCACATATAAATTTGTATGTCCACATTTCAATCATTCAAGAAGTCATTTTTCCCAATTAGAGTGTGCTCTTCTTAATCATTTTCATGCTTCAATTTTTCTAATTAAACTAGCATGCAATCCTACTTTAGAAATAGGAAAAATTTTACCCACCTTGTATGGAGAGAAAAACACAATTAGCAACAAAATTCCTTTGCAAACGAGTGCACCTCCTCCTAGACGCGCGCACACAAGCTCCAAAAGCACCAACACCGAAAGCTCCTATTGATGAATGCCGGCCCTTCTCTTTCTTCTTGGTGTTGCAAGAACAAGCCCACACACACTCAATCTTTTAACTCACAAAAATACTACTAGATAATGCAACTTAGATTATAGGTTTGGAAAGATTAATAGGCACAAGGATAACTAGCCAGGGGGGGGGGCGTATTTATACTAAAAGTCAAGGGAAATAGATGGCTAGGATCAATTGGTTGGTTGTAGGATGGAGGACTAGGATGAGAGTAGGAGTTGCAATAACTACCCACATCTAAGTAACCACCATACCATGATCACCACTCAAAATTTTGAGTTTCCCTCCAAAAGAATGCAACCGGCCTAGAGAAAGTATGCATTTTGCACCTGTACGTGTAGTGCACGTGCATGCAACTAGGACCCAAATTTGTGCATTAAATTTTTGTATAAAAATAAAATAGCATTTAAATTGTATTCTACATGACAAGTTGTATAAAAAAATAGATTAATCCATGGGCTTTAGTTTATGGGCCAAAAGAGTTATTTTAAAATAAAATAAATAAATTACATTTTGGGCTTTAAGAAAAAGGGCTTTTTATCTAATTAAAATAAGACTTTTGTATAAAATAATTAAAAGCACAAATTGAAATATCTTTACTCATCTTGATGAAAATATTAACCAAAAATATTGCACATGCACACTACGTGCAAAAATAAATAATTTTTCATAAATTGAAAAATTAGGGCATTACAACACTCCCTCCTTAGAATAGTTCCGTCCCCTGAACTACAGTCAAGAGTAAGAGAAACAAAAATACAACACTCACACAAGAACAAAAAGATACAAAGATACAATCAAGCAAAAAGCTCAGGATAGTCCTTCAACATCCTCTCCTCAGACTCCCAAGTAGCCTCTTCAACCAAATGGTTTCTCCAGACTACCTTGACCATCGGTATCGTCTTATTCCTCAAGACTTTCTCTCTACGATCAACAATCTCGACAGGAGACTCGATGTAGTTCAGATCCAACTGCAAACCTTCCGGCACTTCAGGCAAATGATGACTCGGATCTGGAATGTAACCTCTCAGCATAGACACATGAAAGACATTGTGCACCTGAGATAACTCTTCCGGTAATTCAAGCCGGTAAGCAGTTTTTCCGATCCTTTTCAATATCTTGTACGGGCCTATAAACCTCGGGGCTAACTTCCCGCCTTTGCCAAATCGAACCACACCTTTACTAGGTGATACCTTCAGAAAGACGAAGTCACCAACCTCAAACTCAAGGTCCCTTCTCCGGTTGTCTGCATAGCTTTTCTGCCTGCTCTGAGCTTCCACCAACCTTTTCCTGATCAGAACAATCTTCTCAGAGGTTTGCTGCACAAGCTCAGGACCAAACAACTGACGCTCTCCAACTTCAAACCAACAAACAGGTGTTCTGCACTTCCTACCATATAGAGCTTCGTACGGCGCCATCCCGATGCTAGCCTGAAAACTGTTGTTGTAGGCAAACTCTACCAAAGGTAAATGCCTTTCCCAACTGCCTCCAAAGTCTAGTATACAACACCGGAGCATATCCTCAAGAATACGGTTGACTCTCTCGGTCTGCCCATCGGTTTGCGGATAAAAAGCAGTGCTAAAATCTGTCTTGGTACCCAAAGCTGTCTGAAGACTCCTCCAGAAATGTGAAATAAACCGCGCATCTCGATCAGACACTATAGTTGACGGAACACCATGAAGCCTGACGATCTCGTGAACATACAACTCAGCCAACTTGTCCATCGAAGCAGTGAGTTTCATCGCCAAAAAGTGAGCGGACTTGGCTAGTCGATCGACTATAACCCAAATTGCATCATTGCCCTTAGAACTCTTAGGCAATCCCGTAATGAAATCCATACTGATGTTATCCCACTTCCATTTCGGAATAGGTAACGGCTGTAATAGACCTCCGGGTCTCTGATTTTCGGCTTTGGCTTGCTGACAAACCTCACACTTCGCCACAAATTCAGCCACATCCCGCTTCAAACCTGACCACCAGAAATGCTTTTTGATGTCTTTGTGCATCTTAGTACTCCCAGGATGTACCGACAAAAGAGTAGCATGCGCTTTCTGAAGAATACTCTCTTTCAGGTCCGCCTAATTTGGAACACATAGCCTATCTCCGAACCACAGCACTCCATCCCTGATTTGAAATCCGGGCAACCTGCCAGCACCAACCTGCTCCTTCATGTCCAAAATATCAGCATCAACCTCCTGACTTGCAATAATCCTTCCATTCAGTATAGGCTGAAGCCTCAACTGAGCCAAAAATGCTTCCAATCCTTGCAAGACAACCTCAATACCTGCTCGGTCCAATTCCTCAATCAAATGCTTCTGAGTTGTAATCAAACTGGCTCAACTGCTCTTGCGACTAAGTGCATCAGCAACAACATTAGCTTTCCCAGGATGATACTTGATCTCAGGTCGCATGTCCTCAAGCACCTCCAACCATCTCCGCTACCTCAGATTCAGATCCCTCTGCTGATATATATACTTCAAGCTCTTGTGGTCCGTGTACATGTTTAATTTCTCACCGTACACGTAGTGCCTCCACTACTTCAAGGGAAAGATAATCGCAGCCAACTCCAGATCATGAGTCAGGTAATTCTTCTAATGTGGTCGTAGTTGCCTAGACCCATAAGCGATTACTCTTCCTTCTTGCATTAAGACACAACCAAGCCCACGATGTGAAGCATCGCTATAAACGTCGTACTCAACACCTGCTCTAGGCAAAGCCAAAATAGGTAGTCAGCTTCTCTTTCAACTTCTGAAAGCTTACCTCACATTGCTCAATCCACTTGAAGCTCACATTCTTCTTGGTCAGTCCAGTAAGCGGCACGGCTATCTGAGCATAACCTTGAATGAATCTCTTGTAGTATCCAGTCATCCCAAGAAAACTTCTGACTTCCTTCACTGTAGTAGGCCTTGCCTAATCTCTCACTGCCTCTATCTTCTGACGGTCAGTTGCCACTCCCTCCTTAGGAAGAATGTGACCTAGGAATGCCACTTCAGATTTCCAGAAATCACACTTGGATAACTTGGCATACAACTTCTTCTCTTCCAACTTCTTCAACACTGCTGCCAGATACTCGGTGTGCTCCCCCTCTGACTTGGAGTACACGAGGATATCGTCGATAAGCACCACGACAAAAGAATCAATGAACGGCCTCAGAAATCTGTTCATCAAATCCATGAAGATTGCGGGTGCATTCGTCACTCCGAATGGCATAACTAAGAATTCGTAATGCCCATGTCGAGTTCTAAATGCGGTTTTGTGCACATCTTCAGCTTTCACTCGAACTTGGTGATATCCTGATCGAAGATCTATTTTGGAGAATACAGCTGCTCCTTGTAGACGATCAAACAAGTCATCAATTCAAGGAATAGGATACTTATTCTGAATAGTGACCATATTCAGCTCCCGGTAATCGATACACATTCTCATCGATCCATCCTTCTTCTTTACCAAAAGCACTGGTGCTCCCCAAGGTGACGCACTAGTTTGAATAAAGCCTTTCTCCAACAGTTCCTCAATCTGCCGTTTCACCTCATCCTGTTCCGCTGGAGCCATCCTATATGGTGCCTTAGAAATGGGTGCACTTCCCGGTTGAACAGTGATGCTGAACTCTACATCACAATGCGGGGGTATCCCAGGAAAATCTTCCAAGAACACAGTCGGATAGTCCTGAACCACAGGAATCCCTTGCACTTCCACAGGAGTCTCTTCCTTACGGATAGCTGCCACCAGCCTAGAACACTTCTGCTTCCCTTGGAAAGTGACTTCAGGTCCACCTGGAGCCTTCACTGTTACCGTCTTGGTCTTACACTCGATGCTTGCACTGTACACCGACATCCAATCAATGCCAATGATAACATCGACTCCCAAGATAGTCAGCTCGATCATATCAATCCCAAAGATTCGATCTCCAATCACAATCTCGCAATCAGCGTAATACCGATCAGTGGTTAAAGTTTCCCCTGATGCAGTAGCTACTGCCAAGATCTTGTCTGGAAAAATCTTCGGTTCAACTCCCAACACTTTAGCAAATTTAGGAGACACAAAAGTATGAGAGGATCCAGTATCGAACAACACAACAACTTTCATTCCATATTCTGATGTAAAAGGTCCATCAAATTCGAAGTATAAGACAAGAATTTTAAATCAACTTGTATTTCATTAAATTCCAAACTTTATACATTCGAATTGAAAAACATTTCTTGACATCAGAATGAAAGATAGTAGAAGCTACAACAGTCTAACTCCTACGGTTCCTCTTCGCTTCTCGATGTTCTCCCTGTAGTTCATCAACTTCATCCTTCAGCACATCTGTCAGATTCTTCCTCTTCTCGAGTTTCCATATACGATGACTGAGAACAGAATAGTCGTCCTTGCGCTTTGCCAGCTGAGCCTCCAATAATCCGAATCTCTCTCGCAGTGTTTCTACCTACCTCTGAAGAGATATCACCAGACTATTTGGAACTGGTTCTTCTTCTTCGTCAGAAGAAGAGTCATCAGATGAATCCGGAGGTGGGGTAATCTCTCGGGATTCAGGCCATTCTTCTCTGTCAGAATCTGCTTGCCCTGGGTAGTACTCGTCCTCAGAATCTGCCTGTCCCGGATGGTACTCTTCCTCAATGATATGCCAGTCGTCGTCTCCAGCAGGGTCGAAGTGATCAGCCATCTTAGAAATAGAGAGGGAGAAGCATAAGTCATAGAGCAACACAAATGTAAGTCACTTACATTCAAATCTCTAGACTCAAAACACACACTCTAATGTCTACTTCTAGGCTGTCGTTCCTTATAAATTTGTACAAGTGTGGAAAGCGTAGAAGCGTGGCTCTGATATCACTCTGTAACGCCCTGAATCCCAAATACACTGAATTCGAGATGTTCTACAGGATCTTTCCGCTTCCTTTAGTACAATTTTACAAGAAAATTTAAACTTTTCACTTTACATCAGAGTTTACATCAATATTACACTTACATTGCACAACGAAAGTAAATATACAACAACATGGAGTAATCTTTAAGCATTTGTTCCTCTTTAATCTTTATCAAGCCATCTACCTGCATATAAGACTGTAGGTACGTCAATTTATTCAACCGACGATCATTATACACGGCCATCCTCTCTATGCCAGAAATAGTATAACTTAATTTTCCATATTTAGAAAACACAAACTTGTCACAAATCAAACTAAAGGGACTACCCTATTGATGTCGTGTTGTAATTGTGCACTTAGTCCTTAATGCATTTATTTATATTACATGACACTAATGCGCACTTGTTCGGATTCTATGCATCCCATACTACATAGGTCCGAGGGCAAGCCCTTAATCGTTCTTCATCTTTATAGGGTTCAATCCCTCGTTATGACTTAATCTACTACTGTAATTACGGTAGGTATCTTAGATGATCTATGAGTACAAGCTCGTGTATAGAAAATTCTGGAGGGGAATCCCACGCACTGACACGATGCATCGAGCAGGCAACCTACGGACAATTCAGCCTCACTTCATGGCACACAATCCTCTTGCAGTCACCAAACATCCCACAAGCGTCCCCACCGGGATGATAATTCTGGAGTAGTGCCCACGCCATGTCTTGACGCATCAAGCAGGCAACCTGTGGATCACTCTCACACCGCCACTCCGATGGCCCTCATACTCGTGTTTTCTCCTACTTTCATCACGTCTCCACTATGTACTAATCCTTAGTTTCTATCAAAATCATGAACAAAAATCGAAGCTCTAGAGTTAGCCTCTCCATTAAACCGGACTTATTTATTCATTTCAACATGACCAACCTTGGTCTTTCTTTTCAAATTTCATTTCATTTCATTTCCAAGTGCCGGTGGAGACTTAGCTACTCTTTTATTTCAATTTTCAATTCACAATTTCCAAAATGAGCATTTCCAACTCATAAATTCCCATGTTGAGTTATCATACTCAAATGTATATTCTCTTTTCAAATCATGATTTCTAATTTGTTCAAATAGTCCATAACTATACATGAATTTCATATGCTTTATCAATTATCACTTCATATCAAAATTTCACATCACTAATAAATATTCACAATTCATATTTTCCACATTATTCTCAAATGAGAATAAATGTCACACAATAAGATTTCTTTTTGCCAAATAATCTTCTAATCCTTCATTTCAATTTCTTCTTGTAAGTTATAATTTTTCACAAAGTATATATCTAGAACCATAGTTCTATTTATGCCTTTTATTCTCAAATCATAGTGTATTTCATGCAAATTATCCCCAAAACATTTTTATAAAGTCCCTTATATTTTTAGGAGAATAACCATATTTTTTTCATAATTTTTGGGCAATTAAAACCCCCCAAAAAAATAATTTTTCATTCTTGCCGAGAGCAAGAATCAAACCCAGCACCCCTGAGAACACAGCCGACCGCACAGACCACCAGGCCGTATGCGCTAATCATTATAAACATGGCTGAGAGCATTAAATGCTCTCGGCCCGCTGTTAAATTAGTTTAAAAAAAACAAACGAAAATAGTGTTGCTCACGGGTTTCGAACCAGTCACCACAAGAACCCAACCGTGCCCTCTGACCACTTGAGCCACGTGCTCAGGTTGTCTAAGTGCAACACAAAATCCTTTTTGAACCGATTCTCACTGTTGTTTAAACATTTCGATGTTCAACTAGCTTTCGTTTCATTATGCTTTCATAAAAAAATACTGTATAACTCCAGATTATTACTACTTCACATAATTTGCATATCAGTAAGAGCAAAATAATTTTTGTAATAATAAAAACGTATTTTCATACACTAATTCAAATTATACATTATAACACTACATTTCTTCTCTTTTCGACATTTCTTCGCATTGTAGCATTCTAATCTTTTTGTCAATAAATTCCACATTAATTCTCTGACTTAAATCATTTTCCTAACGTACAACTCATATTTTAATTTATTCATGCCCATATCATCACAAAGGATCTATTTAACACATGAAAAGGGTATAATCAAGCTACTAACTTTTGTGTGTAATTCTTGATGGTAAAAGAATGTGTTTTCATTAATCAATCCATGCTTCTAATCAATTCACATACAACTCAAATAATAGAACCACATATAAATTTGTATGTCCACATCTCAATCATTCAAGAAGTCATTTTTTCCAATTAGAGTGTGCTCTTCTTAATCATTTTCATGCTTCAATTTTTCTAATTAAACTAGCATGCAATCCTACTTTAGAAATAGGGAAAATTTTACCCACCTTGTATGGAGAGAAAAACACAATTAGCAACAAAAGTCCTTTGCAAACGAGTGCACCTCCTCCTAGACGCGCGCACACAAGCTCCAAAAGCTCCAACACCGAAAGCTCCTATTGATGAATGCCGGCCCTTCTCTTTCTTCTTGGTGTTGCAAGAACAAGCCCACACACACTCAATCATTTAACTCACAAAAATACTACTAGATAATGCAACTTAGATTATAGTTTTGGAAAGATTAATAGGCACAATAGGCACAAGGATAACTAGCCGGGGGGGGGGGGGGGGGGGGGGGGGGCGTATTTATACTAAAAATCAAGGGAAATAGATGGCTAGGATCAATTGGTTGGTTTTAGGATGGAGGGCTAGGATGAGAGTAGGAGTTGCAATAACTACCCACATCTAAGTAACCACCATACCATGATCACCACTCAAAATTTTGAGTTTCCCTCCAAAAGAATGCAACCGGCCTAGAGAAAGCATGCATTTTGCACGTGTACGTGTAGTGCACGTGCATGCAACTATGACCAAAATTTGTGCATTAAGTTTTTGTATAAAAATAAAATAGCATTTAAATTGTATTCTACATGACAAGTTGTATAAAAAAAATAGATTAACCCATGGGCTTTAGTTTATGGGCCAAAATAGTTATTTTAAAATAAAATAAATAAATTACATTTTGGGCTTTAAGAAAAAAGGCTTTTTATCTAATTAAAATAAGGCTTTTGTACAAAATAATTAAAAGCACAAATTGAAATATCTTTACTCATCTTGATGAAAATATTAACCAAAAATATTGCTCGTGCACACTACGTGCAAAAATAAATAATTTTTCATAAATTGAAAAATTAGGGCATTACATCCACGTCCTAATTAATGATTTGACGCTTACTTTCGTAATATTTAATGAACTCCTTTTAAGTCTTCTTGCATATATATATTTTGGTTTATTTTGCTCGTCACCCTGTAATGTGTTTTTCGAGTATTGATTATAATGTCAACATTCACTAATTATTATATGTCTTTTACATTCATTGTTATTAATATTTTCTTTACTTAGCTAAATTTACTCGTGTTTCTATGTATCTTGACTGGTTATTTTCCCAAAACTATTTTTATTTTATTTTTATTTTTATTTTTTTGTCACCTTTAAAGTTTGTGTTCATTTGTTGTTTGTATGGTTATCAATCTTTTTATATTTGGGTTTTATCTCCTCACTTTCGACTTCTTATTCTCTGTGAATAGTCTTCCTATTTTCTTACGATTGGGGATTAATGGTGTATTTTGACTTCACTTTCCATTTATAATTGATCGACCATCTATATTCCTGTTTGATTTATATATGGAGTTTTTTTTTTTAATACGCGGATAGAGTCAAAGACTCCAACCCAATCATATATATAGATGAGTCATAACAAAAGTAACAAAGAAGTTTTACTAGTGGTAAAACTGCACAGCCAACCAAAAGAACAATAATTACCAAACAACTATGTACAACAACCAAGCACTCAAACCACGGCGAACTGAAGAGGCTGACGACGAAACCTCGGCCAAAAGAAAGCCGGACTGCAGCAACCAGAACACACAGGCGGTGCCCGAACCAGGACAGAACAACCCCACCAGCCCCCTCCACCGAGTGAGTGGCGCGATCCCCAACGAAAGGATCGCCGCACCACTGCACCAGACCCGATCGAGACCAAGTTCCCACCCTGACCGAACAGAAGGCACCAGACCAAGCCACATAGAAAGGAAGCAGTACACAACGACAACACCTCAAACAGAATGTGATACACAAAAGGGGCAAAAAGGATCCCCAGAAAAGAACGCTAATGCACTCGAACAAAAGAAAAGGTACCCTCAATTAATAAACTCCCCTGAACCCAAAACCAAGCACGGCGAGGTAAATCACGACTGATGGGAGCAGAGGATATCCAACTTCAGGCTCAGCTGCACCCTTCAAAAATAGGGAACCGAGGACTAAAGAAGACTTCATTCCCCAAAAGAAGCTGCATACTCCAAAAGAACATATCTCACAGCAACCATAATGAAATAAAATCTCAATGCCATGGCCAATACAAACAACCATGCAAACAAGCAACAATACGCTGCCAACACAGCAGCATCGCACCAAGAACAAGCCGGACTAAGGTCCAATCAAGATAAAGAACGTAGCAGTACTAGTAACCAAATATTACAATGAGAGGGTCGGGAGCGAAACCAAAATCATCGGCCCGAAGGAGAAAAGCCAAAAACCCACAACAACAGAAACCAAATTGAAACCACAGGCCAGTTGAACATACATCACGAAGGAGAAAGCCAGCAACACCAGAAGAAGACCTGACCCCCAAAGGTCAGCCAACCAAATGGTAAGCAACACACCACCAGCCAAGCCCAAAAGACCCCAACCGATCTTCAGAACCCCAAAAGCAACCCAAAAACAAGGCCACAACTTTAAGTCTGCAATAGAAGCATAAAGAACGCAAATTAGAGAAATAAAAGAGTTAGGTAGTCGCAGCAAAATTAGAACGAAAAGTGCTAATGGCCTTATCCAGACTACTTAAATGAAGATCTTCCACTTTAACATGAGTTAAGGTGGAAGGCCAAAATTTACTGAAAAAAAAAGAAGCCTTCAATAACGTTCTCTATCGACGAGAAGGATTTGTCAAAGATACACTTATTACATTCCAACCAAATGACCTAAACGATCGTAATAATCGATAGAGTCCACAGTTTGCAAAATTCTTTTCTGGGAGATGACGAGATCCAGCAGTCTGTGAAATTGTTAGGTAGGGAAGGAAATTGCCATGCAGTGGCGGTAATACACCACAATGGCTAGATAAAAAAGTACTTTAGAAAAAGGTGATTGGCATCTTCATGCTCAGCTGAGCATAAGGAGCAATGTTGACCTACTGCCAGGTTCCTCTTGTTTAAAACGTCAACGGTAAGAAGCTTATTATTAATAGCTAACCAAACAAAAATTTTGGCTTTCAGGGGAACACAGCTGCCCAAAGAGACTTGGCAAACGGGGAGTAAACTCCACCAAAGTTAAGGAAGTTATTGAAGGATTTGACTGAGTATTGACCAGAACTATTCCATCTCCAATTGTAGTCATCAATGGGATGCCAAGGGTATAAATTGAGGGCGCTGAATAACTCATGAAGCTCATTCAGCAGATGAGAGGGAAGAACTTCAATGAAGGGTATAGACCAGAATTTTCGGTTGTTAATGAGGATGACATAATCTGAGACCTTGGCCGAGTGGTTGACAGCCATCTGGACTAGGGAAGGGAAAGCTGATGCCAACTTAATATTGTTAAACCAGAGATTGTTCCAGAATTTGGTCTTAGAACCGTCAGCACACAAATGAACTAGTCCACAGCGGAACGGACTAGCAGCCTTTCAGACTCCCTTCCAGAATGGGGAAGCCTTACAAGAAAGTGGGAAATGGAAATCCCACATCTTACGACGATTGAAACAGTTAAGGTCAATGAGTCTAACCCAGGGTAATTGATCTTTTTTAAGGAACCTCCATAACCATTTGCCTGAAAGCACTAGGTTTTGGTGTCTGAGATCGATAACCCCTAGACCTCCAGCCGCCTTAGAAGTGCAAATGAGTTTCCAATTGCACAGATGTGAGCCTGCTTTATAAGAGCATTTTCCGGACCAGAAAAAATTCTTTCTGATCTAATGAATTCTCTTAATCACCCAAGAGGGAAGATAAAAGAAGGACATCATATATAAGGGAATAGAGGAAAGGAAAGAATTCATAAGAACGAGTCTACCACCGCGTGATAGTTGAAGGCTTGACCAACGGTTCCGTCTAGATTCGACTTTTTCTATCATCGGATACCAATCCGATCTATGAAGTTTACCCCATCACAATGGAATACCTAGATAAAGAATTGGGAAAGAAGATGAAGCACAGTTAAAAAATTGAGCTACTTCCGCTTGACGATTGGTAGAACCCCCAAGCAAATAAACCGAAGACTTTTGAAAATTAATAGCTAAACCGGAAATGCTTTCAAACATATAAAGAAGCAGTTTCAGGTTACGAAGTGAGTACCCGTTGGGTTTCGCAAAGATGATAGTATCATCAGCGTACTGGAGGTTCAAGATGCCCCGATAGGAAGGGGATTCTCCGAGGCCTTCAATAACCTTAGCCTCCCAGGCGTTACGAAGCAGCTTGCTGAACACGTCAGCAACAAGAGTAAATAGAAGAGAGGAAATAGGATTGCCCTGACGGAGGCCACGCTTACACTTGAACTTGTGACCTTCCGTACCATTAATCAACACAGACGAAGTACTAGCAAAGAGGCTGGATTTAATCCAAGCAATCCATTTTGGACCGAATCCCCAGTGCAGGAGAATTTGAAAAAGGAAATCCCAACTGACATTATCATAAGCTTTTTGGAAGTCTAATTTTAAGAAAATCCCCTCCGAGTTAGATCTGTGGCAATTTGAGAAGATTTCTTGAGCCGACGCCACACTATCGAGAATGAAACGGTCTTTAATGAAACCAGATTGCGCGGTATCGATCAATTGAGAGATAACATTATTTAGACGGGTGGAGAGTACTTTCATGATGATTTTGAAAGTAGTATTGGGAAGGCTAATCGGTCGAAAGTTGGAAACCACGTTGGCTCCTAAAAATTTTGGAATAAGAACGATGTGGGCATAATTGATTCTATTAAAGGAGAAATGCCCTAGGTAAAGGTCAGAGAACATCTTGTATAGGTCATCTTTGAGAAAGTCCCAAAAATATTAGAAGAAGAACACTGGATAACCATCCGGTCCCGGGGCAGAGTCACTTTTAAGGGAGAAAACTGCCAACTTAATCTCGTCTATGGAAAAGTGGGTTTCCAAATGTAACAACCCGAAAAATAGCATATGGCTATTTTGCATTGTAATCTGTGCGCAATTGAGAATTGCACGAGAGTATGTATTTTCTGATAAAAGCTATTTTTAATTGAGAAATATCAGTTATTGTCTACCTTATTTTATTAATTATTTTCAAAAATTAAATTATTTTATACTGATTATTACAAAGTAGTTTTAATGTATTTTGTATTGTTGGGTTTGTTAAAGTAGAGTGTTGGGTTTTATTTGAAATGTATTGAGATTTAGGGGCTTAAATGCAATACTCCTTTACATTATTTATTTAATTATTAATATTTACAAAAACCCCCTTCCTTCTCCTTCTTCTTCCTTCTCTTTTCTTCTTCCCGTCCAGTTCCACCCCAACCCAGAAAGCACCCCCCCGGTCCCCACTCCTTCTCCTTCCCCTACTTCTTCCTCCTCCCATTCACTCCCAACCAAAGAAAACCCTGTTAGTGTAGGTGCCCTAGAGGCAATACAATGATATTATGTAATCAGTATTATTGACATTATGTTCTATTTGATTATATTAATAATTTATTATGCTTCGTATTTACTGCGTTATAAATGTTAGCATGATAAATGTCCTTAGATTATTAATACGAACTATATGAACATGAGATCATATATAGTATAATAATCTTAAATGTCCCTAGTTGAGTATTATTATTATTAGGACAGTAATAATACATTGAGACTAGTATGTTGATTGATTGATGACCACCTCTCATGGGTCATTAGTATAGAGATACTAAAATCAATACATAGGTAAATGTAAGAGTACATTGTACAGGACAGACCCACTGTGAGATTCAACATGGAATAAATAAATAAGTGTCATAAGTAATCTCACTGTGATAATGGTGTAATGGTCCTCTGACCTGAAATCATTATATTTCTACACGAGAATTAATGTACTTTGATTCTATCAAAAGTTATCTTTAATCGGGTAATGATAAAGATAGTATTGGATTCATTATGAATCGTGTGAGAAATGTGAATGATCTAGATGGAATTTAACCCTCCTAATTTTAGGAGCGATATTATCGGCCTCTTGTTTGAGTGAGACTATGAAATGCATGGCCATGCTCAAATATTGATTTGTTTGAATAGTCTACTCATCGATCAAGAAAATAAAGATTAAATTATTAAGAGGATGACACGAACCATGCCTCTAGTTTAATCTATAATATCAAGGTTAAAAGGATTATATTACATGGAGACATTAGTCACGAAAGGTTTAATTGAATCACCAATTATTATTATTACTTGGGTAGCAATGATGTATTACTAGATGCCGCTCATTGTTTATAATTTTATTATTAGATAATAAAATTATTGCCAACGTAATAATAACCTAAAGGGTCACACACTTAGAACGTTTAAAAGGAGTTTTAATTTAAATTCGGAATTTAAATTAAATGATTCGAAATTAGTTATTTAATTAATTGAGTTGGACTTAATTAATTAAAATATAATTCGAATTTAAATGATAAAACCAAATCAGATTGGTCTTAGCAAAAGCCAAACTGATTACGGTTAAGCCCACCTCATTCTCTCTTATAAATACATAGAGATGTATTGGTTTTTTTTTTTATCTTTTGGCAACTTCGTTTTCCATAGAAAACCCTAGCCGCTCCAATTGTTGAGAGGCAAGAGGAAAAACCCTAGCTGCTCCAATTGTTGAGAGGCAAGAGAGAGAGAGAGAGAGAGAGATAGAGGCAAGCTTCATCGGCTAGTACCAGCTCCCTTGATAGTTGGACGATCGGACGTTCGTGTGGACTGCTTTAGAGACGCGGATCTTGCTACAAGGGTTGCGTGGTGATTGTGTAACAGGACCTCCATCTTTCAGCCTTCGTAAAGCTCCTAAAAGGTAAAATTTCGTTTTTTTTCCATGATCAGCCATGTCTTGTACACAGATCCTAGGGTTAGGGTTTCGGATTTTATCTATGGTTTTTGGCTGCATTTGTGCCCCGAATCCCTTCAATGGTATCAGAGCCACGTGTATAAGGGGCTGATTTGGTTACGTGTTTACTGCATTTGATGCATGTATGCATGTTTTATGAATCTGCCTTGATACAGTTATATGATATGTCGATTATAATATGTTATGTCGATCATATATGATTCTGTTATGCTATATATTGTGATTTGATGTTTTACAATCTGCCATGACTGATCAGTAAGCGATTTTGTATGTTATGCATGATGTTTGGTTTATATGGTGATATAAATTAATGGACAGATGGTGTTTGGACACGTTCAGTAAACTGGGATATGATATGAATGTATATGATACATGGTTCCGGAACTGTATATGATGCAGTGGTGGCAGAGACTAAAAGATATGATCTGTTGTTCGAAATCGATGATTTCTGAATAGGGATAGTCTTCTGGAATTAAAAAAAATTTCTGATTTCGAGCTCGACCCCCGCCGGGGGCTGAAGCCCCCGGACCCCTGCTGTATATATATATATTTTTTGTGTTCTTAATTGTTTACTTGAGCATGGTGCTGGTTATGGCCTTAAGACCCTTAGATTAATGGTTTATGGTTTTGGTTTTGTAAATACGACTTGCATGTCGTTTTCTTCATTCTTGTAATTGTATAATCTCGAATGTAACTCGAGTTTTATTATGTAAGTACATTAGTATAGGTTGTTTTCAATTATTCAATGTAATGTACTTGGAGATTGAAGGACGATCCAAGAAGTGGAGCAACCAAGGAGAATGAAGACATGTAATTGTATTTATATTTTCCACCATAGATTGACCTCGATCCTTTCATTAGCTTGAAAGGATCATGTAGGATAAAGGCCATAACCAAGCACGTTTACATACTGCACTTTACATATTGATGTATGAATATTTGTGTAGAATACATTATGATGCATGCTTCAATTAGATTAATAATGTATTAATGCATGTATTAGATACATCACCCATGCCATGCCTGCTTAAACAAGATAAAATCTGTAACGATTTAAGATGAACATTAAACAAATGATCATGAGATTCTCGTGTTTATGAAACACGGCAATTAAATATGAATTTTCATTTATTCAACGATTGAATGATTTTGTCAACAACCGATTTCGAATATGTAAGAAAAGGGGTGCCAATAATGCCGTCTGTGCGTTAACCTCTGATCTGGAAATCATTCATTCAACGAATTTTTGATTTGAAATATTTAGTTCCAAGACAAATTGAGAATCTCTTTATGATGGGATCATGATCGTTTATAAGTAAACCCCTTAACAAAATATTAAGTTAATTAGATGCTTTCCAATGAATTAACACTCATCAAAGCCTAGATCATAAGGGGTGGGTTTGCCAAAGTAGAGCACTCCTTTTAATCGTGGTTAGGTGCAAAAGAATAAATGTGATATTCGTCATGTTAATCATTGGGTCCAACTTAACTAAGTCGTCACAATAGGATTGTGGATTGTGAACTTAGAAGCATAAAGTTTGGCAAAATTTATTAGATAAATTAGAACAATAGTTGTTCACCAAACTATCCAAGAATTATATGTGATATAATTGACAAATGTTGTCTACCTAAATAGTTATGTTTTGGGAGAATTGGCCAACGCTGACTCAAGGCATAATGAAATATGGATCTTAGCTCACTAGAAAATTAGTTTCCGAATTGATAGTAAGGGCTATTAGTTTGAATAAAATAGTGGGAGGTATATTAAGTTGAATGTACCATGATCACTTGAACATAATTATTAATTATTTGACAATCTAACTTATCTTATGCATTTTAAACATTGTAGATACTAAATGGCGCAAAACACAAACAACACTTTCTCCGTGCGATCAGTCCTTGAGAAGGACAAGCTGACAGGAACAAACTTCCTTGACTGGTCTAGGAATTTGAGGATTGTCCTCAGGCAGGAGCGTAAGCTCCATGTTGTTGAAATTCCTCCACCGGTCCATCCTGGTGACGGTGCAACTCGTGCTCAACTAAATGCTTACCAGAAGCATATTGATGATGCGACAGATGTTGCTTGTCTCATGCTTGCAACTATGAGTGCTGAGCTTCAGAAGCAGCATGAGCATATGGATGCTTATGCTATGCTTGAGCATCTTCAGACGATGTTTCAAGTACAGGCTCGTCAAGAAAGGTTCAATACGTACAAAGCAATTTTTAACTGCAAGCAAGGAAATAACCCGGTTGGACCGCATGTTCTGAAGATGATTGGGTATTTTGAATACCTAGACCGTTTGGGCTCCGGGCTTACTCGAGAGGCTCAAATAGATATTATCTTGCAATCTTTGAACAGCAACTATGCCCAATTTATTATGACTTTCATCATGACCGAGCAAGACAAAACACCCACTGAATTGTTGGCACTGTTAAGAACTACCGAAGCCAACATGCAAAAGGCACCTGAGAATGCTCCCATGATGATGGTGGGCAATAAAGGTGCTAAGGGAAAGGGGAAATGGAAGGGCAAGAAAAAGATTGGATCTAATGCAGTTGCTCCTTCCAAGCCCACTTTCAAGAAAGCTCTCAAGCCTAAAGGTGGTGTTGCTAAACCTGATAAGGGTGATTGTCACTGGTGCAAGAAACCAGGTCATTGGAAGAGAAACTGTCCAGCTTATTTGGAAAGTCTGAAGAGCGTGAAATCTCTGAATATTTCTGATTCAGGTATTCATGTTATAGAAGTCAATTTATCTACTTCTACATCTTGGGTATTGGATACTGGATGTGGTTCTCACATTTGTATTAATGTGCAGGGACTTCAAAGGAGTAGATCTTTGGCAAAGGGAGAGATCGACCTACGCGTTGGCAATGGAGCAAAGGTTGCTGCTTTGGCCGTAGGGACTTATTATTTATCGTTGCCCTCTGGGCTTATTTTAGAACTTGAGAACTGTTATTACGTGCCTGCGATTTGCAGAAACATTATTTCTATTTCTTGTTTCGACAAGAAGGGTTTTTCGTTTATAATAAAAGACAATTGTTGCTCTTTTGGTTTAAATGATTTAACTTATGGTGTAGCGCGTTTATTTAATGGTTTATATGTTCTAGATCTTGATTATACTCCCGTCTATAATATGAATAAATGTCTTAAATCAAATGACTCAAATCAAACATACCTTTGGCATTGTCGATTAGGCCATATAAATAAGAATCGCATATCCAAACTACATAAAGATGGATTTTTGGATAAGTTTGATTTTGAATCATACGATGAATGTGATGCTTGTTTACTTGGTAAAATGGCAAAAGCTCCTTTTACTAAACAAGGTGAAAGGGCCAACGAACGATTAGAACTGATACATAGTGATGTATGTGGTCCAATGCGTTCTATGGCAAGAGGTGGCTTTTATTACTTCATAACATTTACTGATGTTTTCAGTAGATTCGGATATGTGTATCTTTTGAAACACAAATCTGAATCCTTTGAAAAGTTCAAAGAATTTAAAGCTGAAATAGAAAAGCAAATAGGCAGAAGTATTAAAACTCTTCGATCTGATCGAGGAGGTGAATACTTAAGCCATGATTTTAAGAATTACTTAAAGGAGTGTGGTATAGTATCACAACTCACTCCTCCTGGAACACCACAATGGAATGGGGTTTCTGAAAGGAGAAATCGTACCTTGTTGGACATGGTACGATCGATGATGAGTCATGCTGATCTTCCAATAAGTTTCTGGGGTTATGCCCTAGAAACGGCTGCATATACACTAAACCGAGTTCCAACTAAAGCGGTTCAAAAGACTCCATATGAGATATGGACAGAGAAACGTCAAAGCATGTCATTTATGAAAATATGGGGATGTGAAGCGTTTGTGAAACGTATGATCTCTGACAAGCTTGGACCAAAATCAGACAAGTGTTATTTTGTGGGGTACCTGAAGGAAACTAAGGGTTACTTCTTCTATAATCCGACCGAGAACAAAATAGTTGTTTCTCGCACTGCTGTATTTCTTGAACGAGAGCTAGTCTCCAAAAGAAACAGTGGGAGGAAAATAGAACTCGATGTAGCTCGAGACCCACAAGATAATGTTGAACCCGAATTGGAACTTGAGCAAGATATTCAAGATAATATTCAAGATGACACTGCTCAAGAAACACAGATTGTTCGTAGAACTGGTAGGATTCGCCATAAACCTGAGAGATAATATGGATTTCTCTTAATTGAGAATGGTGATTTGATGCTCACAGATCAAGATGAGCCCCTCACCTACCAAGATGCTATGAACAGTCCTGACTCTGAGAGATTGCTAGAAGCTATGAAATCTGAAATGGATTCCATGTATGATAACCAAGTATGGACTTTGGTTGATCCACCTGAAGGGGTAAAACCTATAGGGTGCAAATGGGTTTTCAAAAAGAAAATCGACATGGAAGGAAATGTTCAGACCTATAAAGCTAGGTTGGTTGCAAAAGGTTTCAAACAAATTCATGGTATTGACTATGATGAAACTTTTTCACCTGTAGCTATGGTCAAATCCATTAGGATTTTGCTTACAATAGCAGCTTATCATGATTATGAGATCTGGCAGATGGATGTCAAAACAGCCTTCCTTAATGGGAGCCTTGAAGAGGATGTGTACATGACACAACCTGAAGGTTTTGTCAGTCCAAGGGATGCTAGAAGGATATGTAAGTTGCGTCGATCCATTTATGGACTGAAGCAGGCCTCAAGGAGGTGGAATATTCGTTTTGACCAGACAGTCAAGGAATTTGGCTTTATTCAAAACGAAGATGAATCTTGTGTTTACAAAAGGGTTAGTGGGAGCCACGTGGCATTCATAGTATTATATGTTGATGATATATTACTTATCGGGAATGACATACCTTCTCTACAGGCTGTTAAGACTTGGTTGGGAAAAAAATTTCTCCATGAAAGATTTAGGCGAGGCGACCTATATATTAGGGATCAGGATCTATAGAGATAGATCCAGAAGATTGATCGGCCTAAATCAGAGTACATATATTGACAAAGTACTGCATCGTTTTGGGATGCAAGATGCTAAAAGGGGATTTGTCCCGATGTCTCATGGGATATCGATCTCGAGTGACAATAGTCCTAAAACATTGGATGAAAAGGACCGCATGAGTAAGATTCCATATGCTTCTGCAATTGGATCTATCATGTATGCAATGATATGTACTCGTCCTGATGTGTCGTATGCTTTGAGTATGACGAGCAGGTTCCAGTCTAATCCAGGTGAAGGTCACTGGACAGCTGTCAAGAATATTCTTAAGTACTTGAAGAGGACTAAAGATTCATTCTTGGTATATGGGGGAGAAGAAAGACTAGTGGTAAAAGGTTACACTGATTCTAGTTTCCAAACAGACAAGGATGATTCTATTTTCCAGTCTGGTTTCGTGTTTTGTCTCAACGGAGGTGCTGTAAGCTGGAAAAGTTCAAAGCAAGAAACAGTAGCTGATTCTACAATGGAGGCTGAGTATATTGCTGCTTGCGAAGCAGCTAAGGAGGCAGTTTGGATCCGAAATTTCATCACAGGGCTTGGTGTGGTTCCATCGATCGCAGATCCTATCGATCTTTATTGCGATAACAATGGAGCCATAACCCAAGCAAAGGAACCAAGATCGCACTCCAGGGCAAAACATATACTTAGAAGATATCACCTTATTCGTGAGATTAATGAACGAGGAGATATACATATATGTAAAGTGCAAACAAATGATAATGTAGCTGACCCACTGACTAAGGCTTTGTCGCAGCAGAAGCACGAGGGTCACACTAGTTCCATTGGTATTCGATACATGAGTGATTGGCTCTAGTGCGAGTGGGAGATTGTTGGTGTAGGTGCCCTAGAGGCAATACAATGATATTATGTAATCAGTATTATTGACATTATGTTCTATTTGATTATATTAATAATTTATTATGCTTCGTATTTACTGCGTTATAAATGTTAGCATGATAAATGTCCTTAGATTATTAATACGAACTATATGAACATGAGATCATATATAGTATAATAATCTTAAATGTCCCTAGTCGAGTATTATTATTATTAGGACAGTAATAATACATTGAGACTAGTATGTTGATTGATTGATGACCACCTCTCATGGGTCATTAGTGTAGAGATACTAAAATCAATACATAGGTAAATGTAAGAGTACATTGTACTGGACAGACCCACTGTGAAATTCAACATGAAATAAATAAATAAGTGTCATAAGTAATCTCACTGTGATAATGGTGTAATGGTCCTCTGACCTGAAATCATTATATTTCTACACGAGAATTAATGTACTTTGATTCTATCAAAAGTTATCTTTAATCGGGTAATGATAAAGATAGTATTGGGTTCATTATGAATCGTGTGAGAAATGTGAATGATCTAGATGGAATTTAACCCTCCTAATTTTAGGAGCGATATTATCGGCCTCTTGTTTGAGTGAGACTATGAAATGCATGGCCATGCTCAAATATTGATTTGTTTGAATAGTCTACTCATCGATCAAGAAAATAAAGATTAAATTATTAAGAGGATGACACGAACCATGCCTCTAGTTTAATCTATAATATCAAGGTTAAAAGGATTATATTACATGGAGACATAAGTCACGAAAGGTTTAATTGAATCATCAATTATTATTATTACTTGGGTAGCAATGATGTATTACTAGATACCGCTCATTGTTTATAATTTTATTATTAGATAATAAAATTATTGCCAACGTAATAATAACCTAAAGGGTCACACACTTAGAACGTTTAAAAGGAGTTTTAATTTAAATTCGGAATTTAAATTAAATGATTCGAAATTAGTTATTTAATTAATTTAGTTGGACTTAATTAATTAAAATATAATTCGAATTTAAATGATAAAACCAAATCAGATTGGTCTTAGCAAAAGCCAAACTGATTACGGTTAAGCCCACCTCATTCTCTCTTATAAATACATAGAGATGTATTGGTTTTTTTTTTATCTTTTTGCAACTTCGTTTTCCATAGAAAAGCCTAGCCGCTCCAATTGTTGAGAGGCAAGAGGGAAAACCCTAGCTGCTCCAATTGTTGAGAGGCAAGAGAGAGAGAGAGAGAGAGATAGAGGCAAGCTTCATCGGCTAGTACCGGCTCCCTTGATCATTGGACGATCGGACGTTCGTGTGGACTGCTTTAGAGATGCGGATCTTGCTACAAGGGTTGCGTGGTGATTGTGTAACAGGACCTCCATCTTTCAGCCTTCGTAAAGCTCCTAAAAGGTAAAATTTCGTTTTTTTTCCATGATCAGCCATGTCTTGTACACAGATCCTAGGGTTAGGGTTTCGGATTTTATCTATGGTTTTTGGCTGCATTTGTGCCCCGAATCCCTTCAAACCCAACCCCTTCTCCTTCCCTTCTTCTTCTCCCCGTTCCCTTCCTTTCCCGATCCCGACCCCAGAGAACCCCGACCTCCTCTTCTCCTCCCCTCCTCCTCCCGTTCGTACGCCAGCCAAAGAGAAAGAAACCCCGACCCCCATTTCCCTCTTCCTCCTTCTCCTTCCTTTCGTTTCCATCCCGATCGAAAGAAACCACGAACCCATTCGCCGATCGCTTTCCCCACCTCAAATCTCCTCCGATCCTTCGTCGATTCCAAATTAAAGGGAGGGGTAGACTAATGGAGGAATTCTTTACATCGTAGTAGCGTCGGATTTTCGATTGGATTTCGGGAAGGTAAACCCTAACTATTTTATTGTATAAAATTAAGTTGGGTTAATTTTTATTGAGTATGATTATTGTGGTAGAGAGATTTAGAGATGTTGGAAATTGTAGATGTGAGAAATTAGCGGATTTTTAGAGAGTTTGCAAGTTGTTAGTAAAGTAGGGTTTTGGGTTTGGAAAAGGGAATTATATATGTATGAACTATTTCTCTTATAATAGTAGAGAGCATAGTTGGACTATTAGAATATTTTGGGGGCGATTCTAGTAATTATTTGGAGATGAAAATACCATAGGCATTAGATTATCATGTGCATCTAGGTTTTATAGGCATTAGATTATCATAGGCATTAGAATATTCATGCCTATGTGATATTCCAGTAAAACCTACCATGCTCGAGTTGATTTTAGAAAGATACCATGCTTGAGTTGTTGTAGGCTGATTATAGTGAGAAACTCATGTTTGAGTTGATTATAGTAGGTATGCCATGATGAGTTGATTTTAGAAGGATACCATGCTTAAGTTAATTATAGTAGATTCTTCTGTTACTTCTAATTATAGAAGATCAAGTTTGCTAGTAAGCACAGTTGGTTGCTTCTAGGTTTGATTACCTGTATGGTTGTTTGTATGTGGTTTTGCACGTACGTGGCTCGACTGGCCCGTATGTAGCTGTGGGTCTCATACGCAGCTTATTTGGCTCGTATGTATGTTGTTGTCTTATACGCGGCTCGACTGGCCCATATGTAGATATTGGTCTCATACGGAGCTTATTGGCTCGTATGCATGTTGTTGTCTCATACGCAGCTCGACTGGCCCGTATGTAGCTGTTGGTCCCATACGTAGCTGTTTAGCTCGTATGTGTTTTTGGTTACTCGTATGTATCTTCTTAGCTAATACTGTAGAACCCCGTATTTTCAAATATTATTTTTTATATTTGAAAATGAATTTAAATTGATTTTTGGAGATTTAATTAATATTTTCTAAAAGATTTATCTTCATACACGTGCAAAACACGTTCAAATACTTTTATGAGAAGTTTGAAAATTTAGTTTTCTTTATGAAAAATCATTATTTAATATTTGGGATTTATTTAGTATTTTTTCAGATTTTTCTGAAATTAATTAGAACTATTTGCAATTTTTGAGAAAAGAAGGACCTTTTTGCAAATTTGATATTTTAAGGGTTAAAGTGCAAAATATATTTTCTGGACGATTGGATCAGTATTGGTTGAGATTTAGAAGTATATTTTCTTTTTAAATCCTAATTTAAATGAATTTTGATTGAATTTTCAAGACTATACCTATATATGTGAAATTGTATTTGGAAGGGATTGTTTTGCAAAAGTGTGGGTAAAACCCTAATATTCACTCCCGGATATTTAAGAGAATTTTTCCAGCCGTCATAGCTACAATATACAGAATTTTGAGATTGGTTTTGGAGGAGCAAGAGAATTTTGGATCTAGAAAATAGGAAAGCTTTTTCGTGAATCTTCTCAATTTAAGGTGAGTGACTTTGTTTTTTTTTGTTTGTTTTGTGAGTGACTGTGTTTTGTGTTGTTTGCTTTGTGAGTAATATAAAATTGTTTTGTTGATTTGATCTATGTATAAGAGTGACATTATGTGTTTTGTTTTGTTTGTGAATGACATAGATCTTGAAATTGTGGTATGATTCATGTGAATAACGGTTGTTGTTTATACCATGTTGTGAATCTAAGAATGATTAGTAGACCTTTGTTTATAAAACCTTATTATCAAGATTTGAGTATGTTATGATCGGATGATGAACACCTGGATCTTATATGTTGTAATCAGATTTTGATTTAGAGTTGTGAAAGATAACAAGTCTTGAGAAACCCTAATAAAAGAATTAGTGATCTAGAACATGAGAATTAGAGTTTTGATATATTTGATGTTTGAGTAATATACCCATAATGAAGAATCTTTGAGATTTGTCACTTTGCCTGAATACAAACTATTTTTCATAAACAATGAATCTTTAGAAAACCCCAGTTTGATTTTTGTATTCAGACCCAAATTATGAAAACTGTAGGCCGACAGCTGACTGGTCCACCTATCAGTCGACTGGTACGACCATACTGTTGTATCATTAGCCTTTTGAAATTTGTTCTGAACAGCCGACTGAGACCCTTGTCAGTCGACTGGTATACTTAGAATTTATTTTGTAAAATTATGTCAGTTTCTTGTCTGTACAGTCGACCTATAACTCCTTTAAGTCGACTCATGTACTTAGAATATTTTGTGAAAATTATTGGAATTTATCCCGGGCAAGTCGACTGAAGCCTTTTTAAGTCGACTGCTATGACTTAGTTTATCTTTGTAAAACTTTGGATAATTGTCTTCTGGACAGTCGACTTACTACAGTATATGTCGACTGGTACTGAAGGATCTTTGCAAACATGAGTGTTATTTCGAATGATTGGTTTTCAGATAATTCAGTCCATACATTGCTTTCAGTTAAGCATTTGATTATAAGATATTCAGTTAAGCATTTGATTTAAGACATTCAGTTGAGCCACTTTGTTTAGTGGGACTTTGGTTTAGAGATTTGAGTTGAGTCTCTAGAGGTGTGTGACCCTAGTATACCGGTGTTGAGTTATTTTGTTGAGGCCCATTGAGGCATTTCAGTTATTCAGTTTTGATTTTAGGCCGGTAGGGTACACCACTCTAGGAGATTCGTTGAGTAATTAAGTAACCCAAAAGATGATAAGGACAGGTACTAGTGGTGATATGATGAACGGGAACATGAGTTATGCACCTCAGTATGACTTTAGATGTGGGATTTAATCTCTGGAATTATCCAAGTAACTTTCTTGAGATGTGGGATGATCTCCGAAATTATCCAGGTAAATTACCTGAGATGTGGGATCTATCTCCGGAATTATCCAAGTGGTTTGCTTGAGATGTGGGATTGATCTCCGGAATTATCAAAGTCGAGGCAATGCACATGTCGTATTCATGTGATGATGTGTCTATGTCTAGATGTGGGATGATCTCCGGAATTATCCAGGTAAAATACCTGAGATGTGGGATCCATCTCCGGAATTATCAGGCATGGGCTAATTCTCACAGTTTATCTTTATCTCGTAGTAGTCATCATGATAGGATTAGTTGCATGGCGGGGGATTGAACCCTATGAAGTGAAGACGTTAAGGGCTTGCACCGAACCTATGTAGAATGGGATGCATAGACTTCAACAAGTATGCATTAGAGAGTCCACATATAGCATTTGTGTTTTCTTGACTTAGTTGTATGCATGTGGTTTTCCTGTTTTCTACACTTAACACTTGGTTGGTATCACTTGTTGTTACAATTCGTGCTATCTCATATTTTAAGTATTTTGATTCACTATATGTTACTTATGAATCCATGCTTAAGTTTTATTTATGTTGTTTGTTGTTGTCACTCACACCATTTATGGCTGACCCCTTTAGTTTGGGGGTTAGGGATCATCTCTAGCCTCATATGTTGCAGGTGGTTGCTTAGAGTTGGAGTTTGGATGCTTGAGTTGGTTTTTGAGAAAAAGTGATTTAATAAGAGTTTTGTGTAAAATTGTAATAGCAGTTTTGAGATAAATTTGTGTTGTAAATAAAAGACATTTGGAGTTGAATTTGTTTGAATTCCACTGTGCTATGTAAGTGATTGTTGTAATAAAAGTTGAAAATTTAGTGGTGTTGGTTGTGTTTAATATTATATTGAAGTGGATCACTGGGAATGTGCCACGTATTTTCTAAGATATCTTATTAGAAATTCGGGGCGCTACAGAGATTGGTATCAGAGCATGCTTCAATAGTAATACTAAACATGACATAAAAATAACCTAGGTGTGGACACTAGTGTGTGAGTACCTAGGTGTGGACATTAAAGAGTGAGTATCACATAGAACTGAAATATGATGTTTTACCTGTGGGATACAAGTGAAGTTTGCCAAAGGATATTGATGTGAGTTTGAATTGTGTGTGTGATTGCTCTAATTTTTTTTCCCTCGTTTTGCAGTATTCAAAATGGTTGCACCCAGGGGCAGGAATGGTGGCAACAATGAGGATGGATCTGGTAGTTCCCGAGGAAATGGGATCGATCTTGAGGCTGAATTCGCCAAGGTGTACCAGACCCTGAATGCGCTGATGGCATTTAATTTGGCACAAACTCAGAATCAACAGCAGAATCAGCAGCCAAATCATGGAGCTGGACAGGGATTGGTGAACGCCGATCCTATCAAGCAGATTGAATCTTTTAAGAGGATGAGGCTGCCAGTCTTTGAGGGGCAAGCTGATCCAACCGCAGCCGATGATTGGATTAGGAAGATGCAGACAATCTTCTAGGTATCGGAGACTCCGGCAGCCAGCAAGGTGAAGTTGGCTACGATGCAGCTAGAGAAGGACGCTGGTGTATGGTGGGAGTCGGTGAAAAGGACTTTAGGAGATCAGCCAATGACTTGGGAAGCTTTTCTGGAGGAGTTCAGGGATCGCTTCTTTCCCCTAGATATTCAGGAGAAGAAGGCGACCGAGTTCTTGAACCTTCAGCAGGGCAGCATGACCGTGCGGGAGTATGAGACCAAATTTGCTCAGCTTTCGAGGTATGCACCAGAATTGGTCATTGACGAGGCAAAGAAGGCCAAAAAGTTTGAGCAGGGCTTGAGGCCAAACTTGAGGTCAAGGATGATCCCGTTGGGTATCAGACGGTTCGACAAGCTGGTCAGGAGAGCAGCCATGACTGAGGAGGACATGGACCAGTTCCAGAAGAGGCAAGATACATGGAACCGAAATAAGAGGCCAGCATCAGGCCAGAGTGGGAAGGGATTCCCCACGAAGCAGGCCAAGTTCAGTGATCCGGTGCAGAAGGCACCTGCAGCTCAGGGAGTGACCTATTATTACTGCAAGGAGGCAGGACATTACAGGTCAGCATGTCCGAAGTTGGCGAAGCATATTTGTTCCCAGTGTGGGCAGGCGGGACATTCTAAGCCCCATTGTCCACAATTGAGGAAGGATGACTCAGGTGGAAGCAAATTTCAGAAGAGGCAAGGGCGAGTATTTGCATTAACCGAGGAGGACGCTGGTAACTCAGAAGATGTAAGACAGGGTATGCAAGAATTCTGATTTTATTTTTAAATCAATGTAATAAGTAAAACCTTTATTTGAGAACAATTTAAGATTGAGTATCATTCTTATTGTAACAGGAGTTGTTTTAATTAATGCAATAAAGTCAAAGGTTTTATTTGACACTGGTTCTTCGCATACTTTTGTATCGCCAAATTTTGTAAAGATCTTAGGTGTGGAACCTAAGTTGTTTCCAGGAAGGATTTTGTCGGTGGCAACACCGTCAGGTGAAGAGTTGATTGCGGATCGATATTACGAGGGCTGTGATATCGAGATTGGTGGGAGGTTGTTCGGCATTGATTTGATCGAGCTGAAAGTCTTGGGTGTGGATGTCATCGTGGGCATTGATTGGATGGCAATATATGATGCCACAATTGAATGCAAGCAGAAAGAGGTGTTGGTGAAAGCACCAGGTGGACCTGCAGTGACTTTCCAAGGGAAGAAGAAGATTCCGAAGGTGACTGCAATGGTATCCAAGATGGCAATTCCAGATGAAGTCAAGGGCATTCCGGTTGTCAGAGATTTTCCTCAGGTGTTCTTGGATGATTTTCCAGGATTACCGCCGCAGAGAGATGTGGAGTTTTGCATTAATGTTCAGCCGGGGAGTGCGCCGATTTCCAAGGCTCCGTACAGGATGGCACCTGTAGAGCAGGATGAAGTGAAGAACCAGATTGAGGAGCTGTTGAGCAAAGGGCTTATCAGGCCGAGTTCTTCTCCGTGGGGAGCGCAAGTGTTGTTGGTCAAGAAGAAGGATGGGTCAATGAGGATGTGTATTGACTATCGGGAGTTGAATAGGGTGACTATTCAGAACAAGTATCCATTGCCGCGAATCGATGATTTGTTCGACATGCTTCGAGGAGCAGCTGTATTTTCGAAGATTGATTTGAGGTCAAGGTATCATCAGGTTCGAGTCAAGGAGGAAGATGTGAGTAAGACAGCTTTCAGGACTCGTCATGGGCTCTATGAGTTTTTGGTGATGCCATTCGGGTTGACGAATGCGCCAGCAGTGTTCATGGATATGATGAATCGGGTTTTGAGGCCATTTATTGACTCCTTCGTGGTGTTTTTCATCGATGATATTTTGGTGTATTCGAAGTCGGAGAAGGAGCATTCTACGCACTTGACAGCGGTATTACAGAAATTGCAGGAGTATAGCTTGTATGCCAAATTGTCGAAGTGTGAGTTTTGGAAGTCTGAGGTAGCTTTCCTTGGTCATATTCTTTCTAAGGAGGGAGTAGCTACTGATCCTCAGAAAGTTGAAGCAGTGAAGGATTGGCCCAGGCCAACGTCTGTGAAGGAAGTCAGAAGTTTCTTGGGTTTAGCCAGTTACTACAGGAGATTCATCCACGGTTATTCTCAGATTGCCGTTCCTTTGACAGGTTTGACCCGGATGAGTGTGGCATTTGTATGGACAGATAAGTGCGAGGAGAGTTTCCTTGAGTTAAAAGAAAGGTTGACTACTGCACCTATCTTAGCTTTGCCGCAAGCTGGAAAGGATTATGATATCTACAGTGATGCATCTCTCAGAGGTTTGGGTTGTGTCTTGATGCAAGCAGGCAAGGTTATTGCTTATGGTTCGAGGCAATTGCGTCCGCATGAGAAGAATTATCCGACGCATGATTTGGAGCTAGCAGCTATCATTTATGCCTCGAAGCAGTAGAGGCATTATGTCTTTGGTGAGAAGGTTAACATGTACACTGACCACAAGAGCCTGAAGTACATTTATCAGCAGAAGGATCTAAATCTTCGGCAGAGAAGGTGGTTGGAGGTATTGGAAGACATTCGTCCCGAGATTAAGTATCATCCGGGCAAGGTGAATGTGGTGGCTGATGGACTTAGCAGGAAAAGTAGTTTATCGAGTTTGATCACTACTCGTAGAGAGTTGGCAATAGAGATTGATCAGGCAGGTATCGAGGTGGTGCTGCAGGGTTTAGGGGCATCTTTGGCTCAGTTGAGGCTGCAGCCGTCCTTGAGAGAGAGGATTGTGGAAGGTCAGAGATCAGACTCAGAGATTCAGAAGATGTTGCAGCAGGTTTCAGAGGGCAGACTATCAGAGTTTCGTGTCCAAGATGGAGTTCTTTGGTTGGGTGAGAGGTTGTGTGTTCCAGATAATGCAGATTTGAGAGAGAGTATCTTGCAGGAAGCACACAGTACCTTGTTGTCAGTTCATCCTGGAGGCACGAAGATGTACAGGGACATCAAACAACACTTTTGGTGGTCTGGTATGAAGAGGGATGTGGCAGTTTTCGTGGCAAGGTGTCTGACTTGTCAGCAGATCAAAGCAGAAAACAAGAGACCTGGAGGTTTGTTGCAGCCGTTGCCCATTCCGGAGTGGAAGTGGGAGAATATCAGTATGGATTTCATCCCAGGTTTGCCGAGGAGTTCGAAGGGCAATGACTCGATTTGGGTTATTGTGGACCGTTTGACTAAGTCAGCTCACTTTCTAGCCATGAAGATTACTTGGTCGATGGAGAAATTGGCTGAGTTGTACATTGGTGAAATTGTGAGACTTCATGGAGTTCCTGTGTCGATTGTATCCGACAGAGATGCAAGGTTTACTTCAAGGTTTTGGAAGAGCCTACAAGCAGCTTTAGGCACCAGAACTGATTTCAGTACCGCGTTTCATCCACAGACCAATGGTCAGACGGAGAGGGTGAATCGAGTGTTGGAAGATATGTTGAGGGCTTGTGTTATGGATTTCGGTGGTAGTTGGGAGAGATACTTGGCATTGGTTGAGTTTTCTTATAACAACAGTTACCATGCGAGTATCGGGATGGCACCGTATGAGGCTTTGTACGGGCAGAGGTGCAGGACACCTGTTTGTTGGTATGAGGTTGGCGAGAGGCAGATGTATGGTCCTAAGATCGTACAGCAGACGTCAGAGCAGATTGAGCTGATTTGCAAGAGATTGGTCGAGGCTCAGAGTCGGCAGAAGAGTTATGCTGATACTCGACGAAGAGACTTGGAATTTGAGGTTGGGGATGCAGTTTTTCTCAAGGTTTCTCCGACCAGAGGAGTAATCAGGTTTGGTAAGGGAGGCAAGTTGGCGCCAAGGTATATTGGGCCATACAGGATCATGGAGCAGATTGGCAAGACAGCATATAGATTGAAGCTTCCAGAGGAGTTGGCACAAGTGCATGATGTATTCCATGTGTCATTGTTGAGGCAGTATGTGCCAGATCAGAATCATCAGTTGGTGGAGGTTCCTGAAGGATTACAGGTGAACTTGAGTTACAAGGAACAGCCTGTTGAGATCGTTGACCGTAGAGAGAAAGTTCTCAGGCGCAAGGTGATACCTAAGGTCAAGGTGTTGTGGAGGAATCAGCAGTTCGAGGAGGCTACTTGGGAGCCAGAGGATCACATGCAGAAGGATTTCCCCGAGCTTTTTGCATGAGTGTATTTCTGTTATGTGATTGTAATTCTTTGAATGATAGTACTTTGATTTGAGTTGTATTTCTTCTATTTTGATTGAGTTGTCATACGAGATGTTGATTTCTTTGTTGGTATGATGTTTGGACTCATTAGTAGTAGTTCTGAGGACAGAACTCTTCTAAGGAGGGAGTGATGTAGAACCCCGTATTTTCAAATATTATTTTTTATATTTGAAAATGAATTTAAATTGATTTTTGGAGATTTAATTAATATTTTCCAAAAGATTTATCTTCATACACGTGCAAAACACGTGCAAATACTTTTATGAGAAGTTTGAAAATTTAGTTTTCTTTATGAAAAATCATTATTTAATATTTGGGATTTATTTAGTATTTTTCCAGATTTTTCTGAAATTAATTAGAACTATTTGCAATTTTTGAGAAAAGAAGGACCTTTTTGCAAATTTGATATTTTAAGGGTTAAAGTGCAAAATATATTTTCTGGACGATTGGATCAGTATTGGTTGAGATTTAGAAGTATATTTTCTTTTTAAATCCTAATTTAAATGAATTTTGATTGAATTTTCAAGACTATACCTATATATGTGAAATTGTATTTGGAAGGGATTGTTTTGCAAAAGTGTGGGTAAAACCCTAATATTCACTCCCGGATATTTAAGAGAATTTTTCCAGCCGTCATAGCTACAATATACAGAATTTTGAGATTGGTTTTGGAGGAGCAAGAGAATTTTGGATCTAGAAAATAGGAAAGCTTTTTCGTGAATCTCCTCAATTTAAGGTGAGTGACTTTGTTTTTTTTTGTTTGTTTTGTGAGTGACTGTGTTTTGTGTTGTTTGCTTTGTGAGTAATATAAAATTGTTTTGTTGATTTGATCTATGTATAAGAGTGACATTATGTGTTTTGTTTTGTTTGTGAATGACATAGATCTTGAAATTGTGGTATGATTCATGTGAATAACGGTTGTTGTTTATACCATGTTGTGAATCTAAGAATGATTAGTAGACCTTTGTTTATAAAACCTTATTATCAAGATTTGAGTATGTTATGATCGGATGATGAACACCTGGATCTTATATGTTGTAATCAGATTTTGATTTAGAGTTGTGAAAGATAACTAGTCTTGAGAAACCCTAATAAAAGAATTAGTGATCTAGAACATGAGAATTAGAGTTTTGATATATTTGATGTTTGAGTAATATACCCATAATGAAGAATCTTTGAGATTTGTCACTTTGCCTGAATACAAACTATTTTTCATAAACAATGAATCTTTAGAAAACCCCAGTTTGATTTTTGTATTCAGACCCAAATTATGAAAACTGTAGGCCGACAGCTGACTGGTCCACCTATCAGTCGACTGGTACGACCATACTGTTGTATCATTAGCCTTTTGAAATTTGTTCTGAACAGCCGACTGAGACCCTTGTCAGTCGACTGGTATACTTAGAATTTATTTTGTAAAATTATGTCAGTTTCTTGTCTGTACAGTTTACCTATAACTCCTTTAAGTCGACTCATGTACTTAGAATATTTTGTGAAAATTATTGGAATTTATCCCGGGCAAGTCGACTGAAGCCTTTTTAAGTCGACTGCTATGACTTAGTTTATCTTTGTAAAACTTTGGATAATTGTCTTCTGGACAGTCGACTTACTACAGTATATGTCGACTGGTACTGAAGGATCTTTGTAAACATGAGTGTTATTTCGAATGATTGGTTTTCAGATAATTCAGTCCATACTTTGCTTTCAGTTAAGCATTTGATTATAAGATATTCAGTTAAGCATTTGATTTAAGACATTCAGTTGAGCCACTTTGTTTAGTGGGACTTTGGTTTAGAGATTTGAGTTGAGTCTATAGAGGTGTGTGACCCTAGTATACCGGTGTTGAGTTATTTTGTTGAGGCCCATTGAGGCATTTCAGTTATTCAGTTTTGATTTTAGGCCGGTAGGGTACACCACTCTAGGAGATTCGTTGAGAATTAAATAACCCAAAAGATTATAAGGACAGGCACTTGTGGTGATATGATGAACGGGAACATGAGTTATGCACCTCAGTATGACTTTAGATGTGGGATTTAATCTCCGGAATTATCCAAGTAACTTTCTTGAGATGTGGGATGATCTCCGGAATTATCCAGGTAAATTACCTGAGATGTGGGATTTATCTCCGGAATTATCCAAGTGGTTTGCTTGAGATGTGGGATTGATCTCCGGAATTATCAAAGTCGAGGCGACGCACATGTCGTATTCATGTGATGATGTGTCTATGTCTAGATGTGGGATGATCTCTGGAATTATCCAGGTAAAATACCTGAGATGTGGGATCCATCTCCGAAATTATCAGGCATGGGCTAATTCTCACAGTTTATATTTATCTCGTAGTAGTCATCGTGATAGGATTAGTTGCATAGCGGGGGATTGAACCCTATGAAATGAAGACGTTAAGGGCTTGCACCGAACCTATGTAGAATGGGATGCATAGACTTCGACAAGTATGCATTAGAGAGTCCACATATAGCATTTGTGTTTTCTTGACTTAGTTGTATGCATGTGGTTTTCCTGTTTTCTACACTTAACACTTGGTTGGTATCACTTGTTGTTACAATTCGTGCTATCTCATATTTTAAGTATTTTGATTCACTATATGTTACTTATGAATCCATGCTTAAGTTTTATTTATGTTGTTTGTTGTTGTCACTCACACCATTTATGGCTGATCCCTTTAGTTTGGGGGTTAGGGATCATCTCTAGCCTCATATGTTGCAGGTGGTTGCTTAGAGTTGGAGTTTGGATGCTTGAGTTGGTTTTTGAGAAAAAGTGATTTAATAAGAGTTTTGTGTAAAATTGTAATAGCAGTTTTGAGATAAATTTGTGTTGTAAATAAAAGACATTTGGAGTTGAGTTTGTTTGAATTCCGCTGTGCTATGTAAGTGATTGTTGTAATAAAAGTTGAAAATTTAGTGGTGTTGGTTGTGTTTAATATTATATTGAAGTGGATCGCTGGGAATGTGCCACGTATTTTCTAAGATATCTTATTAGAAATTCGGGGCGCTACAAATACGCAGTTGTTGTGCTCATCTATGGTGATATCATTGTCCTAGGGCTATCGACCATTAAGACGTGTGTTTAGCTTACTCCTAAGGGACTGTGGACGAGTCACTTCGCAGGTGCCGTCAGATCTTAACCGTTGGTTGATTGCGGACCAGAGTGTGACGAAATCCAATTCAGGTAGTAACATGCGAATACGTTCGTATTGTCGGGGTCTTGGATCGATAGGCCATGAACTGGATTCTGAGGGATTCTGGTAAGTCTAGGTTGAGCAGCCTAGTAGAGTTATCTTGCGAAGTCTAATTTAAGACCTAGCATGTTGTGTTTATAATATTGTCATCCCTAGGATTGTTCAGGGTTAGTGACATCGTTAGGGTAGTGACTTATAAAGATCTTTTACTTAACCATTTTGCCAGAAAGAGAGGAGTCGGTAGTAGGGGCACCTTACGACCAACTCGTCCTTTGGGGCCGACCTTAGGTGGTGTTATTGGGTTGTACCTTCCCGTCAAAAGGGATACGTACGGTGTCTTCTCACGAGTTGGGAGCACGGGTTGCGTATCTTGATTGTTAATTCCTGAAGTGCCATGATAAGGCGGGCGAAGCTAGGGGATGGACCCCAGAACTCCGTCGGGTCCTATGCCAGGGAGAGGCTTTATGCTATCCTGCGCTCGGGAGACCCTGTGTTCGTCTGGTTTTTGAGTGAGGTCCGGTGCGCCGGGTAGTAGTGGCAAACAAAGACACCATGAGCGTACTGCATTGGTGGGACCTGACCACATCTGCAACCTCATCAGTCATGTAGTATTGTTAGGAACATGTTGTGTACAATTAGAAATTCATAACGTGGGTTCAAATCCCTATATATGGAGAGACGGCTTGAGATGGGGCGTATGTAGTATGGGATGCATACTGTTCCGGAGACTTGCTTGCATTAGAATAAGAGCATCATCGTATTGGTAATCTTGCATTAGAGTTAAATCATAACATAAATTGGCATATAAATTATATATACACGTGTCTTTTCCATTCAAGTTGAATTGCGAGTGTGATAGTTGAAGTAAATTAATAACCAAGCTATGAGCTTGGGATGTGATGTGATATTAACCAAGCTCGGCTTGGGGTGCGGTGATTATTACCCAAGCTATCGGCTTTGGGGTGTGATATGTTATTGCCAAACTATGTTGGGATATGGGGTATATTGTGATAAAATGCAAGTAAATGGTAAGGTGCAATGAGATGTTAGGTTGGACATGAATGAATGTGGCAGTATGAGAATGAAGGCATATGTCTATGATGTGATACGTGATATAAGGAAATAAAATCAATATTGTATTATGAGAGTGGTTATTCAAATGGTTACTAAATATAAGTAGGTATGAGAGGGTATGGATATACATACAGGTGATGACTCAGAGAGTATTTGATGTGAAATCCCATTTATGATGTTTACATATTCAGATGTCAAGTAAGATTTGTTTATCTTGGTAATTGTGAGTTCGTTATGTTTTTACTTGTAAGTTTAATTTATTTACTTATTTAATAAATTATACTCACACCAGAAATGGCTAACCCCTTAGTGTTTGGGGGTTAGGGAGTCCCTAGACTACCCTAGGTCCCTACTGTTACAGGTCCTCAGCAGTGCAGAGGTGAGGTGTAGGTACAGGTTTCTGTGGAGTGGAGCGCCAGTTTACATTTGTTGTTATGGTTTAATTGTAAATAGTAAATGTTTTATGCTTTAAATTGTATTTTTGATGTATAAGTATGTGGATGATGATGAAGAGTATAGTGTGAGGTGGCATGATATGGTTTTGACCCGTACCCATCTCGTTGTGGAGTACTGGGTGTTGTGGTATGTTTTTACAAGTTATTTTCTAAAAAACTTACTACGTTTTCAAAAGAATTTATGGTTTTTAATTGATAATTGATATACCGTTATGAGTTTGGCCCCCAAAGCATATATATATATATTGCCTGTGTGATGATGCTCATTTTGGCCTGTGGAGCCCGTGATATTATTGCCTGTGATGTGAGCTACGGAATTTAGAGCAGAATTTTGTAAGCTTTTTGTGGTTTGGGGCAGAAATTACAAGAGAGACTCTGCCCAAATTTTCTTTGAAACATAACTATTTTAGTTTATGTTTAAAGTGATATAGAAATTGGAAGAATTGATTTTGGAGTCAAAAAGAAAAGAAAAGGGGCAGGCGTTACAGTTTGGTATTACAAACTGATATTTGTAATTACTGCGTAGTAACTCTGTGTTGAAGAAAAGTTTTTAAATTTTCCAGCTTTTTCTGTGTATCGTGATTAATTGAAGGAAAGATCTTGGCATGTGTCACGGCTTCCCAGTTACGTGGAAATCGGGGCGCTACACCAAACTTGACAAATCATGCGATTGTTGCCCATATAATTGGTTCCAATATAATTGAATAGAACTGTGTTTGGGAGACCCTAAAAGGTCTTTGAAGAACCTAAGGAAAGTAGCGTGGAAATCATAGTTAGAAGTGAACTCAACACCACTCTCAAGAATGGCCGTAATGCGATTGCATCTCTGGTGGTGCGAAGCGAAATTATGGAAGAACGCAGTGTTACCATCACCTTCCTTTAACCAACGAAACTTGGCCGTCTGGGCCCATTTGATTTGATCATTATGTAGGATAGACGCGTACTCGCTTTTGCACGATGCACACTCAGAACGGAGAGATTCAGAAAGGGGACTACTTTCCTCAAGCAGATCAATCGACTCAATAGTCGAAAGAAGGACATTTTTCAGGAAATTCGTGTTGGCGGCTCTCTCTTTGTGCCAAATTTTGCACCCGAATTTAATTGCATGTAGCTTAATCAGGATGCATCCAAGCCCGGAAGAGCCCGTAATGGCTGAGAGGCATTCCAAAATAAGATTGACAAGGGTTTGATCTTGTAACCAAAACTTTTCGAAACGAAATTTGAACGGTCTAGCAAAATTATAGTTAGAAGATAATGAGATAGGGATGTGATCCGACGAAGGGTTAGGCAAGGCCGAGACGAAAGAGTTGTGGAAAAAGTTTATCCAGTCAACCGAAATAAGGAGACGGTCGAGCTTCGCCATGGTCGGAGACTCTCTCATATGAGACCAGGTGAAAGATCTACTGTTTAGCGGGAGATCCGTTAAATGGAGGGAGGTGATGCAATCATTAATCATTAAAACGGACAGAAGTATTAGAATTGGAGGTGGAACTCGACCTATCAGCGGTGAATCTGGTGACGTTAAAATCCCTACAGAAAAACAGGAATCCATTAATGCTATTATGGAAGGAAAGGAACTTATTCCAAAACATCTATCGTCGATCCACTGTATAAGGACCGTATACTGAAACTACGGTGAGAGAACAATTGAATTCGATCCAGTGTAACTGGACCACAAGGAAGAAAGTTAACCGACGAACCAAGATGAGAGCAAATTTGGCAATTTTAAAGCCAAAAAAGATACCTCCTCTTGAGCCTATGGCATCAAGAGTGATCCAGCTTGTGATAAGGGATCCGCCAATCGAGCGGAAGAGGGAAGGAGAGGAAGACTTGATTTTGGATTCTTGTATGGAAATTAAATCACAGTGAAAGGAGGAAATTAATTGAAACAATGCTTGTTGTTTAGAAGGATACCCAAGTCCACGAATGTTCCACGATATGCAAATCATTTAAACAACTTATTCTCAAAAGCTCGAGTAATTTTGCGGCTGCGAATTGCATCAAAATCAACAAAAATGTCTGAGTTAACAATGAACCCCATGTTCCTAGTAAGACTAATCAAATCATGATTCGAAATGGAATCAAAGTGCACCTGGTAGATGGATCCCAGGTGATCCTGATCCGAAGTGCAGTTAAAAGGTGGACAGCTATCCGGCTTATGGAACTGAGCCGCCAAGGGAGTGAGATAGCCATCTGTGTTTTAGAACCACTTTTAGCTCTAATCCGAGCACTAGAATGAATAATTGAGATTGAATTTTTTTAGGACGAATTTTTTAATGCCTCTGGATAATGGCGCATACTCAATTAGTGCTGAATTGGCTGGGCTAGTAGGGGACGAAAACACAGGATGATCCTCCTATTGAGTAAGACCGAGGGAAGACCCAGCCAATAGACCAGAGGCAAAAGATGAGGGGGGAGGTAGAGAGGGTGTGGTCGCACCACCTCGACAAAGTGGCTCACCGCTCGCCCGAGTCGCAGCAGTGACCCCAATAGGGTAAAAAAAATGCAAGTAGATATTGAGGCAATATGTAAGAGAGTGCCTTGATAAAACTAAAGGAACTACACCGAAACTAGAGTAACCTCCAGTGTGGAAAACCAAGCAACTAGAAGAAGTGAATTGAAAAATGAATGACTTAAAATAAAATAGAACCTACTTAAACGAGAGGGCGGGATCCAAGTCTGCTAATTCCTCCTCTAGCAGATTATCCTTATCAACCCAAGCCTCTAATTTCGGAGTGGAAGAGGGGGACGAAGGCAAGGTCGATGAGGACGGAACATGAATAGCGGCCATGAATTTGTCCCAGTCAGATGAATATAAGGGTTCACCTCCCAAACCGGCCACTTTTCCTTCGAGACAATAAGGTGAGGCTGAGATCGAGCGGGATCAGGAGCAGCAGGTGCTATAGGAACCAAGGAGGAAAGGGATTTGAACGTAGTAGGAGTAGAGATCTTAGTAGTCCGATCCACGGGGACCTGAAGAGTAGAATGAATTCTTCTTGCCGAAGCGATGTCCGGGTAAATCCAGACTAAGTTATGAGCTTTAGAGGGAGAGATTTTAGATTTGGTCGGGGTGGTGAACCCCCTGCGAGTAAATGAGGTATTTTTTCCTGGGCATATCTTTATGAGAAGAATTCCATTTTAAGCGAGGGTGGTCGACTGAGAAGAAGAGCCAACCGCGAAAGTGATGGGGAGGTAAGAAGTTATCGCAGGATTATAAGCAGCTGTGGCTGTCAAAGGATTGGGAGCAGGAGCACTAGTAGAACGATCTTGATAGATGACCGAAATAGCAAACATAGATTTGTTATCTCGCAACGTATAAGCCTCAATCCTCTTATGCACAGATGGACAGTAAAATTCAGCTTCAACTTGTAGGCACCCCGAAGCGAGCATGGCAGAAGAAGAGATGCATCGCAATTCTCCGATACATTTTGTCATATCAGCGACCACTCTATGGGACTCGCAGAAATAAGGGAGTCCTAGCAGGGTAACCCGAATAGGTTGAAGATTCAGGGCAGGATGGGGGAGACCCTTGTGTACCCATTTATGGATGGATAATTTGATATCACCAATTGATAGAGTATTGATGGAGATAAGATCTTCTAGAATCTTGGGAGAATGACAGTGAATAACAACTTCCCCATTAGAACACATATTGATCGCCTAAACCCATTCTTGCACATTGCAAGAATTACTAAGGAAAGATTTTAGAGTAGCGCAGGATACCACCCCACCTAGGAAGGCAACTGCTCCGTAACACTCAAAGAATTTCAATTTGTCGGAGAGCTTCAAATCAGGAATGAACACGTACATTATCTGAGGCTTGCCTGGTTGAACAGCAGGAACTGAGCTGACTTGGGATGGAGACTGATCAGACACAGGAATTCTTAGGGAGGCTTGAGGCGTAAGGAGAATGGGAGAAGAGGAAGAAACCCTCGCTTTCTTTGGTTTGGGAACAATAAGATCAGCTAATTTGGTTTGGGAAACAACTCGATTTATTTATAGAGTTGATAAGCCAAATTCTTATTTTGTTTTATAATGTTATTATTATTGCTATGGTTTTTGTTATTATTATTGGTATTAGTATTTACTGATATTACCATTGCTATTATTATTGTTGTTTTTATTATTTTATTATTGTTGTTAATATTGAATTACCTTCATACAAAAAAATGTTCAAAAAAATGTTGAACCCAAATTATATTCTGTTTTGTATTATTATTCTTACCAGTGTTGTTGATATATATATATATATATATAGGGAAAGCTTCGGTTGAGCACTACTCTAGTGGCTCACCGCGTGAACACTAGGCCTTCGGGCATTCATATCGAAAATCCGATCCGTTCACATTGATCTACACATCTAAATTAGTCTAAATATGTAAAATCAAATTATTTGAAATTCATTTGCCCATTCATTGAAGTGTTACAAAATTGTATGGCTAAAAATCATTGTTTTTATAGTCACATGATGGATGGGCAAATGAATTTCAAATGATTTGATTTTACATATTTAGACTAATTTAGATGTGTAGATCAATGTGAACGGTTCGGATTTTCGATATGAATGCCCGAAGACCTAGTGTTCACGCGTTGAGCACTAGAGTAGTGCTCAACTGAAGCTTTCCCTATATATATATATATTTGTAATTATTATTATTATTGATAATAATAATAATAATAATAATAATAATAATAATAATAATAATAATAATAATAATAATAATATTATCATTATTATTATTATTATTATTATTGTATTATTTTTATGAATGTGTTGAATCATATTCTGTCATGTATGTTTTATTATTATTATCAGTATTGTTAACATTTTTAATTTTATTATTCTTATTATTACTGGTATGATTATGATGATTTTTATTACTATTATTATTATTGCTATTATTATTTTTAATATTATTGTTATTATTATTTTTATTATTATTGATATTATTATTTTTATTATTAATATGTGTTGTCATTATTATTGTTATTATTATTTTATTATTGTTAATATTATTCTATTATTCTTGATATTATTATTTTTATTAACATTTGTTGTTGTTATTATTTTTGTTAAAACCCATTAGTTTGATCTGTAGCATATCTTTTAATTATTTAAATTGAAACCAAACTTTATATTTATTTTGCATTATTTATTTATATCAATCTTGAGCCCATACTCTCCTTGATCCTGGTGTCTCAGTCTTGTCTTCCTGCTCGGTTCATCGATTGGTGTCATGTGGCCTACAGCGACATGCATGTTGCTTGGGACATCACCATCGGAGTAGCGCAGCGGAAGCGTTATGGGCCCATAACCCACAGGTCCCAGGATTCTCTTGTTGCTTATCCTCCCTTGTGTTGTTTGCTTCCCCCTATCCCTTGTATTCGTTCTCTTCCGTTGACTCATTGTTTGATCCAATTCGTCCTTATTCATTCTCTCTTTGACTCCAGTTCTGTTTACTCCCTTATTGCTTTGTTATCGTGTGTTTGTGCTTTCTTTTTGATACTGTTTATTTTCTTTCATGCATTTCATTTTACATCCTTGTTATCCATTTTCTTTCTTCTTTTTCTGGTGTTGCCACTGCTTTGTTCCTTTCCCTTTAACCCTCTATTTTGTTACCCTTCCCCAGTTTGTTTGCCCTATCCTATATACCACCTAAGCAAATTTCGAGGGCGAAATTTTGTTGTAAGGTGGGTAGGATTTGTAATCCCTGTTTTTCCAAATCCGTATTTTCTGTGTATGTTTGGTATTTTAAATTTTTGTAAATTATTTTTCCGCTTTTAAATTCTTTTTTTTTAAAATGTATTCTTGGATCTTCCGTTAAAGTCTATTTGTAATCAATGATTTTATTTGTGGATATTTTCAAATGAATTTATGTAGTAATTCAAATCCTATTATTTTTTTTATATTGAGTGTTAACTAATTTAGTATTATATTATTAAATTTTCTTATTAGGTTTTTATTCAAAACCCATTACTTAATTAAACCCATACCCATTATACCATTTCACCTAACCCTATTATTCCCCAAACCCATTATACTCAACCTAATACCAAACCACCCGCAACCCGTTAAACTTCTGGCTATAAATTTATACACCCATCTGCTAAACCCTATTCACCATCAACCTTCAGCCGCCACTTCATCTTCCAAATACCCTGCAGCCGCAAACCCATCATCCCCTCGTCTCTGCCTCTCACCCCCCTCATGTCTCTCCCCTCTCCTCTGCCTGCTTGCGATAGCCTGCAGTTGAACCCATCCCTCGTCTCCTCTCCTTATGCATCGTCAGCTCCTCTCGATGTGCCGCACCCTCACCTCGGCAAAACCCCCCACAGCGTGACTCCCCATCGCACTGTCTCCCTCCCGATGCAGCAGTGAGCAAACTCCCCCCTACCGCCCAATCGCGGTGCCGGCGCCTGTCGTCCCCCACGCATCTTCCGGTGCATCGCCCTGCACCTTCTGCAGTGCGCCGCCCTCGACAGCTGTCCCGTGCTGTCCTCTCAAAGATGCAGCCAGAGCACAGAGTTGTCTTCCCCTACGCGTTGTCTCCCCTCCATCGCAGCCACCTACGGCAGCCCCCCCCCCACCGCACTCAGCCACCATCGCGCCGGCAGCCCTGTCCCGCCACTACCGTGTCACCTGGCCACCGCCAGCCAGCCCTCACATCACCGTTTGTTGCCAAGCTTGGGTTGCTATTTTGATCAAGTGTTGAACACTTTGAATGTGAGTCGTTGATCGTCGTGATCATCTTGATCATCATGATCTCCATCATATGATCTGGACCGTCCGATCTTATTGATCTTGATCTTCGATCACAGCCATCCGATCTGATCTGATCAAGATCCGATCTGAGACGTTTGTTGGTCTGATCTTGATCGCCATCAAGATCCGTGTCGGGATCCGTTCTCGTTATTCCTCCGTCGGATTCATCTTCTACACCCCAAGGCAAATATCTTCTCGTACTTTCATTTTCTAGTACAAGCTTTTCCTTGAAAATACTGCAAGTAGATTGTAAATGAGACTCTTATTTGTTTATCATTGATGATCTCATGTTTTACCTTATCTATTACATGATCTAAGAGTCACAACCCGTCGTTGATATACTTGTTCACAACTAGTATAATTATGATACATTTCATGCAAAAAGTGTCTTATTTGGTTTCTGTCTTGTCTTGGCTTGCTATTTTGACCCCGATTAAATCAGAATCTGGACTTGAGTCCTGAATATGAAACTTAGGACTAGACATTTAGTTTATCACCCTTCTGACGGAATTGAATTTCGAGTTACGGTTTAGGAGATATCGCAGTTTTACTGCTGTTGTGTCTATAATCGCAGATTCATAAAAACTGCGGCACCACTTTGGTTTACAATTATTTTAACTATGCTACCAGTAAGTAAATCACTTAACATTTTGCTTGCTGATGCCGAACACCCTAGAGAACATTTCCTATTTTCTTAGAATTAGTTAATGAAGTTTGAAACCTGTTTCATATGTATAAACTCAGTTTTACAAATTCTGGATGAACATAAATCCTGTATAATTTGCTATTTTGACACATCTTACCATAACTTTTATGTACCTTAATTATATGCATTGGAACCGGGCAGGAGTATAGTTTCTATACCTTCTGACGGATCCATATTTGCTATCTTGTAGCAACAGGAATCACAATTTTGGTGCAACAACGTCATGTTGTCCAGATTTGTAATTCTTGTAGTTCTTGATAATCTTAATTTGTGTTGACCCTCGAATATGCTTTATAATTATCTTAAACTTGTTCCATGTTCTTGATCATGTTTACTTGATCTTTTTTGCACACTTTCATGCTTGTTTGATGATAATAATAAATAATAAGTCGGGGTTAAAGGGAAAGACCATAGTAGTGGACAATATAGGTAAGTGTACTCGAAAGGGGGCCCGTGTTTCCCACTTGATACATGCTTCATGAACTAGTTATATTATTATTCGATTCATGAACTAGTATATTATTTGATTCATGAACTAATATATTATTATTCGATTCATAAACTAGTATATTATTTGATTCATGAACTAGTATATATTTGATTCATGACTTGTCTTGTTATGACTTGACACATGAACTAGTTATATGATTACACGATTCATGGGCTTGGCTTGCTTGATACTTGATTCCTGAGTACACCGCCCTATAAAATCCACAACTACGCCTAAACGTAACTGATTGTTTGCAGCAACCATATAGTAAAAGTTTGGATGCATGAAGTGCTACCTAGATAGAATTAAACATTAGACTTAAGATTAACTGGTCACTTGTACATACTTGATACCCTACTTGATGCTCTTTACTTGAGACTTGTTACTCGAGACTTGACACTTGTACGTAATACTTGTTACTTGATACTTGATACCATTACTTGTTCACTTGCCACTTGTTTTACTACTAGTGCTTGTTACCCAATCTTGTCACTTAAGTTGTCTTTCTTGCAAGCTAGTTTCTTGAATCCCCCTACTTGTTGCATCCCTGTTATATTATGTTATACATTCCTGATTTCAAATCTTGTTCAATATTTCTTGCACTTGTTTTCATACTCTTGCTTGTACTACTTGCGGCCCTAACTTGCATAAGGGTGTTTGTCTTGTTTTCTCTATTTTTTTAGTTTTTATATTTATATATACAGAATTTGGAGACGAGTTGCCTACTGGAATTGGTGAGCAAACGTTCTAGGCTTCGCTTGGAGAAAAGACTTGCTTTAAATATTTTGTTTTTGAGTTATTTATTTCTTTTGCTACTTGAATCATGTAACGAACTTATAGTCTCGAGTTTTTACCTTTTGATCCAGATTTGAAAACTATTTGGGATATTATTATTTTGTTGATTAATAAGTTATTAAATTATTCATGCATGCATGGTTGTGTATATCTTGTTATATTTCTTGTTATGATGCTGAGTCGATCCTACAGCTTATGAATGATGAAAATCATCCACTGTGCTTCGTCACACGCTCGTATTCCGTATTTTTGGGATGCGGGACGTGACATGGGCCTTCTTCCTCGATGTTGTGTTTCTAGAGGGCTTCAGTCAGGACGGTATGTTCGAGCCCTTGGGGGGAAGAGGAAGTCAACTTTGAGAGGGCATCTGCCTGCCCATTCTCATCTCGGAGATTGGTTGGAGTTGTGCATCTTTGAAAGTAGCCAGCAGCTCTTTGACCTGGGCCAAATATTTGACCATGCGATCATCTCTTGCCTCGTATTCCCCCGATACCTGGTTCACTACCAGCTATGAGTCAATGAATATTTTGACGCGCTAGGCCCTGGCCTTGCATGCCATATACAGACCGGCTATAAGAGCCTCATATTCTGCTTCACCGTTTGATGCCCGAAAATTAATGCGAAGTGAATACTGAAGAACGAAATCATCAGGGCCAATCAGGATGACCCCTGCTCCTCTCCCGTCAGCGCATGAGGACCCATCAACATACACGATCCAGAATGGGGGTTCCTCTCTTGCCTCACTGGTGTCAGGGATAGTGCTCTCAACTATAAATTCTGCAGGGCTTGTGCCTTGATAGCGATTCTGGGCTGATAGTTGATATCATGCTGGCTCAGCTCTATATACCACTTCATAAGGCGCCCCGAAGTTTCGGGCTTGTGGAGCACTTGCTTGAGTGGCTGGACAGTAAGTACGACCACTAAATGGGACTGGAAGTAGGGGCAGTACTTTCGGGCTGCCATGACTAACACATATGCCCCATTTTCTACCTTTGGATATCGAAGTTCGGCATCTCTGAGGACTTTACTCACATAGTATGTAACCCCTATTTCCATAAATACGTATTTCCCGAATATTTTCTGTAACTCGATTATTATTTTGATTAATTCATTTTGAATTTTCAATTAAAAAGTTTCCTAAACGGCTATTTATGTTATTTCAAATAATAGTATATCTTAACTGCACTTTCCATTTTATAATTGATCGACTAATTATATTTTATATTATTACTGTTCGGATATTAATGATTTCGTTAAACTCAAATCTTATCTTGATATTTATATTTTTACTATTACTGTTATTATTATTACTGTTATTATTTCTGTCGTTTTTCTTATTATTACTATTGTCATTAGTATTATTATTATTATTGTTGTTGTTGTTGTTGTTGTCACTATTATTATTAGTACTATTATTATTACTGTAATTATTGTTATTGTGTTTATGATAATTGTTATTATTGCTATTATTATTATTATTATTATTAATTTTGACTTTTTATTAAAAACTCATTTCAATTGTTAATTGTATTTGTAGTTATTTCAAATAATTTTCATATTGTAGTACAAATTACATTTTATTATAAATTATATTTTATTGGTTATTTTACTTTCCTATTAGTTTTTAAACCCAAAAACCCAAATCCGTTTCCCTACTGGATCCTACCCGCTTACCCAATAACCCTATACCCACATCCACTACCCACTAATCCCCTATATATATATATACATCTTAACCTTATTTACCTTAACCTTAATTCATTGTGCTAACCTAATTCCGTCGCCTCCTGTTCACTGTCTCCTACCTCCTGCTCGATCTCTCTCCCTCGTCTCCCACCTCGCGTCTCCGCCTGCCCTCGCTCCTCGCTCACTCACCGCGCTCGCCACCTCGAAGCTCCACTTCGATCAAGCCCTCAACTGCATTCGCTTGCATCCTCTTGCCAACGCTTACTCCTCATCCCTATCCAGCCGCCACCCTGTGCACCGCTCCACCTTTCATCCTCCTCGTTGTCGACTCCCTGGCAGTCCACGCTCTGCCACTCCCCGCTGCACCACCAGTCGCAGAACCTTCCCCCACCACTGCACCCCATATCACCGACCTCCTCTGTTTTACCCATCAAAACAGAGTCCCTGTGCTCTGCCTCCTCTCTGTGCATCGCTGCCTTCCCCTTGGCACCTCCGCCCTCAAGTTCCTCGCCACCCCTCTGCAGTCGTCGAATCATCCTTCTGCCATTGCGCTCGTCTTCATCGAGCCTCCAGATCGTCGAATCGCCAATGTCAAAGCACCGCAACCACCCTTGTTCACCGTCGAGCTCTGTTGCAACCACCTATGACCACCATCCTACAGCCACAGTCCACCTTGCGAGCCGCTACCTCCGATCATGTAGTCGCCGCCGCCTGCCGTCAGAGCCAAGGCAGAGCCGACGCCCCATCGCCATTGACGTGCTGATTGATCAGGGAGTTTTGGTCTAATGAATCCTGGCTGTCCGTTTGATCTGATCACCTTGATCATCACCATCCAGCTCATTTGAATCTCAGCCGTCCGTTCTGATCTGATCTTGATCTCTTGTTCTGAGCCGTCAATAGTCCCGATCTTGATCATCATCAAGATATTGATTATCATATCTCCATCATCATCAGCTAAATTGGGACCATCCGATCTGATTTGACCTGATCGTGATCATCATCAACTCTTGGATCTAGTCGTTCGTTGTGTTCGTGCCGAGAAATCCATTCCTGTTATTCTCGGTCTTTACATCGTTTTCGTCGTCAATCTCCAGGAATGTCACTTGTAAACTTTTCTGATTCATATACAAGTACTAAATGCCGCCTGTAGTGTAGTTGTGTTCTAGAGACAATTCTTGTGCAAAACCCCTGTTATATCTTGTCTCTACATGTTAATTTGCCCGTAGTTGTCTCATTACACACACGACATAAAATTTAGACTTAGATCTAATTATATGTATGTTGCATATATGTATGTTGGTTGTGAACCATAATATGATGTGTGAATCTTGCATGCTTGACTTGTTACTAGTAGTATATGCTGTTGTGAATTTGTTAAACACCATATACCATGTTTCTTGGACATCTAGTACACCATACTCCACACTTTGTTATGATTTGGATGTGTTACATATGAGCTAGTTGATTTTATGCATAAAGTGAATTTCTGTATTTGCTGTTACCTCGTTTTTGTTCAGTGTTTTAGACCCTATTAAGGTCAGTATATAAAAATTATTTGTGAATATGAATTATATAAATTCTGTCTACTTTCCAGAATTTCTAACAGATCTCAATGTCGATTTGTGAGTTGCAAGTTATTGTTGTTTTACTACAGATGTGTAGAAAATTCCAAATTCTGTTTTATATGAATTCTGTATGGTAATTTATTTTTATACTGATGTTAAAGATAATATTACAATATTTTGCTGAGTACAACTAGACTTGATTGAAATTAACCCCTAATTTTGGTGGATTTAATTGATAATTTTTATAAACTATTTTATACTTGCAAACAACTATTATACATGCAGAATTTTCATGATGTTCTGTAAAGAACCTTAATTTCAACCTGATTCTATTTGCTGTTTATAAAAACTTTGTGAATATGAAATGTAGCCTACTGTATCTATTTTATCACCCTTTTGATGGATCTGGATTTTGATGTATATTTTGTAATCTATTGTTGTTTTAGTACAACTATGTTTATGATTTTAGATTACAAAATTTGCTACATCTTGCTACTTTCTGATTTTAATTGACCATACTATCTACGTTGAAAAGTTATGAAACTTTTTTCTGTGATACTAAACGTACTAGGGAATGCCCCAGATTTTTTGTGGATTTAATCAGTAAGTTTTTATGCCATTTTTCTGTTTATGAATATATACTTCTGATTTCTGGCTGAACGTGTTTTCTGGATACAATTCTGTTTTGAGTCCTGTTTTGTAAAATACCATATGACTTATATATATTTGATGGATTCGTCCGACAATCTATTTTCCAGATTTTCTAACGGATCCAGATTTGCATATTTGTGGCAACGGGAATCCCAGATTTGGTGCAGTACTGTCTTGCTGTCCTGAACTAGAATTTTCGTTGTCCTAATCTTTTATGTTGTCTTTCACCTGTACATATTTATCTTTCAATTTGAACCCGTTACTTGTTTATGGCATGTTATTTTTGCCATGTTTTGTGACACATACATGCCTATTTGATAATAATAACAAAATAATCAAGCCGGGGTTAAGGGAGAGATCTAGTAGTGGATAATATAGAAATGTGTACTTGGAAGGAGGCCCGTGTTTCCCACATGATTGTATGTTATCTGTTACGTGTTCATGACTACATGATACACAATTTTGTTATCTGATTACCTGACTGCACACTTCCCTATAGGAAGGTGTACTCAGTAGAGAACCCGTAGGTTCTATCTGTCTGTATCTGTATCTGTTATCTGTTTATCTGATACCTGAGCATACGGCCCTATACAGTCCACTACGAAATCTAAACGAAAACTTGTTTGAATGTAGCAACCATGAGGTAAATGGATGGGACTCATGAAGTGCTACCTAGATAGAAATAAATACAAGATTTGACATAACATAACACATGTTACATGCTACCTGACATATGTTATCTGTTTATCTGTTTGCATGAAACTTGACATTTGTTATCTGTTTATCTATTTGCATGACACCTGGCATCTGTTATCTATTTACCTGTTTGCATGATACTTGAAATCTATTACATATTACCTGTACCTGTTAGCACACCATGTTACTTGATTCTGTTTTCTGATTCATGTTAGACATTCTGTTTTGCTCTTTTATATCTTTTCCATGCCATGTTTGTTTTCACTGTTACTCTATATCAGTTTATTTTTCCTGTACTTGTGCCTGCACTACAAGAGGCTCGTAACTTGCATTGACGGGAGTTTTGTTTCTTTTTTCTTTTCCCACAATTTGTTAAATTGCATATTATGGTGACCCGTTGCCTAATGGAGTAGGTGATCTGACCTTTTAGATGCTGGAGTTCTTGCTTTTATTATTATTATTATTTATTGTTGCTTATTTTGAATAAATGTATCTGCTACTTGGATTATTTGTATTGGGAAGTATGACCTAGGATTCATGACTTGTTCCAGATCTGGTTTATTTGAGATTTTTAAATTTTGTTTCAAGTAAATTTATATTGGTATATTGATTCATTCATGCATGCATGGTTGGTTTCTCCTTGTTATCTCTTGATTATTCCTGTAAAATGTTGTAAAGATCCTGACAGCTTATGGATGATGAAAATCATTCACTGGACTTAGTCACGTATCCGTATTTCGTATTCTCTTTTTGGGAAGCAGGGCGTGACATAGTAGATTGGCCTTTGCGTCTTATCTTATTCTCTCACCAGGACGGCGTTGAGGGTCTATTCTGAGGTGGCGAGGTATATGTAGAGGACTTCCCCAGGCTTTGGCTTGCTCAAGAGTAGGGGGTTGACCAGATAAGCTTTGAGTTGGTCGAAGGACTCCTGCTGCTATTGCCCTCACTCGAAGCCTTTTGTTCCTCTAAGGGCCTTGAAAAACGGGGGACATTTCTCTCCTGACTTGGAGAGAAAGCGCCATATGGCCGCGAGGCTTCCTGTTAGTCTTTGTACATCTTTCACACTGGAAGGGGGAGCTATGTTCAATATGGCCTGAGTCTTCTCCGAGTTGGCTTCTATGCCTCTTTGGCTAACCATGAACCCAAGAAATTTGCCGGATGAGTCACTGAAGGCACATTTATTTGGGTTTAGTCTCATGTTGTGACTTCACAACACATTGAAGGCCCCTTGAAAGTCGGACACATGGTTCAATTTGCTGATGCTTTTTACCAACATGTTGTCCACGTAGACCTTTATGTTCCGGCCGATCTGTTCTCTAAAGACCTTATTGACAAGGCGCTGGTAAGTTGCACCAGCGTTCTTTAGCCTGAAGGGCATGACCCAGTAGTAGTATAATCCTTGGTCGATTACAAACGAAGTCTTCAGAATATCAGGGGGGAACATCCTGATCTGGTTATACCCGGAGAAGGAGTCCATAAAATTCAAGAGTTCTTGGCCAGAGGTTGCATCAATCAGAGCATCAATGCTTGGGAGCGGGAACAGATCTTTCAGAAAAGCTTTGTTCAGATCCGTGAAATCAATACAAGTTCTCCAGCTCCCGTTGGCCTTTTTGACCATCACAACATTGGACAGCCACTCGGGATAGTTAACCTCCTGTATGAACTGAGCATTCAAGAGTTTTTCAACTTCTTATTTGATTTCTTGTTGGCATTCTGGCGCAAACTTGCGACATTTTTGCTGGACAGGTTTGGCATCGGGGGCAACACTGAGGTGATGCATGAGAATTTCTTCTGAGATTCCAGGCATGTCTGTCGTGGTCCAGGAGAATAGGTCGTGATTTCCCCTTATGCATCGGATAATGTCGACTTTGACCGGAGGGGGAATGACCTTACTAATTTGGAATGTCTTGGTTGGGTCTTCTTCTGAGAAAATAATTTCTTCCAACTTATCGACCGCCTCTGAGAGAGATTAGCTACTCCCTTGAGGGAGCTCGAGGGCTTCAAGAGAGAGGACCGGCCTTCCTACCGAAGTCATGTAACATTTGCGAGCCGTCTCTGTGAGACCCCATATTTCTAGTATAGTATATATACTATATATATGGTATATATGTAGTATAATATACTAGTAAGTATAAAGAAAGAATGGTTGGTTTGAAGGTGACGTGTAAAGTATGGAAAGAATGGAAAGAAGTGGTTGGTATTAGATGTTGGCCTATAGAAAGATCCTATGGGTATGATCAAAGAATTAATGGTGATAGTTGCCTATGAGATGGCTTATGGACCATATGCATTAAATGATGGAATAAATGAAGATGGAATGTGTGTGCTGGTTGGGTGTGCTTTAACCCGGGTTGACCATGGGAATATATATCCCATATCGGCCATAAAATAGGGAAGAAGTGTGCATATATAGGATAGCCTATGATGAAGGGTCACCCAACTGTCCGGACACCCTTTTGAGGCAGCCTGTGGTGGGCGTGGCTAGAATTTAGTTAATTGTGTGCGTGCGCAGCTGAGCTGGGCTCGGGGCGTCACAAATGGTATCAGAGCCGACTTTCGACACCGAGTGTGTGCAAGATGTACGCCTGAGAGGGAGCTAGGTTGGGACAGGTCGCCCGGGTAGGGGACTGTACAACTAGCAGAATCAGGGTCAGCGAGGACGCTGAATTCTTAAGGAGGGGTGAATGTGAGACCCAGTATTTCTAGTATAGTATATATACTATATATATGGTATATATGTAGTATAATATACTAGTAAGTATAAAGAAAGAATGGTTGGTTTGAAGGTGACGTGTAAAGTATGGAAAGAATGGAAAGAAGTGGTTGGTATTAGATGTTGGCCTATAGAAAGATCCTATGGGTATGATCAAAGAATTAATGGTGATAGTAGCCTATGAGATGGCTTATGGACCATATGCATTAAATGATGGAATAAATGAAGATGGAATGTATGTGCTGGTTGGGTGTGCTTTGACCCGGGTTGACCATGGGAATATATATCCCATATCGGCCATAAAATAGGGAAGAAGTGTGCATATATAGGATAGCCTATGATGAAGGGTCACCCAACTGTCCGGACACCCTTTTGAGGCAGCCTGTGGTGGGCGTGGCTAGAATTTAGTTAATTGTGTGCGTGCGCAGCTGAGCCGGGCTCAGGGCGTCATAGTCTCCTGGCTTCCTCTGACTTCTCCCCCCCCCCCCCCCAGATGCAGTGGGGAATATCATCTTCAAATAGTAGGATGAGGGTACAGCTTGAAGAGCAAGCCAGGTCGACCCAGAATGACATTGTAAGTGGCCTTTATGTCTACCACCATGAAATCTAGTAGTTCGGTTCAAGTGGTCGAGATTTTGCCAACAGTTACGTCGAGAGTTATAACTCCCTCGATCGTCACTGGCATCCTGGATAACCAATGGAGAGTGTAGCCGGCGGGCTTGAGGCGATCCCTAGACAACTTAAGGCCCTAGAAGGCTTCTAGAAATAGGATATTAACCGAACTGTCGTTGTCGACTAGGACTCAGCGTACTTCGAAGTTGGCCATATGGAGGTTTATCACAAGAGCATCACAATGAGGCGTTCAGATGCCTTACAAATCCTTGTCTGTAACGGTAATAGGAACCCCAAGGACCTTGGGGGAGGATGATTCTGCATTGAGTTCACCTCTCGGACGAATGCATTTCGGGAGGAGTTTGAATCTCCCACCATTTGGCCTCCGTGAATGAGGTGCAGGACAGCTTCATCTTCAGAGTTTGGGGTCTCAACAGGTTGCTCAGTTCGCTTATTAGCCCCTCGGGGAGGTGGAGGATTTGCTCTATCCTTCCTTATGAATCTAGCGAGTTTCCCCCTCTGAATGAGGGCCTCGATCTCGTCTTTGAGGGCCCGATAATCATCTGTGTCGTGGTGTTTGTTGAAAATCTAGCTACCTAAATATATAGACAAAACTAGACACAAATTACAAAAAACCTCGCAAGTGCACGAATCGAATCGTAGTAATAGCAAGGGTCGATCCCACAGAGATTGTAGACTTCAACTTACTAATCAATAAAACTAATAATAAAAATGAATAAGAGTTTTTATAATATTCTAAAAGAACTAAAAGATTAAAACTAAGATGAGAGGTGTTGAATCACAAATATCTCTTGAATAGTTGGGTTGTTAATCTCCACCAATAGTTAGTAATGCTAAGTCACCTTCTGAACTTACTTCCAATTACTCATGTTTGTTCACTTCAAGGGCATGGTATCTACTCCTTAAAGTATTGTTTCCCTAAGCCAAGAATTAGGCATGGTATCTACTCTAATTCGTTTCTTTCATCAAGTAGTCAGCCTAGTATTTACTAAGTTGTTCTTAAAGAAAACGTAAGATCAGTGGAAACGAACAAACACTTAAAGTTCTAGAAATTGGTATCAGATCTAGATCCTCTAAGTTGATTGAACCAAGAACCCCTAAAGATTCCGTTGTTACAAATTATGAGCACGAGATTCGGTCGTCTCAATATGCTCATATAACAGATTCAGATAAATGATATCCAAACTTGAGCTTCCCAAGTTCTGTACGTCAGTCGACTGGCTCTCACCTCAGTCGACTGCTCTCAATCTTGAGAACTAGTTTGACTATCATAAACCTATACCAATTCAATTAGATTCAATCAATAAGTAACATAGAAGAGTTCAGAAGAAAATAGCATTACATAACTACGGTTTCGATCTACCCAACTATGAAATTAGTTCCACATAATAATAACTTTATTGCTTGACAAGTTTGAATACATGATCAACATAAAAGAATAAAGAGAGAAGAAGAAATAAACTAATGGATTCCGGCAATATGGTCGACTGGCTGTCACACAGTCGACTGCCTTCTGGTTGCTGGATCTTCTCTCTCCTTCTTCGATGTTGATGAAGTGATGCTCTCGATGTTTGTTCAGGAACTTGGTGATTGAGTCGCTTCCCAGAGATATATCTGATGATCCCCAGATGGAGTCGTGGAGTGGAGAGAGAGCCCGTTCAAGAGATGGTATTCTGATATTTATAGAACACGGCTGAGAATTAGGGTTTCCACTTTTTCAGGAAGATCCTTCTTTATTTGATTTGATGATTAATATCTTTCTCTTTTCTCCTTTCTTTCCTTATCTGTTCACCACGTCCACTTGGAAACACCCTGTCTTTAGATTTGATTCGCTGTATAAAATCTTGATCCAAGTAGATTTGAATTTAGATGCAGGTGTATCTTTGAAGATCTTATCTGTTTACTCCGCCGCAGACCAGTCGACTTGTCTTCGAACCAGTCGACTGAGTCGAGACTTCTGAAGATTTCATCTTTGATCATACCAGTCGACTGTCTTTGGGAATAAGTCGACTGTGATGAGAGTTGTCGAAAATCAGCTTCTCCTGTCCAGTCGCCTGGTTGAGGAACCAGTCGACTTATCCTCTGCAGTTCTCTGTGTATTGTCCTTGAAGTCCTGAATCTGCTTCGTTTTGCTGTTATAAGCTGTTTCCTATGGAAAAGAGAGAATAAGAGTTAAATACCATATATAGAGCTTTTAAATGTCTAATTATATTAAGATTATTGCTCTAGAAAGTGAATAATAATGTGTTCATCAAATACCCCCACACTTAGCTTTTGCTTGTCCTCAAGCAAACTAGAATTATGCATAGGGAGAATAATAATAACAATAGATTCAACCACCAAGATTTCTTATTATGTGGACATCAAAATGAAAAATATAAAACTACAAACAATTTCAGATAAAGTAAAATTAACCATACCCATTTTCTCCAGTGCAATTGTTCAGTCATAATCCCCAAACTTAATCATATTTGTCATGCGATTAATGTAGTTATAGTATGCATCTACTCAGTCTGTGATTATCCCTTTTCTCTACTACAAATCCAGTAGCAAACTAGAGTGTATTTTTTTCCTTTTTTTTTTTTTTTTTTTTTTTTTTTTGTCTCTTCTTTAAAGTTGTCACTTGTCTTTTGACGCGAATGCGAAATATTTGTGATGTATCCACCCGGTTACTCGACAAGTCACAAACATTAAAGTGCTTTGCATACTCATATTTCAAGTTGCCGTTTGACGTAAAGGTAAACATTGGTGATGCCCCTAGTTACTAAGCGCTCAAAACATTGGAGTAGACTGACTTTATTCAAATATATATACATATATTGTATCACTCTATTTACTTAAACTCGATTTAGGACTAGATCTAAAGGGAATAATTATCAGAAAAAGCATCACATTTGTTTATTATGTATAATCGCATGACTCGCACAATTTTGTAGGGAATTATGAAACTTGACAATCCTAAAGTAAATAAGTATCCTTACTCTTACTTTATAAGAAATTGTTTATCCAAAAAAAAAAAAAAAATCAAAAGATTCCAAATATAACTAACTAATACCCCCACACTTAGATGGAACATTGTCCTCAATGTTCGCACAAACATAAGATATAGGCATGTGTTACCATCTAGTAAGGAGAGACTGAAAAAAAAAAAAAAATGAATAACTAAAAGAAAATAAAGGGAAAGTGTAAATACTCCCCTGAAAAATTGGGTTGCCTCCCAATAAGCGCTGTGTTTCATGTCTTCAGCTAGACATGATGAGTTCATGCAATGTATTGAATGGTTTGAAGATTCACATCATCCTCTTGCGGTTCTGGACTCATCTCTATGTATGGCTTCGCCCTGTGTCCGTTCACCTTGAATGTTTGATTTCGTTCTTCGCTGTGAACTTCCAATGCACCATGTGGAAAGACTTTTGTGACAATATATGGTCCATACCATCTTGACTTGAGCTTGCCTGGAAAGAGTCTTAATCTTGAGTTGTAGATCAATACCTTTTGTCCTTCATAAAACTCCTTCCTTGCTAATTGTTTATCATGGTATAACTTAGTCCTTTCCTTGTATAGCTTGGCATTTTCATATGCATCGTGCCTCAATTCTTCAAGCTCATTTAGTTGCAATCGCCTTTTGTCACCTGCCTGTTTCATATCAAAATTGAACTTTTTGATAGCCCAATACGCTTTGTGTTCCAACTCAACTGGCAAATGACAGGCTTTTCCAAAGACCAAACGGTATGGTGACATGCCAATGGGTGTCTTGAAAGCGGTTCTGTAGGCCCATAATGCATCGTTCAAGCGTAGTGACCAATCCTTCCTCCTTGTGTTGACTGTCTTTTCCAAGATGCTCTTGATCTCTCTGTTGCTAATCTCCACCTGCCCACTGGTTTGAGGATGATATGGAGTTCCCACTCTATGTGTAATCCCATATTTCTTCATCAAAGAAGCAAATGGGTAGTTATTGAAGTGGCTCCCTCCATCACTTATTATTGCTCGTGGTGTACCAAACCTAGTGAAAATGTTCTCCTGCAAAAACTTGACAACAACTTTGTGATCATTAGTTCGTGAGGGGACAGCCTCGACCCATTTAGACACATAATCCACACCAAAAAGTATATATAAATAACCAAATGAGTTAGGAAATGGACCCATGAAGTCGATTCCCCAAACATCGAAAAGCTAGATTACTTGTATGTTGTGTAGTGGCATTTGATTTCTAGAAGAGATGTTGCCTGTCCTTTGGCATTTGTCGCAAGTCCTGCAAAAAGAAAAAGCATCTTTGAATACTTTAGGCCAATAAAAACCAGATTGCAATACCTTAAGTGCTGTTCTCTTTGGCCCAAAATGTCCTCCACATGCATATTGGTGGCAATGTTGTAGAATACTCCTTTGTTCCTCGTCTGCCACACATCTTCTTATAATTTGATCAGAGCAAAATTTGAATAAATAAGGATCATCCCAATAATAGTGTTTGCTCAGATCCACCAATCTTTTCCTTTCCTGATGTGTCATACCTGGAGGAAAAACATGAGCAGTTAGAAAATTGACAATATCAGCAAACCAGGGGAACTGTTCAGAGAGTCCAGTCGACTGGTGGAAGGACCAGTCGACTGCCCCGAGAGTTTGAACATTTATTGCAAATAATTGTTCATCTGGGAAATTTTCATTTAGCGGGGGCATAGTTCTCTCTTCCTCCTGCAATAATCTGGACATGTGATCTGCTACAACATTGTCGCTTCCTTTCTTGTCTCTAATCTCAAGATCAAATTCTTGAAGCAACAGCACCCATCTGATTAACCTAGGCTTAGCATCCTTTTTAGCAAACAAATATCTCAAGGCAGCATGGTCAGTGAAAACAATAACTTTAGAACCAATTAAATATGATCTAAACTTCTCTACAGCAAAAATAACAGCTAACATTTCTTTTTCAGTAGTGGAATAATTTAGCTGTGCATCATTTAAAGTTCGAGAAGCATAGTAGATAACATGAGGTTTCTTATTGATTCGTTGACCTAAAACAGCCCCTAAAGCATAATCACTTGCATCACACATGAGCTCGAAAGGATGGCTCCAATCTGGTGCCATGACTATAGGTGCAGAAATGAGAAGATTCTTTAATGTATTAAAAGCATTTGTGCACTCCTCTGTCCATGTAAACTCAACATCCTTAGACAACAAATCACAAAGGGGTTTGGAGATTTTTGAAAAGTCTTTTATAAATCGTCTATAAAAACCTGCATGTCCTAGAAAACTCCTAACACCCTTAACTGTAGTGGGAGGGGATAGTTTTGATATGATGTCAATTTTTGCCTTGTCTACCTCGATTCCCCTTTTGGACACCACATGTCCCAACACAATACCTTGTTGTACCATGAAATGGCACTTTTCCCAATTCAGCACTAAATTGCATTCTTCACATCTTTTAAGCACAAGCTGCAAATGGTTAAGGCATTCATCAAAACAAGATCCAAAAACACTAAAGTCATCCATAAATACCTCAATAAACCTTTCCACCATATCTGAAAATATGCTCATCATGCATCTTTGAAATGTAGCTGGAGCATTGCACAATCCAAAAGGCATCCTCCTGTAAGCAAAAGTACCAAAAGGGCATGTAAAAGTGGTCTTTTCTTGATCTTCTGGAGCAATAGCAATTTGATTATAGCCACTATAACCATCTAGAAAACAATAATGACTATATCCTGCTAATCTTTCTAACATTTGATCAATAAAAGGAAGAGGGAAGTGATCTTTCCTGGTTTCATTATTTAATTTTCTGTAGTCAATGCATACCCTCCATCCTGTGGTTACTCTTGTTGGGATAAGTTCATTCTCCTCATTTGTCACCACTGTAACTCCACTTTTCTTAGGTACTACATGTATAGGACTTACCCATTTGCTATCTGAGATAGGATAGATGATGCCAACATCTAGTAGCTTCAAAATTTCTGCTCTTACCACTTCCTTCATGTTGGGGTTGAGCCTTCTCTGTGCCTCTCTGCTAGGTTTTGCATCATTCTCAAGGAGTATTCTATGCATGCATTTGGATGGACTTATTCCCTTGATGTCTGCAATGGTCCATCCTATTGCATTTTTGTGTTCTCGCAATACCTTCAGCAGCTTTTCTTCTTCCTGTGCACTCAAGTTCGCAGCAATTATTACTGGTAACGTCTGGTTCTCACCTAAAAAAGCATGTTTCAAATGATCGGGCAGCTGCTTGAGTTCTATGTCTGGGCGCTTCTGTACAGTCGACTGATCCATGTCAGCAGTCGACTTGTTCTGGGTGTCTGGGTTTGGTCGACTGGTTAGAACACCAGTCGACTTACTCTGTTCATCAGTCGCCTGATCTGTAGAAGAACAGTTTATATCAGACACCAATTTTTCAAATAAAGGTGCCGGCTTACCTGAATATGACTGTGGAGTTTCAAGGTGATGTACTGTCTCTGCAATCTCCCAGTCATCGTATTCCTGTTCAACATGAGATAAAGTTAGAGATTGAGTGATTGTGGCTTGTAGTGGTTCAACGCTATGTACCTGAAATGTTTGATCAACAATCTCCTGCACCACATCAATATTATAGCATTCATGATCATCTTGTGGTAATTTCAGTGTATCAAACATTTTAAATTCCACTTTCTCTCCGTTTATCTTCATACTTATAATGCCCTTTTTAACACAAATTTTTATATCAGCTGTACTCATAAAGGGCCCACCTAATAGGATCGGTAGAGATGATGACATTGATGATTCCTCCATATCTAACACAACAAAATCAGCAGGCAAAATAAAATCATTTACCTGAACTAGGACATCTTCTAAAATACCTCTAGGTCTTTTGATGCTGCGATCAGCCAATTGCAAAGTGATGGATGTTGGCTTGAGTTCCCCCAATCCAAGCTTTTCGTAAACAGAATAAGGAAGAAGGTTGATGCTTGTCCCCAAGTCTAACAGTGCTTTTTCAAAGAAGTGCTCACCAACTTTGCAGGGAATGGTGAAACTACCTGGATCTTTCAGTTTAGGTGGTAGTTTTCTTAATAATACGGCGCTCACTTCTTCTGTCAAAGCAACATCCTCCTTAACCTGAAATGTTCTTTTGTGAGTACAACAATCTTTCAAAAATTTGGCATACGAAGGAATTTGTTTAATAGCATCAAGTAGGGGAATATTAATTTCTACCTTTTTGAGAGTTTCAAAGATGTCATATAAATGTTGTTCTTCCTTTTTATTGACTAACCTTTGAGGGAATGGTGGTGGAACTGTCCCTACTTTTTCACTTACCTTACTTGAACCCAAAGCTTTTGGTAGTTGTGTTTCTGATTTGTCTGTGCAGTCGACTGGTTTGTCTGTGTGTGTTCCAACCTTGTTGTCAATTATCTTACCATTTCTTAGGGTTGTTACTGCTTGGAGCTGTTCTTGACCTCCTGGGTTTGGTATGGTTTGTGAAGGGAGTTCTCCTGCCTTTCTTTCGCTTAGCTCTTTTGCAATCTGACCAATTTGTGTTTCTAACTTCTGAATTGCTTGTCCTTGTTGGTTGCTTGTTTGATGTTGTTGTTGGAGCAATTGAAGAACGGTGGACTCAAAATCCAACTTCTTCTGTTCTGGGGCTGGTCTTTCAAATCCACTTCCCATCTGAGGGTTCCTTGCATGTCCTTGTGTGAATTGATTCCCTTGATTATTTTGATTATTGCTCCATGAGAAGTTTGGATGATTCCTCCATCCTGGGTTATATGTGTTCGAGTATGGATTGTTCTTTGGTGGAAATACTCCTCGACCCACATAGTTTGCATGCTCCTGATCTGTAAAAGTAGACATGGGACATGTATCAGTTGTGTGATCTAAATGCGAACAAATTGCACACATTTCATTTGTTTGATTTTTAACTCCACCCATCGTCGACATTGCATTAACAAGCATATCAATTTTCTTATTCATGTTCGCCATTTCTAATTGGATGTTATTATTATTAGAGATCTCGTAAACTCCCTGTTTTTTCGTAGGTCCCCTTCTTGTTGAGAATTGTTGGGAGTTCTCGCTGAGTTCTTCAAAAAGTTCAATGGCTTCTTCTCCACTTTTCCTCATCAAAATTCCATTGCAAGCTGCATCAACAATTGCTTTGTTAGTGTCATTTAAACCTTCATAAAAAGCTTGTACCTGATCATCCTTAGGCAGATTGTGAGTAGGACACTTGAGAAGCTTGCTCTTGAAGTCCTTCCATGCTTCGAAGAATAGATCTCCATCTTTTTGTTGGAAGAGTTGAATCTCCCTTTTTAACTGTTTGGTTTTCTGGGCTAGAAAGAACTCTTTCAAAAATTTCGTTGCCAATTGCTCCCATGAATTAATTGATCCTGGTTCCAAAGAATTATACCACAACTTAGCATTAAGTTTTAAAGAAAAAAGAAACAAGATTAACCTGATTTGTTCAGCGGTAAGCCCTTGGACGCTTTGTGTCCTGCAAAGATCGAAAAAGTCTTGCAGATGAAGATGAGGCTCTTCATCTGGTTTGCCACTAAAGTGGGGAACCATACTAAGTAAATGAGGAGATAGGTGCATGTTCCCTGTAGCATTAGGTTGAAAAGCAATGCAGGAAGGTTGCTCAATATTCTTAGGAGTGAATTTGTCCTGCATTGGTACTCGATTTTGTATCTCTTCAGCCATTGTTGACTGTGAGATTGGTCTCTGTGCAGTCGACTGGGCCCGTACAGCAGTCGACTGGTTGGCTGAAAACAGCTTACCTACTCTGTGCAAAGTTCGTTCTGTTTCTGCGTCAATAGGTAGTAGCTCTGGTCGAAGTGATCGTCTACCGTGCATTCACCGAAGTCCTGTAACCTAAAAGAAAAATTATTAATAAAAGAAAAGAAAAACTAATAAAAATTCTACTGACTTGTAAGTTAAAATACTAAACAATCCCCGACAACGGCGCCAAAAACTTGTTTGTTGAAAATCTAGCTACCTAAATATATAGACAAAACTAGACACAAATTATAAAAAACCTCGCAAGTGCACGAATCGAATCGTAGTAATAGCAAGGGTCGATCCCACAGAGATTGTAGACTTCAACTTACTAATCAATAAAACTAATAATAAAAATGAATAAGAGTTTTTATAATATTCTAAAAGAACTAAAAGATTAAAACTAAGATGAGAGGTGTTGAATCACAAATATCTCTTGAATAGTTGGGTTGTTAATCTCCACCAATAGTTAGTAATGCTAAGTCACCTTCTGAACTTACTTCCAATTACTCATGTTTGTTCACTTCAAGGGCATGGTATCTACTCCTTAAAGTATTGTTTCCCTAAGCCAAGAATTAGGCATGGTATCTACTCTAATTCGTTTCTTTCATCAAGTAGTCAGCCTAGTATTTACTAAGTTGTTCTTAAAGAAAACGTAAGATCAGTGGAAACGAACAAACACTTAAAGTTCTAGAAATTGGTATCAGATCTAGATCCTCTAAGTTGATTGAACCAAGAACCCCTAAAGATTCCGTTGTTACAAATTATGAGCACGAGATTCGGTCGTCTCAATATGCTCATATAACAGATTCAGATAAATGATATCCAAACTTGAGCTTCCCAAGTTCTGTACGTCAGTCGACTGGCTCTCACCTCAGTCGACTGCTCTCAGTCTTGAGAACTAGTTTGACTATCATAAACCTATACCAATTCAATTAGATTCAATCAATAAGTAACATAGAAGAGTTCAGAAGAAAATAGCATTACATAACTACGGTTTCGATCTACCCAACTATGAAATTAGTTCCACATAATAATAACTTTATTGCTTGACAAGTTTGAATACATGATCAACATAAAAGAATAAAGAGAGAAGAAGAAATAAACTAATGGATTCCGGCAATATGGTCGACTGGCTGTCACACAGTCGACTGCCTTCTGGTTGCTGGATCTTCTCTCTCCTTCTTCGATGTTGATGAAGTGATGCTCTCGATGTTTGTTCAGGAACTTGGTGATTGAGTCGCTTCCCAGAGATATATCTGATGATCCCCAGATGGAGTCGTGGAGTGGAGAGAGAGCCCGTTCAAGAGATGGTATTCTGATATTTATAGAACACGGCTGAGAATTAGGGTTTCCACTTTTTCAGGAAGATCCTTCTTTATTTGATTTGATGATTAATATCTTTCTCTTTTCTCCTTTCTTTCCTTATCTGTTCACCACGTCCACTTGGAAACACCCTGTCTTTAGATTTGATTCGCTGTATAAAATCTTGATCCAAGTAGATTTGAATTTAGATGCAGGTGTATCTTTGAAGATCTTATCTGTTTACTCCGCCGCAGACCAGTCGACTTGTCTTCGAACCAGTCGACTGAGTCGAGACTTCTGAAGATTTCATCTTTGATCATACCAATCGACTGTCTTTGGGAATAAGTCGACTGTGACGAGAGTTGTGGAAAATCAGCTTCTCCTGTCCAGTCGCCTGGTTGAGGAACCAGTCGACTTATCCTCTGCAGTTCTCTGTGTATTGTCCTTGAAGTCCTGAATCTGCTTCGTTTTGCTGTTATAAGCTGTTTCCTATGGAAAAGAGAGAATAAGAGTTAAATACCATATATAGAGCTTTTAAATGTCTAATTATATTAAGATTATTGCTCTAGAAAGTGAATAATAATGTGTTCATCACGTGGCCATGGTCCCTATGAAAGCTGCAATGTAACCCCTATTTTCGTAAAATGTATTTTCTATGTATAATCTGAGTTGGGTTCCTTATAAACATTTTTTTTCGTTTCCTTAAATTCATTTTATTTCAAAAATATTTTGTATCCCATTATAAATCCATTTCCTTTCATTAATTGTATTTTTTGTTTTTTCCAAACGATTTTCATATTACGATTATTATTTTTATTAGTATTATTGTTATTATCAATCTAGTTCTATTTATAAAAATTTATATTTGTAGTCGTTTAAATAAATTCCATATTGCAATGTAAATTACATTATTTCATAAATCATATCATATTAGTTATTCTATTTTCTTATTGAATTTATTTATACCATGGTATTATTATTGATTTGTGTTATCTAAAACCCTATGAATTTCTTAGTGGATTTTAAAACCCTATTGGATACCCTTTAACCCATTAATACCCTATAAACCAATACCATGTCTAATTGGATCATCTACCCATCTAAACCCAAACCCAATACCCTATTATATAAATACCCTTCTAATAATCTATCTCAACCCTAAAACCTATATTACTGTGTATACCCAGCCGCCACTGTTTAAAAACGATTCCATCGTCTTCAACCTTCGATGCATCCTCCCTCCCGACTTCTAACCCATCCTCCATTCCGCTCTCATGCCCGGCATCTCACCTATCCTGTCCTCCCCCGCGCAGCTCTCGCAACCCCCGCGCATGCTCCTCCTCTCCTCGTCGGTCGTGACGATGCCACGACGATGCCCCGGAGTGCATCTCGTCCCCTCCCTATGCTGCCTCGACAACAGTGCACCCCCGCAACGTCGCGGCGACACAGCTTGTGCACCCCCGTGCTCCACCAGTCGCCGACCTCCTCTTGCTCACCTCGCGACACTATCGGCAATGTGCCGCTCGCCAGCCCGTCAGCCACCGCAGCGCACAGCTCAACGCCACCCAGTCCTCCGCCAACAGCCATGGTATCGCCGGCAGCACCATGGCACTCCTCGCCGTCCGTCTTGCGCCATCAGCCATCGTCGTCGAGTCCCCTTCTATCTCCCCCTATTTCTGCGAAGGAAAAAAAAAGAAGGAAGAAAGATTGAATCAAATCTGGGCCGTCCATTCAATTAGACCTTGATCTCCTTGATCGTGGGCCGTTGATCATCCTCTTGATCATGATATACATCATCTTGATGATCACTTTGATTATGGGCTGTCAGATCTTCATGATCTTCATCAAGTGATCCTGGATCGTCGATCTCATCTTGATCATCTTGATCTCTTCGATTGTGGGCCGTCAGATCTTGAACATCGTCTGATTTAATCTAGATATCTTGATCTGGACCATCCGATCGTCGATCATCGCGATCGTGATCATCATCTCCATCATCATCAAGATCTTGATCTCGACCGTTGGATCTCTTTTGATCATTGGGATCGTGATTATCATCTTGATCTTGATCTTCGATCTTGGCCGTCGATTGGTTGATCAACTTGATTTCGACCTTTGATCGTCTCATTCGTCCTTGCTTGGTGAGTAAAGATTTGATCTACTTTTGTTCTTATTCATCAATTATCAATCATGGTATATTTTGGTACTCTTCTAATTCTCATATGTTTCATTTCCGATCTCGGTCGTTCGATTTGCATCCATGCCCGATCGTGACTACCGTGATCGTTTGCTCCTCGTCGTGTCGTCGGGAGTCCAATCCCGCCATTATCAATTACCGGATCTAATCGTCGCCCAAGGCAAGTATCTCTTGTACGATTTTAATTGTTCTAGTACAAGCATCCCTTGATAAATACTACAAATAGTTAGAATTGTGACTCCTCCTTGACTATCGTTGTTGATCAATATCAATCCTCCAAAATTTTATAATTCTAAGAGTCACAAAAATTTCATTGTATTAAATTATAATTACTTGGACTCTTTTACCCCTTGAATACATGAACACATGAGATTAAGGAGCCCTAAATTTGTAGACACATGGTATATTTGTATTTGATGAACTTGCAACCATTTGACTTGGAAAATAATTATTACTTGCTGTTTGGACCACCAATATCATGTATTTATATCACACAATAACTTAGACGCCTAATAACAAATTTCCATGAAATCTATACTAGTAAGTTATTCTCACATGTTGCTGTCCTGAATCTTCTTTTGCTGTTTCAACCCCCTTAAAATTAAAATCTGGACCCGAGCCCTGAATAAAAAATGTAGATCTGGATGTCTAGATGTCGATAGACTCCGAAATTTTCGAATTTTGAGTTACGGTCTAGGAGTTATTGCAGTTTTACTACAGCTGTGTCGGTAGACGGAGATTTGCAAAACTGCTGCACACTTTTACTTTGCGAATTAATTTAGCTATGTAAACAGCAAGCGTTGGAAATAAAATTTTATATGTAGTTGCTGGACACCCTATAGGATATCCCCAATTTTTCTTAGAATTAATTTACAACATTTCACACATTTGCATGCTTGCTTGATAAGAAATTAATAAAAGTAACAAGCCGGGGTTTAAGGGAAGGACTATAGAGTGGACTATATAGGTAAGTGTACTCGGAAGGGGGCCCGTGTTTCCCAAATACTTGGTTCATGAACTTGTTGTATCTTGTTCGATTCATGGAGTCAGTTACTTGGCTCATGAACTTGTTTGATTCATGAACCCATTGTGCGGTTCTTGAACTTGTTAATGGATTCGCGAACTTGCTTCGTGAACTTGTTATTTATTTTCCGATTCATGAACTATGGCTTGCTTGATACTTGATACCTGAGTACGATGCCCTATAAAATCCATTACTAGGTCTAAACGAAATTGCATTGACTGTAGCAACCATGTAGTAAAAAGATGGATGCATGAAGTGCTACCTAGATAGTAATCACCACAAGGCTTGAACTTGACAACTTGTTACTTGAGACTTGACAACTTGATATTTGAGACCTGACATTTGAAATAACACATGACACTAGACTTGAGACTCGTCACTTGATGTTAGATACCCCTATAAGTTCACTTGACGTGTGTTTTACCATTAGCAGTTGTTATCCAACCTGGTTACTAAGATGTTCCTTTTGCTAGCTAGTCCTTAGTTTTCCACTACGTGTTATATCTCTGTTACATTCTTGATTCCAATTCCTGTTCCCCATACTTGTACTTGTTTTCACTATTTGTGGCCCTAGCTTGCACTAAGGGCATCTTCTCTTGTTTTTCCCGATTTTTCCTTTTTATATTTATTAAGCAGACTTGGGAGATGAGCTATCTGCTGGGATTGGCGAGCAGACATTTTAGGCTTCGCTTGGAGAAAGGACATGTTTAAATAATTGCTTTCCTTAAGGTATTTATTTCTTCTGCTGTATAAGACTTGTTTCCGAGTTTACACTTGATCCAGACTTGGGAACTATTTGAATATTTTTATTTGTTTAAATTGTTTTTTGTTTCTTAATAAATTATTCATGCGTGCTTGGATACATATAAATCTGGTTATATTCTTGTTATGATGCTGAGTCGATCCTACAGCTTATGGATGATGTAAAAATCATTTGCTGGGCTTCGTCACGCGCTCGTATTCCATGTTTTTGGGAAGCGGGGCGTGACAGGCACCATTTGTCCTTGTTCCTTTTCTTACCCGGTGTGTTCATCTTCGGAGGTTGTTGGAGTAGTCCTTCTTTCCCGACCTCCATTAGGATGGCTAAGACACTGTCATTAAGCGGGGTAAACTTCTCAAAATGGGGAGGAGGATGGCGCTAGCCACCATTATCCTTCTAAAGCTTCTTAGCCCCTTCTTCTTCCGCGCCCTTCTGTTTGTGCCCGTACTGGTGCTCTTTCTGATCAAGTGGGAGGATGGTCTCCTCCGCCTTAATATATTTCTCTCTCCTCAGTAGGGGTTCCGAGAAGTCTCGGGGTGGCTTTTTAACGAGAGATTCCTTCAAGTTGGCGTGGTTAATGTTGTGTCGGAACGCAGTAGAGGCCACTGACTGGTCAAGAGAGGCGATAAACCAAGCCTCAGTGGTAAAGCACTTGACATAGTCCCCTAACCGCTCGCCCTTCCTTCGGCTGAGTGCCAAAAAAGATGTGCTTGTCTTCTCGGCCCGGCGGCTACTCACAAAATGGGTAAGGAAGAGCTCCTCGGTGGAAATACCGTGCTTTTCTTGTTCTTTGTTTCCCATTACTTGCTGTTCGTGACTTGCTCTAACAGACATTATTTTTCTACTTTAGTCATGAGTTTGCAGGTACTCAAGGAATAATACCCGAAGGACTTGGTGAGAAACAATTCTAGAGAATGGAGCTCAAAAGAATAGATTGCATTGATTATATCCGTATGCAATTTCCCTTGAACATTGTTATTGTTATTGTACTTTGTTTTTGGGCTTTTATGACCCGAAGTTTGTTTTCCCATATGCTGGATATTATGTTATGGATTATTTCATTGATTATTGAAGTTATTCTTCGTTTATGTGATTATTTGCTCTTGCGTGGTAGTGATTGTAGCGCTCTGAATCCCTATACTGGCGATTCGTGACACAAACCAGAATCCTTTCTTCAAACAGTGATAATACAGGAAAATGCAAGAAAAATTTAAACAAATTTTATTCCATGATGTACAAGTTCAAGTGTTACAATTATACACTATTTCAGAAATTACAATCAGAGTTTACAGAAAATAACAAAGTTGTAAATAATGAACACTTGAAACTATCACTCGGACGCACCATCTGGCTTGAGCTCCCCGGGCTCCACGGGTCGGCAATCTAGCACCTAAAAGAGTGGACACATCAGTAATTCTATTGACGCAATGCTGATAAAAGCAACGATCTCCAACTGGATATTTAAGAATTGATGCAATAGAAAGTGACTAAAAGAAAGGAAAGTGGAATCGGGTTAAAGGTGTCTTTGTATGACATGCCCTAGTAATCTAATGCACAGGTCAAAATGTACTTAATCTAATGCAAGCGAGACTTTGGAAATGTATGCATCCCATACTATATACGTTCCAAATAAAGCCATTGTCTCCAAGTTCAGGTTTTGAACCCTCGCCATGCATCATACTCTTTTACTCGTCTTGTTCCTGTTCCTGATAGATAGATCGTGGTTGATGAGGTTGCAGATTAATTGGTCCCACCCATTTCTGCAGTTACTTAGTGGTGTCTTTGTTTTTCACTAGTGCCCGATGCCCGGACCCCATTCAAAAATCGTGACGAACTAAAGATACACCGCAGTATACCTATGGCACCGAAGATTCATAGGTTAGCAGCCCTATGATCTGTTCGTATCCGCCAACATAGAACTTGACGGCCTCGAAGGTCTAATCCCTTTATCTGCCAGGAATCCCCTCCCGTTTACCACGGTACTTTAGGAATCAACAGTACAGGATACGCACCGCAGCATGTATCCCTAATGACAGGAGAGTACAACACCCGATTACTAATTTGCTAGAAACTAAAGCAACTAACAGGTGGCGGCAAATCTAATTATGTAACACCCCAAATTTTTTTTTTTTTTTTTCCAAATTCAATTATTTCAATTTCTATATCACTTTAAACATAAACTAAGAAAGATATATTTCAAGGAAAATTTTGGCAGAGTTTCCCCTTTAAATTTTGCCCCGAAACACAAATAGCTTACGGAATTCTGCTCAAAATTCCGTAGCTCACAATACATGGAATAATTTCACGGGCTCCCCAGGCCAAAATGAGCAGAAACACACAGGCAATATAATATAATGCTCTGGGGGCCAAACTCATAACGGATTATCAAATATCAAATAAAAACAATAAATTTCTTTGAAAAACGAGGTAAAAATTTAGAAAAATCCTTGTAAAACCTACCACAGAGCCCGGTACTCCACAACGAGATGGGTACGGGTCACAAACATACCATACCACTCCACACTATACTCATCATCATCATATACATGTTTATACATCCATAATACAATTTAGATCATAAATTTTACTATTCACATAACTAATTAGTACAAATTTTTAAAATAAAACTTCATCCTACCAACCCACGCCTCACCTCTGCACTGATGAGAACCTGTAACAGTAGGGGATCTAGGGTAGTCCTCAGACTCTCCTAACCCCCCAAACACTACGGGGTCAGCCATTTCTGGTGTGAGTATAGTTATTAATCTAATAACAAATTAAAATAGTATAAAGAAAATAATTTAAACTTACAAATACCAAGTTAAGATAATGCAACCTGAATCCTGAACACAACAACATCATCAATACGACGATATATCCAATACTTTGCCAATCTTGCATTCAACTATTTAATTATAAATAACTTCCCACATTTCATAATATACTTCACCTCTACCTCGTATATATATATATACTTATTTTACATCCACATAGTACGAATACACATACAATCCATTACTTTTCAATTTAAAATTTTCTAACCCAAATATTCATTCTTCCACAAGTATCGTCATAATAGCATTATATGAATATAACTACATGATGTTATTACTCCTTTCATTAATAACCATTTATATGAATACAACTCATAATACAACATACTCTCTTAATAACCAGTTTCATAACCAATATCATGATACGGGTATTTATTTTATTATGCCCTATCAAGTATCACTTCTTACAAATGCTTCTATTCTCATAATACCACATTTATTCATATCTTATGACGCAAATATAACATCTTATTGCTTATTGCAATGCTCTCACATCTCATCACATTATTAACACATTATTGATAGAATGCTTATACTCATTATAGCGATAACTTGTTTTATAGCTCATTCCCATTTCATTATACCACTTTAGTAATTTCTTTTTCTTATAAAAAATAAATCTTATTATCATTTTCACTTAATCCCCAAACACAATCTGGGGCCACAACATATCACACCCCATAGCCGATAGCTTGGGTAATAATCACCGCACCCCAAACACACAGTTTGGGTAATATCACATCACATCTCAAGCCGATAGCTTGGTTATTAATTCACTTCAATCACTTATCATCTTCACTTTACTTAATTCTTCATTTCCATTAATCATTACCACTATCATACCAACTGACCCTGTGAATTATGTCAAGGTAGGTAGTTCCCACCATTTCCACAGAAATAGTGGGCAGGTAGTTCCTTGACACAATTCCAAGATACAACTAATATCAACTATATTTTACTTTAATGATCACATACAAAATACAATTACTTCGTACTATTCATAAGAACACATGTCTCTTTTATAATTTTCATTTTAAATTAACCACGCACTACATTTATCACTTCAATTCATACACTAACTCATAACACGTTTTCCTTCACATTTACTTCATTCACAACTACTTTCTTTCTCATCCACAATTCACAATTCGCTTTCTGTACTTTCACATTTTTATTAACACTTAGTTATTTTATTAATTTGTCGACCAGTGAGCCATAATATCCCAATATACTGAAAGCCGACAGCCCAGTAAAACACGCTGACCGATGCTCACACAGAGTCTTACTCGTCCGAGGCTACGTCTTCCTCCTAGCCGAACTAGCAAGGGAACAACGCACCCCAGATAAACTGGGTACTTCCTCGCGACGTCTGTCATCGAGGGAAAAACACCGCACCCCAGGTAAACTGGGTACTTCCTCCCAGTCGATAGCCATGAGGGAAAAACACCGCACCCCAGATAAACTGGGTACTTCCTTGCGACAGCTGTCATCGAGGGAAACCGGGCCTCAAGCCGATAGCTTGGGAGATAAAACACCGCACCCCAGATAAACTGGGTACTTCCTCCCAGCCGAAGCCAGGAGGGACAAACACCGCATCCCAAGCCGGTCCTTGGGTATTAGGAGGTCTAGCCCAAACCCCCAGGATTGCTGTAGGTACTGGTCAACAAAACCATCCGTTATTAGCATTATTCATTTCATCTTTCCATCTTACTATGTTCCACAACATTACACTTTTGAATTCAAGAATAGCTACCACCTTGATTTTGGTCACGTGTATTAATAACACATTTAATTAGCATTTACCATCTTATCTTTTATCTTGCATTTGATGCACATCTGATGTCCACGATATAATTATCATCTCAGTATATTACATATATACATACACCTAGTCATTTAACATATAAACCAACATGTCATATTATTGCATATCACGAATGCACCACGTTATTTATTTTTCCATAACATCACCCATTATGAATACTACGCTATTTACTACTTCATTAAATCACATATAGGCATACACCAAGTTATATCATAAATAAAAGATTTATAAGGTGCTGGTCTGTATCATAAGCGTATCAAAATATATAATTTATCACTTCGAACATAATTACAATGTAAACATGTACCCAAGTATTAATTTCATCAACTATTGCATCACACATCATAATCAGCTATATATATATCACAAATATACACCACATATGCAGGTTTCCCAGAAAAAGGGGCCAAAATCACTTATTTCCTCTAATTAAATCTTATAATATCAAGTTATAGCATACTAGCTCATACACCATGCTCTATATAATCATAATTACCTATAAGGGCCTATATGCCCCAAAACATGCACAAAATATGCACTGAATAAAAATATGCATAAACAGTCTAATATAATTAGTTTTTATACTTCAACACATCACAATAACCCATACTATAGATTTTATATACTTAAAATAGTCACTTTCACCACATCTCTCAATAACCCATTTTGGATCCTTAAAAATCCGTATTTTCAATAAAATTCCACTTTTGGCATAAATCCCACAAAACATATCAAAAGGCCACAAAATTCGGCCACAATATAAAATATTTATAAATACAACATACTCACCTGACGGATTGAGCAAACAATGTCCCACATCCGTCCTGTAGCCAGTCGAAGTTCGACTTTTTCCACCTAAATAGGAAATTATAGGATCGATTAGCATGAAACTCAAAACTCGACCTATGGATCTCCAAATTCAAATCCGTCTTCACCCACATGTCACAAATAACATTCGTTGGCGAGCTACATCGACGGATTTCAAATTCGAACCCCAATACAAGAACTTACCTATGGACGGAGGCTTTCTAATAGGAAAATTTCCTATTTCCTAATTTCTTCAATCCCTTTGTCCTAATATCTCAAATTAGGATTAACAACAACAATGAGACTCATCCACACCTCCGAATTCATCAAATTCTCACCTCTATATCGCGCGGGCATTTCACCGAACACCCGGCGTGCACTTTACACCTATAGTCTATTTTACTCAATTTAATTGAGATGGAAGTCTATAAAATCATCCTAAATTCATATTAATACTTTCATAATACTCTACACCCTCATATGAATTTTCTATAATTATTTGGATTGAGTTTTCTACCCGATTTCATAAACCCTATAGTTCGAGTTTATGCCCAAATTACTACTCCCCATTTTATTCTAATGGCTCACTATAATTTTTACCAGCATACAAGAGATAATTCTTATATATATATATATATATATATATATATTAACAACTTGTAATTTCTCTAACAATCCACTAATTTCTCAAATCTTCCACTTCCAACACCTCTAAATCTCTCTACCATAATAATCGTACACAATAAAACTAACCACACTTAATTTTATACGAATAAATAAAATAGGATATACCTTTTCGAAATCCTTTCGAAAATCCGTCACTTCCACGATGTAGAGAACCCCTCAATTAGCATAGCCCTCTGTTTAATTTGGATTTGGTGAAGAATCCAAGTGGATTTAAGCGGGAGTGAGGGAGGCCGATGGGTTTCGGCCGAAGGGTTCTGCGATCGGGAATGGAAAAAAAAAGAAAAGAAGGGAAAAGGAAGGAGGAGAGAAGGGGGGGGGGGTTGTAAAAAGATTAATAATAATAATAATAATTAATTAAAGGCTATTTGCAAATAAACCCCCAATACCCTAAAATATTTCAAATAAACACCAACTTTATACTTTAATAATACTAATAATACAAAATACATTAAATCATCTCATAACAATCCTCCAAAATTATAACATAAAGTAAATAATATTTCTTCACATAAAATCTCAACTCATGGCCTCAACATATCATCTACACCAATCCAATTAAAATATCCATACCAGTATCAATAAGATATCACTTAAAATAATTCTCACCTCTACAAAATATAAAAACGAATATTTTCGGTATTTTAAAATCCGAGGTGTTACAAATTAATACTGAGTCTACCTAGACATGTTATAGGGGTATGTTTACCAATTTGATCCATAGTCTAAGTTATACCTAATCTCAAGTGGCTTCCCTACTGAAACCCCAGTTCTCGTCTACCAACCTGCCACTCTGGCAACACGATCACCTTGCTTGCCACTTCGCCCATTGAGTCTCGTCCTCAAACTCGGCCCGCGATCATCTCCTATGACTCCGTCAGCGCCCAATTTAGCCACTTCTAATCATCGAGGCGGAAGTTCAAAAGCTAGCCTAATGCTTGATAGATATAGGCGACAACTAGACAAGATCAAGGACTCATTGATGTCAAATCACTACCCATGTATTAATCAACATAAGACACAAAAGTGCCCAAGTATTGGGATATAGAAATACCCCCTAACTCTCAATTCAATGCTTGAAAGTAGAGAAAAAGTCACACATATGCAAAGTGATAACTTCTAAAGATAGCTGGATTTGTCCAGCACTTTCAAAAATCATATTTATTACTACACAACTTGGAATTACAAGATCCTAGGCTTTTTGGAAATCTAGGAGTCTCTAATCCAAGTCTTTAGTTGATCACATTTGCAAATTCCATACACATATTTTCAGAAAATCACAAATGTACAGACTGTGCAATCTGAACCAGGTACTGGACACAGTCTAGTCTAAATTCCATATAAAATCAACCCTATGTCCAAAACTTATGAACTTTGAGAATCTGTAACTAGACATACACCAATCCATTTTGTCCAAAGATTGCATCTAAATTTCTACTACGCAGAGAGTTATGACTCATCCAATACAACACTAATTTTCTACTGCTTTTCAGACAAGGCTTTACTTCTACATACAATTCATTTTTGAAATTCTATCAAATGCTATCTAAAAATTCTAAAATTTTAGAATCATGTTATAGATACATACGTAAAGCTATTGCAAAAATTTTATTGTAACATCATGCACACAGAAGTAGTTATGACTAGATGAACTTAAGCCTCTAAATAGACAGCTTCAATTCTGTCTTCTCAGACCAGTTGTAACTTAAGAAATTTTTTGGGGCATCAAACAATCTCAGAAAAATGTAATATTTAATACTATGGTTATAGAAACATACAAGAGCATCCATAAAAATTTTCAGCTCAAAGTACTTAACCAGAATTGAGTTATGATTTTCGAAAGGCATAACAAAATTTTGCAAAATAGCAGCTTTTTCTCCTGTTCTGTCCAAAAATGGAACTAGTGTTTTTGCTACTAAATGGCTTCCAAATATTATGAAAAATTTCATGTAAGATCTAGATTCATAGAAGAACAAGCCCTAAAAATTTGAGTCCAAAATTCGAAACCGTTTATGAGCTAGAAATTCCTAAGCTACACATTGCATGAATGTTCCTTTAACAAGAATCTTGAAAAGAAGTTGTTCTACCATACAACCTTTTTTTTTTCTTAGCATACTAATATTCATACATGGTAATCCAACTTTTCTTAACTCCTACTACATGCTAAATCTCATACAAAAAGAAAAGACTAATCTTTTAGAGTTTTAGAGTATCACCCGCATTGTAATTGCAAGAGAGTCTCCTTGTAAGCTTTAGCTCCTTGCTCCTCAAGATGCACCTTGCTCTTTGCTCCACTTCTTTTACTCTACTACTACTACTAAAAGATCTCCTCCTTTTGTTTTTCTCCTTCTTTACTTTTCTCTTCTTCTTTTTTTTGAACAAGAATAAGAACAAGATGAAAAAGAATGAGAGAGTGAGTGGAGTAAGCATTTATGCAGTGAATGGGAGTTAGGGTTTGGGTGAGGTCGGCCAATATGGAATGGATGGAGGAGATGGGATATGATCAAGTTAGTGGAGGTGAAGGGGTGATATGAATGCCAACACGTCCAAACTAGAAGCTTCAAGACTCATCTTGGAGTCTTCATGAAGATCCTCACATGGCACAATGTCCACCTTTGGATCTCATCAAGATTTGGTATAGAGTTTTGATTAAGATTATGGTTAGCTCTAAGCCTAGGTCACTAACCCTAGGTCATCATACCTTAATCCTAATCCTTGTGCCCAAATATGCATGGTTATTCAATTTAATAATCATGCACCAAAATAATTCAAGTCTTAACTTAGTTTAAAAATAGATAATATATATATATATAATAAAATATTTTATTCTATTCTGGGATGTTACATTACTCCATCCATAAAGTAGTTCTGTCATGAGAACTATCCTTAGTCGGGAGGAAAAGAAAAACATTACATCTCAAATAATTCAGGAAAAGAAGCTCTCATGCAGCTCTCCGGTTCCCAAGTAGCTTCCTCCACGAACTGATTCCTCCAGAGAACTTTCACCATTGGAATGGTTCTGTTCCTTAATATCTTTTCCTGTTGATCGATGATTCTAACTGGTTGTTCCTTGCATGAGAGGTTCACTTGCAAGTCTTCAGGAATCTCTGATAGTTGATGGCTCGGATCTGGTATGTATTCCTCAACATTGAGACGTGGAATACGTCATGTACTCGAGACAATTCTGGCAATAGCTCCAATTTATAGGCCATTTTTCCGATTTTCTTTAGAATCTTATATGGCCCGATGTATCTTGGTGCCAATTTCCCACATTTCATGAATCTGAGCACACCCTATGTTGGTGAGATTTTGAGAAACACAAAGTCGCCTTCTTCGAATTCTAATTCACTTCGGCGATTGTCAGCGTAGCTTTTCTGCCTGCTCTATGTTGTTTGCAGCATTTTCTGAACAAGCTCTATCTTCTCAGTGGTTTGTTGTACGATCTCTTGTACAAATATCTGTCGTTCTCCTACTTCGTACCAGCACACGGGTGTCCTACACCTCCTTCCATATAGAGCTTCATACGGCGCCATGAAATTCTTGCCTGATAGTTGTTATTAAGCAAATTCCACTAAAGGTAGATATTTCTCCCAGCTTCCTCCGAAATCCATAATGCAGGCTCTCAGCATATCTTCAAGAATTCGGTTGACTCTTTCAGTCTGTCCATCAGTCTGCGGGTGAAAAGCCATGATAAAATCTGTCCTGGTCCCCAAGGCTGATTATAGACCTGTGAGAAACGAGATGTAAACCTCGCATCCCTATCAGAAACTATTGATACCGGTACTCCATGCAGCTTCACTATATTCTTAATGTAAACCTCTGCTAATCTCTCAAGTGGCCAGGTCGTCTTACTGGCAGAAAATGTGCGGACTTTGTTAGTCGATCTACGATGACCCAAACTGAGTCGTTTTCTTTAGAGCTTCTGGGAAGACCGGTGATGAAATCCATACTAATGTTCTCCCATTTCCACTCCGGAATAGGTAAAGGTTGCAATAATCCACCTGGCTTCTGGTTTTCTGCTTTGATTTGCTGGCATGTCAAGCATCTGGCCACAAATTCTGCTATATCCTGCTTCATGCCAGACCACCAATAGTACTGCTTCACGTCTTGATACATCTTGGTGCTTCCAGGGTGCACTGCAAGTAGTGTGGAGTGAGCCTCCTTCATGATATCCTCTCTCAATTCTTTATCCTTCGTTACACAGCCTATTACCATACCAGAGTGATCCTTCTCATATGCTGAATACTAGAAGTTTTCCCTCATTCACCTACTTCTTCAGTTCTTCAATCTCTACGTCTTCTGTCTGAGCTTTCTTCACTTGCTCGTTCAAGCTTGGCTGTAAAACTAATTGTGCCAAAACTGCACTCAAGTCCTGAGTAATTACCTCGATGCCTACTTGACTGATCTCATCTTCTAGCTCATTTCTTGCTATAGTAAGTGTGGCAATACTCCTCTTCCGGCTGAGTGCATCAGCTACCACATTGGCCCTCCCTGGATGATACAAGATTTCTAGCCTGATATTTTCCAGGACTTCCAGCCATCGCCTCTACCTTAGATTCAGATCCCTCTGCTGGTATGTATACTTCAAACTCTTGTGGTCGGTATACAACTCTACCTTCCGTAGATGTAATGTCACCACAATTTCAAAGCAAAGATTATAGCTACTAGTTCCAAGTCATAAGTAGGGTAGTTCATCTCATGAGGTCGGAGTTGTCTCGATCCATAGGCTATGACCTTCTCTTCCTGCATCAGTTTACATCCGAACCCCAAATATGATGCATCGCTGTAGATGACATACCCTTTATCAGTTTGTGGCAAGACCAAGATGGGTACAGAGACCAATCTGTTCTTTAACTCTTGGAAACTTTCTTCACACTTCGTTGTCCAGTTGAAGCTCTGGTTCTTCCTGGTTAATGCTGTGAGTGGCACTGCTATCCTGGCATAATTTCGAATAAATTTCCGATAGTATCCCGTTATACCCAGAAAGCTTCTTACTTCCTTTACTGTCTTCGGCTGTGGCCACTCTTTGACTGCTTCTATCTTCTGCGGGTCTGTGGCCACTCCCACCTTAGAAAGGATATGACCAAAAAATGCAACTTCTGGCCTCCAGAACTCACACTTGGATAATTTGGTGTACAGTTGATGCTCCTGCAGCTTGCTTAAAACTGTGGTCAAATGTCCAGCATGTTCTTCTTCTGTCCTTGAGAACCAAAATATCGTCGATGAAGACCACGACAAATGAGTCGATAAATGGCCATAAGATTCGGTTCATCATGTCCATAAATATTTCTGGAGCATTGGTTACTCCGAACGGCATTACTAAAAACTCATAGTGCCCATGCCAAGTCCGAAAGGCTGTCTTAGGTACATCTTCTTCCTTCACTCGAACTTGATGATAACTGGACCGTAAGTCGATCTTGGAAAATATGGCTGCTCTTTGAAGCTGATCAAACATATCATCAATTCTGGGAATCTGGTACTTATTTCGAACAATGACCTTATTTAATTCCCGATAGTCGATACACATTCTTGCAGACCCATCCTTCTTCTTAACAAGCAAAACCGGTGCTCCCTAGGGTGACGCACTTGGTCTGATGTCCCTTTTGCAATAGCTCTTTGACTTGTTTCTTTACTTCGTTCTGCTCCACCGGTGCCATTTTGTAAGGTGCCTTCGATACTGGAGCGTTGCCTGGTTGGATTGAAAATGCTGAATTCTACATCTCTGTGTGTGGGGCAGTCCCGATAATTCTTCCATGAATACGAGTGGAAAATCCCTCACCAATGGTATCTTCTTCACTTTTTCAAGTATCTTCACTTTCATGGCGGCTGCAATAGTCACTTCCTTGGGCCTCTTCCCTCTGTGAAACACGAATGCCCATTCCCTCAGCTGTGATGACCACTTTCTTCTCCTTGCACCCGATATTTGCTTCATGCTTCGACATCTAATTCATGCCAATAATTATATCTATTTTGGCGAAACCCAACTTTAACAAATCGATATTTAGAGGTTCTTCGTTAATATGAAGTTTACAGTCCTTATAGCATCGATATGTAGTGAGAGTTGCCCCTGATGGTGTAGCTACCATTAAGGCTAACTTTGGAGTCGCTTCTTGCGTGTACCTTAACTTTTTTGAGAATGATTTGGACACAAAAGAATGAGTTGAGCCACTATCGAACAAAACAGTAGCCAAAATTCCATTTATATACATACTTCCTATTACAAAAATAGTTACAACCTTCATTACACTTCTTCAAACGAAACTTCAAAATACAACCAAAAACTTATTACAATGATCCTTCACATACCGGTGATTACGCCCTCATTGTTCTTTGCATCTTCCTCAGTTAGGGCAAATACTCTACCTTGGCGAACTGGTTGCTTTCCCTTGCTAGTTGTTCCCGATGCTGCCTTGTCGCTACTCTTCAGATACTGGGGGCAATTTGGCCTGATGTGTCCTTCCTTCCCACAACGGTAGCATTTCTGAACAGTCTTCCCTTCGTTCCTTGGGCACTGATCTCTGAAATGCCCCTATTCCCCATAGAGGAAACAACTTTCTAGCTTGAGTCCTCCCATCTTGTCACCTGTTCTCCGAAATTTCTGGTTCCTACAGTGCTTTTCGAATTTCGATGCTGGGGTAGACCTCTTTCCCCAGTTCTAAGTCTCGGTTTTCCCTTGTGGTGCTTAACCTTGGTTCATATCCATTTCTGTTGCAGTAGCTCGCCTCACCAGTTTGTCAAATCTGCGGAGTCCTTGTTCAAACCTTTTGGCTTTCTTCGTCTCCTCTTGAACCATCTCTGGTGCATATCACGATAGATGTGTGAACTTTGTTTCATATTCTCTGACTAACATGTTCCCTTGCTTCAGACTGTGGAACTCCATTGCCTTTTCCTCCTGCATGTCTAAAGGAAAGTAGTGTTGCCTGAATTCCCCCAAGAATTCCTCCCATGTTATTGGGACCTTCTCCCCAGTCGTGCTTTACCGATTGCCACCATACCCCAGCGTCTTTCTCTAGTAAAATTGTAGCCAACCGAACTTTACTATATTCCGGTGTCATCAAGACTTCAAACACCATTTTCACTTGGTGTATCCAGTCGTCCGCTGCGGTCGGTTCGGCCTGTCTCTCGAAAACTGGCAACTTCATTATTTTGAAAGATTCGACCATCCTGATTGGATCTGCAACTGCGTTTCCTTAAGTGACTCCCGGTGCTTCTGGTGGCGGTGCTTGGTTTTTGTTCGCCTCCACGAACGATCCTAGCATTTGGTATAGTCAAGCAAATTCTGCTCCTACGTTGAGGCCAGCATCATTGGCTCCGCTGCCCTCACCCTCTATTTGCCCGCTTCGGCTGTTTCTGGTTCTTCCAGACATCTAAATGCTAATTCTAATTACCAACTTGAAATTATAGTGTAAACTCATATCATACTAAAAGTAGTCAAAATACTAGTTCTTCATTTATAATCATGAGAAAGGTTACATTAACATTCCATCAGTACCGACAAAACACTACCACTATAAAGGTAGTCAAAAACATCACACCAAGCATCATATGCTGACAAAAAGCATTATCCTTTATACATTAAAATATTAAAACAAGACATCCTAAGATCCTTCACAGGGCTAGATTACACATGTCTCTCACAGGGTGATCGCCTGTGGCATAGTGCTCGGCTACTGTTAGCTGCTCCAACTGTGTCTGCTGCTGGTAGACCTTGGCCTGTAAGTCCCCAAGCCTGAGCTCCAGCTGAGCCATCCTCTCCATATGTTGGTACCTTATCAGCATTAGCTTCCTCAAGAGTCTCCTCTTTGACCTCTTCAGCCTTGCCACCTGCCTATCAGTGGCCATTAGGGCATGGCCACAGTTCTCTAAGTGGTCCTCTAAATGTACGTGGCTCCATCGATAGGTAGCAAAGTCCTGGAACAGCCTGTTGATTCCCCGCTCCATGGTAGTTGGCAGTGGAGGTGGAGTAGCCTGAGTACCTGCTGGATCTGGTCTAGCCTGAGTCTCGTCTGCCCATCCATTTTGCGCATCTGCCATCTGTTAGGAGAAAACAATACGGGAATTAGTCCAGATTAGAAAATTATAAAACACAAGTTGAAAAAGAACAACAATATGAATTATAACAATCTCTCATATTAAAACAAGTATGAGAACCTCTCATATTAATTTGGAGTCAAAATTCCAACCTTAGCATAAGTAACTAATTCATAATCATCAAAACTACATACTAGTTTAAGATTTGATCTTTAGGGTTTTTATTGAGTGCTACCACTTCAATTTTCATATGCAATTCTATTCTAGTCCATAATAACCATGTGCACATTAAATTAGTCCAAGTTTCTTAACAACATACAACAATAAAAATAAACAAACAAAACATAAAAGTAGAGAAACCCCTACCCAAATCGGTTGGAAGGACTTGCTAGCTTTCTCTTCTCCTTCCCTGTTCTTGCTCCTTTTCAAGAACACTCAAGCAAAATAACCCACTCTTTTTCTTTTTATTTTGATCTATCTTTCTTTCTATTCTTCTCAATTTTTTCTAATTTAAAACTAATAGAAGGAGTAGAAGTATAAGAGAACAAGATGAAATGAGATGAGATGGGATGAGGGAACAAATGAAATGGGGCTTCTTGGCCTTGGGTGTGTGTGGCCGGCCATAGGAGGGGAGGGGAGGGGGGGTGTTTATGGGAGAAGAGGGTTGGGTTTTGTGGATGAGAAGAACCCAAGTGTTCTCATTCTCATGATTCAACAATTTGGTGATTAATTTGCAAATTTAAATTGCAATCACACCCTAATTCAATCCCTACCCTCAATTTGATCATAATTGATAAAAAATAAGAGGTATTCTTCCAAAATCACATACTACATGATTTCGTACAAACGTACGAAATCGATACAGTACATATACGTACATATATCTGTCTATACAGATAATTTTTATTAGTTAAAACGAATAATCTCTACCAAAAATATTTTAATTCAGAAATAATAATAGAAATAATTTTATTACCGATTCAGAAGATTTCAGTACCAATTTGATACAAGACAGATATATACAGACTGGTATGTATATATGGGTAATGTTTATTAGTAAAACTGGGTAACATCCACCAAAAATATTTCAATTCTGATAATAATAATAAAATAATAATTTTTAATATCAGCCCGAGATTTTACAGACATTTTCTCAAAAACGCATTTTACAGGATTTTGTACAAGTGCACAAAACCGATACAATACATATATATAATTACATGTATATATATAAAGATAACTTTTTACTAGTAAAACCATGTAATTTCCATAAAAATATTTTAAGTTTAAAAAATAATTATTATAAAAATATAATATCCGATCGGGATATCCCTCCTTAGAATAGTTCTGTCCTCAGAACTACGTTTAGTCAGGAAAACATAAAAATATCCATACACTAAATAACTCGGGAAAAGAAAGCTTATACGGCTTTTCGGCTCCCAAGTGGCTCCTCCACAAGCTGGTTCTCCAAAGAACCCAAACTTGTTCCCCAAAGCTGCCTGCAGACTCTACCAAAATCGAGATGTAACTCTTGAATCTTGGTCAGAATCGATGATACTGGTACTGCATGCTGCTTCATTACGCCTTCAATGTAGACTTCCGCTAATTTCTTTAGCGGCGAAGTCATCTTTATCGGAAAAATGTGCAGACTTCATCAACTGATCCGTAATAACCCAAATTGAGATATACATTTTCGAACTCCTGGGTAATCCTGTGATGAAGTCCATACTGATATTCTGAGTTGAACTTGCCGCTTTGGTGCTTCAATCCCTACATCTCCTGCCTAAGCCTTCTGACTTGCTTACTTAGACTCGGTTGCAGCTTCCATCGTGCCAAAACTAAGATCCAATCTTGAGTAATCACTTCAGTACTGGCTTACCTGACCTCATCATTTAGCTTCTTACCCCCTTCATGGTCTTTGGCTGAGGCTAATACTTCACTACCTCGATCTTTTGCGGTTCGGTAGTCACTCCCTCCTTAGAATAGGATATGGCCTACGAACGCCACTTCAGACTTCCAGCATTCACTTTGACAATTTGCACAAAGTTGATGCTGTTGTAGTTGCTCTGAACTGTAACCAAATGCTCAGCGTGCCCTTCTTTCGTTCCTGCTAGGTCCAACTCTAACAAATTTTATACTTAGGGTCTTTCCTCTAATTTGGAGTTTACAGCCCTTATAGCATAAATCTGCAGTGAGGATTGCTCCAGATGGTGTAATCAACAAAACCAATCTAGAGTTTCCTCCCGCACACATCTCAACTTCTTGAAAAATAATGCAGAAAAAGAATATGATGAACTAAGTTTGAACAAAACGGTTGCCTGGATTTCATATATATATAAATCCATTCGGTTACAAAAGTTTTACATCATATATTACTTTTTCAGTCTAAATAAAATTCAAAATACAACTTTTAAACTTAGTTGCAACTTCATATGCACATATTGGTAATGGCTCTCCCGCCATTTGATTTTTGAATCTTCTGCTTCTGACTTTGTTTCTCGGACCCTGATCCTGGTGCAGATCTTTTCCCTTGTAGTCGTGGACAGACTGATTTCTTGTGCCCAACTCTCTCACAAAAATGGCATACTACAACCTTGGTGGTCTCCTGGATTTGCTCCCATTCGTTCTGTAGTCGTGCCAATCTGGAATCTAAGTGTTCCTGCTCCTTTGCTAGGCCTACTAATATAGCTCTACAAGCATCGCCCAGTTTCTTAGCTCGACGACCTTTCCTAGTTTCGTACTTCCTCAGTTTTCATATTTCCAGATGTATGCTGGCCGCTATTGCTGTGCGTTGATCCATACTTAGCCATTGCGGTGGTGAAGGTGGTTCCATCTTGAGGTTAGCTTGTAGTGAAATTTCCTTCAGCTCTTCGCTCGAGATCATCAGATCATCACTTGAAATTGGCTCACTCTCTTTCATCAACACATCCTTGGTTAGGATATCCTCGAATACCATCCTTCAAACCCATATACCGGAATTAGTCCAGATATAGAAAATTTATAAAACATAAGTTGAAAGAAACAACAATATGAATTATAATTGTCTACAACTAGCTAAAACCCAACTCCTATAAGGCATCCAAGTTTAATTTTCCTACTATGTTGGACTGTAAATTGAAGTCGGCTCTGATACCACTCTGTAATGCCCCGATTTCCATACACTGAGAAACCGTGACATCAGCCAGAATCTTTCCTTCCATTAGCCACAATACACAGAAAAACAAGAAAATTTAAAACTTTTATTCAACACAAATGTATTACAAGTCTGAATGTTATAAAACTGAGTGTTACAATAATGCCATACAAGCCCAAGTGTTACAAAATAAGAATTACATCAGATCACAATGAATAATATATAACACTTGGTACTTTCACTTCGATGCTTCTCAACATAAATAAATTTACAATTGAAACAATGGTAACCAACATACATTACAATTGAAACAAAATCAACACTTTGCTTCTCTTGCCTTGAGTCCTCCTAAATTCTGTAACTGTAGTTTTGTAATCCAGGACCTATTGTACATATACTGACGCTTTAAGGCTGATAACTAGCAGCGATTCTAAACTTTAAACAAACAGATTGATGAAAAGAGAAAAGTGTATATATAATTGATGTGTCTGTGTATGCTATGACTGAGACTCTAATGCAAGATTAACAAATGCAATGATTCACTTATTCTAATGCAAGGAAGTCTCTGGAATACTATGCAAGCCATACCTACATATGCCCATAACAGGTTGTTTCTTCGTATATAGGGATTTGAACTCGCGCCATGAATTCTACTCTTGTACTCAACCTGTTTCTGAAGATACAGCGTGACTGATGAGGTTGCCTTGAAACGGTATAATTCCGCCATTCGCAGTCATATAGTTGTGTCTCCGCTTGCCACTATTGCATACCAGACCTCACACAAAAATTTGACGAACCCTTGGAGTTTACTACAACACACGTTTGCTCAAAGCATCCCCTATGGCCCCCTAGCTTATAGACCGTAGTCTATGGCTTGTTCACCTTTCCTCATATAGAACATGAAGGAGTTCAGGGGGTCCATCCCCTAGCTCCGACATGAAATTTCCCGCCCTTATCAGGGCACTTCGAAAATTAAGAGACGAGATACGGATCCCGTGCTCCCAATTTGTTAGAAGGCACGGACCGTATCCCATTGACAGGAAGGGTACAACCAATAACACCACCTAGTGTTGGCCTATAGAATAGGTCGGATCATAAAGTATTACCCTTAATACCAACTCTTTTCCTTTGGCGAAATGATAATAAATAAAGGTTAAGTAGTAATAGCCATAAGTTACTACTCTAACGATGTCACTAACCTTAAACCATCCGAGGGATGACAACAGTACTAACACAACATGCTAGGTCTTAAGTTAGATTTCCTGAGCTAACTCTACTAAGTGCTCAACCTAGACTTACCAGAATCCCTAAGGATCCTGTTCATAGCCTATCGGTCCAAGACCCTGGCAATACAAACGTATTCGATTGCTACTACCCTGAACTTGGATTCCGTATACACTCCTGGCCCGTGATCAACTAACACCAGTTAAGATCTGACGGTGCACGATGGGTGACTCGTTCACAGTCCAGGAGGAGTAAAATAAATACACGTCTTGATGGTCGATAGCTCCTAGGGCAGTGACATCACCCTAGACGAGCACAATAACTGTATACTAGCTAATAAGCTACATACAAGAAAAACAACTTACATACGAGCCAACTACGTATGAGCCAAACGAATTACATACGAGCCAAATGGCTATGTATGCTACAAATGAATCATATAGAAGCAACCATAAAAGTCTTCTAACAACCTAGAAGCAAAATAACATGCTATTAGCAAAACTTGATCTTTTATACACAAAGGCAACATAAAAGTCTTCTAACACCCTAGAAGCAATTAAACATGCTACTCTTATCGGAATTCAATGAAATAAAACGTTTTAGAAAGGTGAGAACATCTACTACAACTCTCTAGTTGACAACCTTCTCAGATTCAGTCAATAAAAGGTACAAAAACTTCGAACAATCCACATAGCGAGCTTCAACCAATTAAGGCCAGCTGATGTGACTTGTAAAGGTCATAACTCCTACTCCGCTTATCGGAATCTAACAAAATAGGAAATTTTGGAAAGGGGAGAACATCTATTAAAACTCTCTAGTTGACCACTTTTTTAGATTCCTTATGGAACTCAAAATCCAGCTCCTTGAACACAACTAAAGAACAACAATAGACAGCACAAGCTGAAACTTGTAAAGCTCATAACTTTTGCTATACTTATCAGAATCTAACAAAATAGGACTTTTTGGAAAGCTAAGAACATCTAATACAACTTTCTAGTTAACAACTTTCTCAAATTCTTTATAGAAATCAAATCCTTGCTCTCTGAACAAATTTCAAGAACAATAAAAGACAGCCCAAAGCTGAAACTTGTGAAGGTCATAGCCGGTGCAATACTTGTCGGAATCTAACAAAATTGGACTTTTTGAAAAGCTAAGAACATCTACTACAACTTCCTAGTTAACAACTTTCTCAGATTCCTTATGGAACTCAAAATCCATCTCCTTGCAATTCAAGAACAACAAAAGATAGCACAAAGCTGAAACTTGTAAATCTCGTAGCTTTTGAGATACTTGTCGGAATCTAACAAAATTAGACTTTTTGGAAAGCTCAGAACATCTACTACAACTTCTTAGTTAACAACTTTCTCAGATTCCTTATGGAACTCAAAATCCAGCTCCTTGAACACAATTAGAGAACAACAAAAGATAGCACAAGCTGAAACTTGGAAAGGTCATAGCCAGTGTTATACCTGTCAGAATCTAACAAAATTGGAATTTTAGAAAGGTGAGAATATCTACTACAACTTTCTAGTTAACAACTTTCTTAGATTCCTTATGGAATTCAAATCCCTGCTCTTTGAACAAAATTCAAGAACAACAAAAGAACAGCAAAAGCTGAAAATTGTAAAGCTCACAACTTTTGCTATACTTATCGGAATCTAACAAAATTGGGCTTTATGGAAAGGGGAAATCATCTAATACAAATTTCTAGTGGAACATTTTTCAGATTCCTTAAATAGCTCAAAATCCAGCTCTTTAAACATAAGTACAATCACAAAACAACAGATTTTGACAGCAAAAGCTGAAACTTGTAAAGCTTATAACTTTTGCTATACTTATTGGAATCTAACAAAATTGAACTTTTTGGAAAGGAGAGAACATCTACTAAAACTTTCTTGTTGACCAATTTTTCAGATTCCTTATAGAGCTCAAAATCCAGCTCTTTAAACACAAGTAAAAATCACAAAACAGCAGATTTTGACAGCAAAAGCTGAAACTTGTAAAGCTCATAAATTTTGTTATACTTACCAGAATCTAACAAAATAGGATTTTTTGGAAAGGGGAGAACATCTAATACAACTTTCTAGGTGACCAATTTTTCAAATTCCTTATAGAGCTCAAAATTCAGCACTTTGAACACATGTCAAAGTTAACCCAAAACAGCAGTTTTGCTGTTAACTCGTTGTTTTTGGGAAACAATTTGTTTAGCCTAGTAAACTAACCCAAAAAACTATACAAAAATTAGATCATGGTAAGAACAAGTTTGAGAACCTCTCATATTAATTTAGAGTCAAAATTCCAACCTTAGCATAAGTAACTAATTCATAATCATCAAAACTACATACTAGTTTAAGAATTGATCTTTAGGGTTTTTATTGAGTTCTACCACTTCATTCTTCATATGCAATTCTATTCTAGTCCATAATAACCATATGCACATGAAATTAGTCCTAGTTTCTTAACAACATACAACAATAAAAATAAACAAACAAAGCATAAAAGTAGAGAAACCCCCACCCAAATCGGTTGGAAGAACTTGCTAACTTTCTCTTCTCCTTCCTTGTTCTTTCTCCTCTTCAAGAACAAATCAAGCAAAATAACCCACTATTTTTCTTGTGATTTTTATCTCTCATTCTTTTCTATTCTTCTCAATTTTTTTTTCTAATTTAAAACTAGTAGACGGTGTAGAAGTATAAGAGAACAAGATGAAATGAGATGAGATGAGATGAAGGAACAAATGAAAAGGGGCTTCTTTCCCTTGGGTGTGTGTGGCCGGCCATAGGAGGGGAGGGGGGGGGGGGTGGTTATAGGCGAAAAGGGTTGGGTTTTGTGGATGAGAAGAACCCAAGTGTTCTCATTAACATGGTTCAACAATTGGGTGATTAATTTGCAAATTTAAATTGGAATCACACTGTAATTCAGTCCCTACCCTCAATTTGATCATGATTGATAAAAAATAAGAGGTATTCTCCCAAAATCACATACTACATGATTTTGTACAAACGTACGAAATGGATACAATACATATACATACATATATCTGTCTGCACAGATAATTTTTATTAGTTAAAACGAATAATCTCTACCAAAAATATTTTAATTCAGAAATTATAATAAAAATTATTTTATTACCAATTCGGAAGATTTCAGTACCAATTTGATACAATACAGATGTATACAGACTGGTATATATATAGGTAATGTTTATTAGTAAAACTGGGTAATATCCACCAAAAATATTTCAATTCTAAAAATAATAATAAAATTATAATAAAATAATATTTTTTACTAACAGCCCGAGATTTTACAGATATTTTCTCAAAAACGCATTTTACAGGATTTTGTACAAGTGCACAAAACCGATACAATACATATATATAATTACTTGTTTATATATACAGATAACTTTTTATTAGTAAAACCAAGTTATTTCTATAAAAATATATAAATTTTAAAAAAATAATTATTATATAAATATAATATTCGACCGGGATATTACAATACTAAATCGGTCTGAGGGTAAGCCCTTAAAGTACCCCTCATTATAGGGTTAAATCCTATGTCATGCAACCTAACCCGATGAATATACTCCGACGCGTAATTACGTGTGAGTCGCACCCCACGATATTGGACCTTACCGGCATACCCCTAGCCCACACATCGTGGATTTACCGGGTGTATCCTCAGCTACAAACCCAAGTAAGTCGGTCTCCCGCAATTACGAACCCGACCTACCCCTAGCCTACCTCAGTGGATTTACCGGGTGTATCATGTCCGTCCCGAACATTCCTAGATGCAGTCCGTTTACCAGCGTTACCCCTATTTTTCTATTTTGGATTTTTTTTGTATTTTATTTTCTTTTTCTTGATTATTGTATCTAAATTCCTTTTTAATAATAATATTTTTTTTCCTTTTCTTAGGTTCATTTATTCTCTTTTGATCATTTCGTGCACTTTTGACTTGAATCCTACTATTTTTTGGCTCATTGCAATTTTGCTCTTCGTGTTCTGAGTTTGAATTGTTCAGCTATACGTTCATCTCTTTGATCTATATTTGTTCATCTCTTTTTGTAGCCTAAACCTGTAACCTAAACCCATTAAGCCGCAACCCCAAACTCCTATATCTTAACTACCCTATAAATACCCCTTTAACCCTAATATAATAATCCATACTCTCTCTCTTCCGCCACTTTCCTCTCTCTCCTTACATCCCGCTTTCTCTCTCCCCCCTATTTTTCTTCAAACCCATCTGCCCAAGCCGTCTCTCCTCCCGTCCTCTCCGACCACCACATTGACCGCCCCCTCCCCCCTCGTCGCGTCCCCTCGCCATCATCATCACCATCCCGCCACCTCATCCTGTCGTATCCGTCTCTCGCTCGAACCCATCACCTCGCCAACCAAACCCATCTCCTGCACCCCTTCAACCTCGACTTCCACGACCTTGTCGACCACCTCGATCCCCTCCGCTGTCCCCCACAACCACCGAAGACCCTTCACCCCTCGTCATCGTCGTCCAGAGCTCGAATCCCCATCGTCCCGCTTTCCTCTGTTTTCGGTATGAAAAAGAGTGCCGTTGTTCACGTTGCTGCGTCGCTTCCCGACCGCCAGCACCCAGCTGTCAGCCGCCTTTGCCGTGGGTCGCTACCATTGCCAGTCTCCACCCGGTCACCGTCGTTCCCTGCCATCGAGCCTCTCTCTCTCTCTCTCTCTCTCTCTCTCTCTTTCTCTCGATTGTTTGTAAGAGAGGGGACCCGTTGGATTTATGGTGTTTGCTGTTTTGGTGGAGAGATCGGCTATTTGCTATTTTGCGATCTGTGTTAGAGAGTTGCTATATTTTGCTGTTTTGCACGTAGCTTGCACGTGTTTTCGTGTTCGTGGTTCGTCGCCCGGAATTCTCATCCCGTTATTCTATATATTTGATATTAACATTGAAAAGGCAAGTCTATTCTTGAACTAGTTTATAGTTTTGTTCAAGGATCTCTGATCTATTGAAGTAGATCCAAATCCTTTTTATTGTACTGCTATTTAAATTTCGGTAAGTGTATTGAGGGTTTACACGAGCTAAATCGATATATTCTTAATATCGTGCCTACACCTTTGATCTAAAACCTAGTCCCTCTTGTATCTTGCATATGCACGCTTACATGAAAAATAACTAAATCCATGTTATAGAATTGGTTGATGAATTGAATATGTTCGATTGAATTTGATTTAATGAATTGATTACCATACCTGTGAAAGTGCATCTTAAAAATGGAATTATGCATGTTAAACATCTAGCATCACTTTGATTATTTGTTAGCATGAAGTATATGGTTGTATGATTAAGTTTTTGTCTATTCATATCAAATTAAATTCTGGCCTGCTGTTTGTTCCTTTCTGTATCAGATTTTCAACCATGTCGCTGTTGTAATTTGAAATAAGTTTCTAAACATGAATTATAGCCCCATGAATCTATTTTCAAGGAACTTTTGATGGATCTGAATTTTGAGTTATAATGTTTTCTATATCAGTATTTTAGTACAACTTTGTCTAAAATTCCAGATTCACAAATTCATGCATAACTTTCTATTTCATAATTAAGTAGAACATGTTGACAGTAAAATAAAAATATGAAATAAATTTGGCTGAGACTAGACATGTGTAGGAACTACCCTGAATTTTTTAAGATTTAATTGATGAGTTTTTACACCTAAAACATATAGGTGAACACAATTTATAACTTCCTGCTTGAACATAAAATCTGAAAAGAATAGGATTTTTGCCCTAGTTTCTGTAACTTCTATATGTCGTGTATATATTTGCTGGAACCGGTAGAGAGTCTAGTTCCCAGAATTTCTGACGGATCCCGATTTGCTTTTCTATAGTAGCGGTAATCTGTATTTTTGTACAACAACGTCATGCTGTCCAGATTGTGTGATTTGTGTTAATTTAATATGTTTGCTTCTTGATTTGTCTATAACGAGTAGAA